>CAJNDT010000646.1:239445-700139 GCA_905221615.1 Symbiodinium sp. CCMP2592 | reverse complement strand
CTGGGTCGGCTTAAAACTCGGGTTTCGGCATGGGAGTCCGCTTTCTCCCGGGGTAGGCGGACTCCCACGAGAATATAAACATGTCCACAGTGGGTAGGCGGACTCCCTCATTCTCTGCCAGGGTCTCAGTTTTTACAGACATGGGGCTACATTGCTCACTGCTTCAACACGTTCTTGCACATGAAGCAACACATTTGGATGGATGACGGATGGGTGACTGTAAGTTGTTGCATCATGTTTGCAAACCGCAGCTCGCTCTCGGGCTCCGTGTTCCAGGAAACGGCTGCTGATCCTTGCCTGACCGTTGTAGGCTCTCATGGCAGACTGCCCCCTGAAGCGGATGAACACACGCATCATCGACGGCGTTGCTCCAACTGCAGCCGTGGCCTGCCCTTTAAGGCGGATGAACGCACAAATCTGGGACGCTGACTCCGGCGTCGAGGCAAACGAATGTGCTGAGGGTGAAGTCCTGGGCCTGAGCGATCTACAAGACCCCGGCGCAGAGCAAGGCGAGCCTTCGAGGAAGCGACAACGGCTTCGGCTTCCTGAAACTCCTGCGGCAACTTATTTGCAATAGCAAAACAAGGAGGTAGGACAACAACACTTGCAAAATTGCATATGGGCTGTGAAAGCTTTTCTTGGGATCAGGCTTGGCAGAGACTCGAGGATATGATCCTGCGCATGGAAGGGCACGAGGACCTGAGGCGGTACATGGATGCCAGGCAGACAGAGGACAGCTCCGCACACAGGTCAGGGCACGTGGACTTGGAGACACGGAACAGTGCTGCGGACTTTGCACAAAGTCAAGACCTGCTGCCCCTGAACCAGATCATGGACGACTGATTTCAGCATGCAGCATTCGCTTCTGCTGCGGTGTTCAGATTCAACATAGCAGGCAGCCACCTAATTAGCACCGCCTTCCTCCGTGCCAAGGGTGCTGAGTCTTGCAAAAGGGTGCTGAGTGAATGCAGCTACTTGTTCGTCATGCTTCTGGGCACGGAGCTTGTTGTGTTTTTGCTCATAAGGTCAGCACTGGACCAGCTCGAATCCGTGGAGGCAGGTTGCTGTTGCTCTTGCTGTTGCTCATGTTGTCGTTCTCCTCGTTGTTGTTGTTGTCGTTGTTGTTGTTGTTGCTTGTTGTTGTTCTTGCTGCTATTGTTAGAAGCTTTGCACTCGTTCGCCCAGGCCATCAGTGGACCAGCTCGACTCAGTGGAGGCAGGCTTTTTCATCACATGCTGCAGGGGACCCTGAGAGAGGGTTCATCTGGCGTCGTTTGTAGACTCTGGTACTCTTTTCAGATCTGAAAGAGGTTCATTTTGCCAGCCACGTGCGCAGCATGATTCTCAAGTTTTGTTGGAGCGCAGCGAGTGCTCCAGGGAATATTAGAAGGGATGCTTTTCGAAGGTTCGACAATTCGGGTCCAGGAGTGATCACAAGGCCAAAGGGGCCTAGGAGAATCTTCAGCATCCGTGATATACATGAGAGCAAGAGATCATCGGTTCTAGGACTTCCGTGATACCATGGCGAGTGAGGAGGAAGTGGAGCTGCCCTCAAGTTCCGATGCAGAAGTTGTCAGCTTGCCTTCTGGCAGTGATGGAGAAAATGAAAGAAATGGAGGGTGCTGCCAGCAAGGATGTTTGATGGTGTTGGGCGAGAGCAGCTCCTCCCAACGAATCGTAGATGACTTGCAACAAGCACTGCAAGCTGCTTCAAAATCAGATTCGGATAGAATCCGCTATGATTGCATGCGCAATTGGCACACTGGGTCTGGGTGGCGGCAGCACACTTTCTGCGGGGTGAAAGTATGCAGAATGGCAATGTGTGGCTTGCTGAAGATGAGCACTAGGCGGTTTGCGAAGATGCAGAAGCACCAGGCACAGGGCTTCCTAGAGCCACCGAACGACTTGCGAAAGGTCGTCTCGAGCCAATTGTCCTCGAACCCAGCAGAGGTGAATGCTCATAGTTTGCTGGCGTGGGTGCATCTGCACATGGCCGAGCCTTTGGTGGAGTCTGGTGATGTTTTCACCTCAACGAAGATGAAGCTGGGCAGCTTCAACAAAAGCGGCCTCTTGAAAGAGTCAGCCCTGGGCGATGAAGTGGTTCGCTATCTGCCGCCACACACGACCTTCACAGAGATGCGCCAGGTTGTCCCCCGGCCGGAGACAGATTGAGAAAGCAGCAACAGCAGTTTCAATAGAATCCATAGGTTCGGTTGGGCAGGTAATTTGGGAAATACATCATGGCGACCTGAGGCGATGTCTTTCATGCCGGTGGACCCTGCCCCGAGCTACTCGACGTTTGTCCGATGCTTTCACCAATCCTGGCATGGGCGGCTCAAGATCAGGTACGACCTCCAGCACTCCAAGTGCGCCGAGTGTGAGAAGCTGAAGCAGTGGATGCGTGTGGCGACCGGTCCAGAGGACCGGCAGCTCATCAAGAACGATTACTGCCAGCACCTGCAGTCGATGCTAGACGACCGGCGCATGGATGCAGAGCTGAATGCTCAAGGCAGCTCTGGAGAAACCATGGTGTCGCTCACGATCGACAGCATGGACTGCGCCAAATTTAAGTGCCCACGGCGCTTGTCGGCGTCCAAAGAATTTCAGAAGCTGTGGAGACCGGAAAATACTTTTACCGCTGTCTTGGCGGACAGGTTCTGCGAAGACTACTATGTTTTGGACCAAGATGTGGTGAAAGACTCCAACCTCATGCTTACACTGCTGCTTCGCACACTGCAAAGGGCCATGAAGGAGCGATCATCTGCGCCAAAGGTGATCAGGGTCCACAGTGATAATGCAGCAGGCGAGACCAAAAATCAGATTGTTCTGAAAGCAGGGGCCGTGTTGGTCCGGCAGGGGTGGTGCCGGGAGTTCTTGCTGACAAGCTTCCGCGTTGGACATTCTCATGGTCCCGTTGATCAGAAGTTCAGCGTGGTGCGGTCCCTGTTGGCTGACAGCGAGGACCTGGAGACACCTGAAGACTTCATGTCTGTGGTGGCAGGGGGTATGAAGCCCAAGCCGGGTCAGAAGATCAACGTGGAGAAGATTGAGGGCAGCTACAACTTCAAAGACGCTCTGGAGGAGTTCGCTGCCATACAGTTGGCAGGGCATGTGCAAACAGCCGCCATGACACAGAGGGGCGAGGAGGCCATCCATGTCTTCTCCTTGGTGCAGCGGAAGCACTACAATCCAACCGAGGATCATCCTGTGCGAGAGTGCCTTTTGTTCCCGCCACATGAGGATGATATCATCTTGGAGATGTTCCAATACATCTCCTCGCCAGATCAGTGCCAGGATCCCATTGTCTTCATTCCTGCATGTGTTGGCAGAGACATCGATTTTGCGAGCCTGCCCCTGGCCCCACGCAGGGAGTTCTCAGACACACAAGCCAAGGAGTTTGAAAAAACAGCGATTCAGATTGCGAAAATGCCATGGAACATGGGACGGGCCAGCTCTTACTTGAGGACGATGATCAGGAACAATGCCTCTCCTTCGACCGCTCCTTGGTCTGCTCCAGACATTCGTCTGTCCCTGAAGGCAGCAGATGCTTCAGCTGTGAAGGCCGAGCAGCCATCGCCAGCCGAGGCGATGGATCTGAGCTTCACAAATCGTGCTCCAGCGCCCGTTTCTGTGAAAGTGAATAAGAAGGTGGCCACAGCTGCCAAGTCCAAGCCAGTCCAGAAGGTGGCCGAGGCATCAGACGATGTGCCGTTGCCGGATGACGACGACCAGCAGCCTCCGCAGCTTGCACCGGCGACCTCTGCGAGTGCAGCACAGGGAGCGCCGCTTCGAGTGCCGATACCACCGTTGGCCAGTGCCCAAGTGAAACCCAAGGCCAAAGGCAAGGCTAAAGGAAAAGCGAAGGCGAAGGCCGCAACGGGCACTCCAGCTTCTAGCGGAGCAGAAGGTGAAGGTGCATCCGCCGAGCCACGAGGAAAGAAACCCAGGTATGGGATGTTGCCCTTTCCAGACGATGTGCATGAAAGGTGCACTCTGGGATGCCCGAAGTGCGTCCACAACAGGCACATTGGTTGTGCAAGATGTCGGGCCAAGCAGGGTCTAGTTTTGAATGATGAAAAGACGGCCTGGATTTGGGCCGATGGGTCATGATGCTTCAGCCTCTCGCCTCGCGTACTCGTCGACTCTGGACATAATATCTTATTCGCAAAAGCAACCTAGGTAAAAACAAAAAGCGAGGCCAGGGCAGATCTGAAGCAGCATCGTAGGCAGAAAGATGGAAAGGCACTTTGCCAATCATCCGCTCGTGTGAGTTGCAGTCCGTGACATTCTGACACAGCGACAGAGAGCTTGAAAACATGACATCAATCTGCTGCGCAAGTGCATAGATGTTTGCTTTCAGGCAGGAGCTTGAGCATCTGTTGTTCGTTGTGCTCTCTTGCAGGCTGCTGCCCGGGAGGATGGTCCAGCCCTGAGCTGGCGTGCAGCAGGCAAGCAGCCTCGGTTAGCTCTCACTCCACATCGAATTCCGATTGAGCTGGACTTGAGACGTCCTGGACTTCATTGGCTCACGTAGCACACAGTGAGTGAGACCGTAATGACGAGATCCAAGACTGTTCTCTTGTAGAGAAGGACACAGGCTCAATGTGCTACGTGCAGGATAAGACTGTAGCCAGTAGCTGTTCTGTCGAGCACGACAAAGCAGAGGAACATGGCATCTGAAAGCATCGTCGTTATGAGCGATGATGAGGACCGGGATGTGGATAGCAAGATGCCCTCTGACAGTGCCGTTGTCATTGTGAGCGATGATGAGGAGGATGAGGTCATGACGATCACTCATTTTGCAGAAGCTTATAGCGTGCCAAGGGTTTCGTTTGCAGTGCGGCGTTTGGGCCTCCAAGTTGGACCAGCGATGGACCTGAAGACAGGCTATGATTTCGTGACAATGGAAGGTCGAGCCAGAGCTCGTCGCATTGTGACAGAGATGAAACCCCTGTTCCTCATGTTGAGCCCGCCCTGTCGCATGTACAGCCGACTGCAGATATGCTTTAAGAATTTTGCGCGAAGGCCTCCAGCTGAAGTGGCTGCGGACAAACTCCAAGCTGATGTTATGCTGGAGTTTGCAATGCAGATGGCAGACGAGCAAGTGAAGGAGGGCAGGTTCTTTGGTTTCGAGCACCCGGTCGATGCACTCTCCTGGGAACAGCCGTGTGTAAAGAAGCATCTGAGCAACTGCTATTCCTGTGCTTTCGATCAGTGCCGCCTGGGTCTGGAGGACCCTATCACCAAGGAGCCGATAAGAAAGCGGACTCGTTTCATGTCGAACAGCCCGCACATTCTCCACTTTGAAAAGTTTCAATGTTCCTGCACAAGGCGACACAAGCACATACGTGGCTGTGTTAACCTGAACGGCTCTATTCCCTTGAGTGAGTTTTGTCAGCAGTACACACCACAGTTGTGCCAAGAATTGGCCCACGTGGTTTATGCTGCTACGACACATGCACCGTAGCTGTTCGCACAAGGCAATTATTCTGTGTCCTATTGTTCTTTTAAGCACGATCTTAGAAATAACAGCAGTGCAGCGGCAGCGGACCGATTCACATTGCATCGTCAGACCAATTAAGAGAGCAATTCAAGTATGAGGAAAAACATGCGAAGCTTTGATTCTGCACGACAGAGACGTAGCAGGCAGCAGGAGCACAGCCTCTGTCTTGTTCCCGGAAGTGTGCATCTCTGCTGCTAGAAGCTGGAAAACGAACATCATCAGGTCATGCTGATGACATGGAGATCAAGAAAGATGCCTGGCACTCAATGTTGTTTTGGAGATGCAGACCGCTGGAAATTCTGATTGATTGAAGCTGCAGTGTGCTCATGTGACCAGTGTGATTGTCAGCCCGTGTTAGAAGTTGGCTTTTCCCGGGTGAGAAGAAGGTGCAGGACTACAGAATAGCATTCTATGAAGCTCTGAGAGAGAGCTATCACTCTGTGAGAGAGTGAGATCAGAAGACGAGAAGAAGGTGCAGGACTACGTAGTAGCATTGTATGAAGCTCTGAGAGAGAGCTGTCGTCACTCTGTGAGAGAGTGAGAGAAGAAGACGAGATAGAGAGAGAGAGAGAGCAAGAGAGAGAGCAACGGAGTCTGTACAATTGCAGAACCTGACGATCAGGACCCTCCGAGCTCAGACCCCCCAGATCGTCAGATTACGTTTGAAATCTGACGTACTCCTTGTTCTGTTATATGAACCTGACGTACTACCCCCCCTGAGCTCGTGACCCTGCGTTGGTCAGATCCTCCATCTGTTATATGAAGATGGTCAGATTACGTTTGAAATCTGACGTACTCCCCCCCCTGAGCTCGGACCCCCCTGTTCGTCAGATTTGGCCTGTGTGGGAGTCTCCGAATTCCTGCAAAATGACAACTTTTCTCGTCGCGAAGTCTTGGCTTTAGACTGGACACCCGCCTTTAGGGCTGCTGTCTGTCATGGCGGATGTGAAGATGGAGGTCGCGAAGTCGGAGGAAAGCGACACGACCTTTCCTCACGAGACAGTGACCGACGAGAATTTCCGCGATGTTGTTCTGGACATTTTCGAGAAGGAGGTGAACAGGTTCAAGAACTGTTGGGCGTATCTCGACCATTTTCACAAAGACCGGTCTGCGTTTGCTGATCAGCTTCGTGCCCTCTTCCCACAGAAGCCCGAGGTAGAGTACCTCTTGTCCTATGTGATTCCGTCGACTGGCAACTTCAGCGTATCTCTTTGGCACTTGAACTGGGGCCCGGATTGCTCCACAAAGCCGGTGCCTGACCGTGTCACCGTGAGATCATTGCTGGATGAGTACTTGACAAGTGGAGTGGCGACCCGAGCAGAGCCCCTGATGGTCTACCAGGCACAGGACCCTGGGAGGAACGATTTCATTCTTCATTTTGCCAAAGGAGCCGCAAGGTCAGCAGCATGCCTTGTGCTGGCCAGCCTTGTCATGCGGTACGGCTTCCATTTGAAGACCTTCGTGCAGGAGAGCATGTGTGAGATTCATGTCACACAGGCAGACTGTGGCTGTGACATTGCCTCAGTGGCCCTGTTCAACGCAAAGATGAGTGCACGCGGGGACATTCGCAAGGCTCACTGCTCCTTGGACAGCTGGGTTTTGTGGGTGTGTAGTTTCGGTGTTCTTATGTCATCAGTTACCCTTTGAGCGAGGTTGCTTGACATGGCTGGCCAAAATGATGGTGCTGAAGAAGCACAATCATGATGCAACCAGTATCATTAAGGAGTGGAACCGCACGTGCACGAAGGATGGGCAGATCAAAGGGGCCAAGCACACGGCCCTGTTGTCCCTGTTGAATCTGCCACAGTTTTGCGTCGATGCGCTGCTCGAACACTTGAACGAGTTCGGGTCTCAAGGAGCATTCAACGACAACCAATGGAGCAACAAGAAGGTGTTGCCAGGTGGTGGGCCGAAGGGCTACCCCAGAGAATGGAACAGTCGGCTCCAGGTGACGGACGAAGGCTTCTGCCTCATGATCAAGTACCTGGACAATCGACACCGGATGAAGCTTGCAGGCTCACGATGCAAGTTCAGCGGGTCGGATGTGGAGGAGGCCGCTTTGGTATGCCAGCTCTTGCACTCCCTTGTTCATGAGCTGGAGGACTCAGTGCCCCTGCAGGTCAAGGAAGACGTATGCACACTCCTGGTGCAGGGAGACATGAACTTGCTTCTGCAGCTCCAAGGAGCCCTTTCAGAGAAGAGAAGCAACCTTGCTCCTGCAGACATTCTGGTGCTCAGGGAATACATCCAAAAGCATGTCGCAGACGGGGAGAAGAAGCTTCGCAACCTTGGTGCGGTTTCGAACAGCATCAATCCGGGACAGCTGGAGCGGCAGGAGTTCGATCTTGCCATTGCTTCCATGCGACACGACATGGACGTGTATGGTGCTTGGCTTGTTCGGAGCCGCGATCGCGAAGCCGGGGTTTATCATCAGAATCTTCAGTGGAGGCTTGGCAGGCAGAATCGAGCCAAGGAGATGGCTGAAGGCATCATGCGGCGAAGCTCGGAAACTTGGAGGATGGAGTTTGCTGTTTTGGAGTCAGCAGCCCAGGGCCTCAAGACCATCCAAGAGGCCATGAAGTACATCTGCAGGCTAAACCAGATTTCGGCGGAGAACTTGAAGTGCATCGTCATCCTGAATTGGTGTGCACCCTCTTTGTTTTCGTCCCAAGTTCAGCGAGATCAAGCATCTTTGATGGGGGCCATCTTGAATGGGCAGTAGCTTGCCAGATTCTGGCATGATGAAGTTTGCGTAGGTCCTTTTCAATTTCTGTACACAGTCACAAGCAATTAAATTAAGGAATGCCGTGGCTGGAGGCGTGTGCCTGACACCTACGTTTACATACAACAAGGGTCAGCTTCACAAGACAGAGCAGGAGGCTTTGAGGCTCCTTGCGGAGTCCAACCTCAATCTCGACCACGTTGCTGTGGTGCCCTACAAAGGGCGCAACGACGACCGAGAGAAGAGGTTCAATGGGGTTTGATTTGTGTTGTTATTCCGGGATGTGGGACTCTGGTCACGTGTGATTCACTTGACTGTGACAGTGTCAGGCCACTGCTCATGCTCACCCGCATTTTGATGCCGATGGACGAAGTGGCTGCTGAACGGGCTCAGGAGAACTGGCGACTGTCCGCCATTTTCAGAAAACCCCTATTGGAAGAGGCGGACCTTCCCCAGACCCGGGACCTTCTGGCGATAGAGGATCTGGATCCTGCGGCATTGCCAACAACCACCGATGCCCATGTCCATGTGCCCCAGCCAGAGAAGGCAATGCAGATCGGAGAGTCAGCAGCGAGGTCGATCCTCCGAGGCTTCTTGGCCCAGGACTCCACAGTTGGAGCCACTGCGGGTACGAGAAGTGCGTTTCTGTGCATTGACTTGAGCCCGCACACCTGTGACTTCAGCAGAGCCGCCCTGGCTGAGACCAAGTTGCCCGTGTACTACCTGGGCTTGACAAGGAGCGAGGGAGAGCTCGAGTGGTCAAAATCCTTCGTGAGGGACTGGCTGGCAGACAGCTTTTTGGACGGGAGCCTCCAGCTGCCACCGACAATGAGCCTTCCCCCGATTGAGATGCCCACCGAGTTGCAGCAAGCCGCACCCCCGCTACCAAATCTGCAGACTCTGCTGCTCAACAAGGTGCAAAAGTACGAAGGCCTTCCGAGCCTCAAGACGCCCGACCGGGTGCTCGCGGCATGGGGCGATCACGCGAGATTCAAAACAGAATTCGAAGAATTCTTGCAAAAATCGAGGGAGGAGCTTCCTCTTGACTTGACACCGGAGAAGGCAGACAAGAGCAGTGGCGCTGGCAGTGGCTCGGGCAGTGGCTCCGGCAGTGGCTTGAAGAGGGAAGCTGATGGCACACAAGGCCGAGTTGCCAAGAAGCAGAAGGTGGAGACCCTTGTGAATCCAGAGGTCGTGGCCAAGCGATCAATTCCCTTGAAAGATCTTCCGAAGCCACTTACATGGGAAGCAGACTTGCATCTGCCAAAGTCTGCCAAGGCAAAGGTTTCAGTGATTATCACTTTGGGGGAGAGGATCTTCTTGGTCAATCACAGCCAGGACAAGGACGTGGTGTTGGAGAAGAACACCTGCGTGGCCGGATTCTACAAGGGGAAGTGGTGGCAGCACAAGGGCAGCAAAGACCAGGCTTCTGTCAAAGAGAGTGACATCTTGTTCACATTGAAGGATGCCGACAGCTTGATCCAGATCGGAAGCAAAGTGCACACCCTGGGCGAAGCAGTGCAGGAGATCGTAGACAAACGAGAAGCTCCCCCGGCCCCCCTTAACTCCACGCTTTTACCAGCAGCTAGCCTAAAAACGTTCGGCCCTTTCTGATATTAGGAGCGGCGCAAAACCCAGCCGGATGTGACTGTGTCCTACCACAAGATCTGCGATTCGCCGACAAGCACAAAGCCAGCCTTCTTCACGATGTCTCAAACTCACACAATCTATTGGGAGATCCAGGCAATCCCGGCTGACTGCATCCAGCATGATTTTGGTACTGGTTTCTACTTTTGGAGTTGAAGCCCCTTTGTGGGGGAGTTGTGGAACATGATTGCTAAGCTGGGCTTGCTAAGCCCTTTGTGTCCTGTGCAAGTCTGTCAGAAAGGCAAGTCGACTGTGAAGGACCAGGATGGCAAGACATGTGTCCCGGTCCATCACATGGGCGGAGTCATTCCATTTTCTCGGTGGGAGACATGGGCATCTACTTTGGTGTGGGCCTCTAAGTGGTCGCCGACCTCCGCAAAGGGCCTGGTTCCATGCCGACCTTTGATTGTCTTGAAAGAATCCGTGCCACTCAGCCCTCAAACGGCAATCGAGCTGACAGCAAGTGAAGGACCATCAGCCGAGCCCGTGGCGTAAGAAGGCTGAGCCAAGCTTGCAGGTGCCACGGCACCCGAAGGTGTTGTGACTGGTCATTGGCCTCTTGATTAGTGTGTGCAGACGGTCCAGACACCAACAGTTAGTCAACGTACTCTTCGGCACCTGAAACGGCAAGCAAATGTGGGAAGGCCTGGCCAGCACAGCTACCTGCTTTTTGAATCTAGTTTTCCAGGACACAAGCGCAGGAGATTGTACCGATTGCGCCTCTGTGTTGGCTCGCCGCCGGGGATGTGCCTATGTGTTCATTGGCTCGCCTCAGAGTTCACATAAAGAGTATAGAAGACCAAACTGCAAGAATGCTGCTTTAATTTTTTATGAATCACACATGCTGCTTCTTGTTACTGTTACAAGATCCGAATGGCAAGCCAAGAATTATTTGTTTCTTCAACTGCCTTGCACCTGAGACCGTTTCAGCCAGGCTTCTTGTTGGGTTTGCAGCATACAGTAGCCACACACAGAGACTAATGGAACTCTGGAGCAGGTGTCTCATGGCAGTTTAGAAAGGTTTGCACTGCGAAAGCCAGTGGCATGACAAAAGGCAGCGACGAGGTCACTGTGCAAGCCCAGAGCAGTGCGTGTTTTTCGACATGACCTGAGGGCATGGCAAAATAGTCCTGGCTGCTTCGAGGTCACAGCCTCCAGGAATCAGTCTTCGTGTGCGTGCGAGGAGAAGGTGTACGCAAAGGCCGGACATTCTGTCATTGTGGCGATCGCTTCTCCAGAGCTTTGCATTAACAGTCCAGCCTGTACACGGAGCAGTGAAACAAATGCGCGAGGCTTTGAGTACATCTTCTCTTCCCATGCACATGAAGGTGCGTGACAGACAGACAGATAGATATAATAGAGAGAAACACCGACACGGACAAAAAAGACAGCGAGAGAGAGAGAGAGACAGACAGAGAGACAGAGAGAGAGAGAGGGGAAGAGAGAGAGAGAGAGACAGGGAGACAGAGAGAGAGCGAGAGGAGAGTGATTGTTTGTGTTTATATATATATGTATACACATGTATTTTTGTGGTTGTCTGTCTGGGGTACGTGTCAGTGTGCGTCTGCACGCACCTTCAGGTCTGACGATGTTGAGAAACATGGCAGTCATTTCTTCTTCTGATTCTTCTTCTGATACGATAAACGCAGAAGACGCTTCAGGTCTGCGTTCTGCTCCAAGATTTCACCTGCTTGGTCCTCAGCAATCTGTCCGTATCCTCGGAATGTCCTGTGCAGACACAGGACTGAAACTGTCAGTGTGGACAAGACTTTCGGGTAGTGATGTGGCCGGCCTGGCATCCGCGATTCGTGCGTACAGCATGGCAACCTCCTCTGGCACAGAGGCCAGTTTTAGATCCTGCACCATCTTCTGTCGACCGCTGTGAGACCTGACTTTCTCCGTGTCAATCCAAACACCTTTCGGAGTCTGAAACGTTTTACGAAGCCGCTGGATGGCTTTGCACACAGTGTCTTTGCATCGATTTACTTGTTTGCTATCCTTACGAACAGCAGGAAACAACAAGGCATTATTTTCCTTTGGGAAGGTCCACACATCTTGGAAAGGACGCTTACCCAGGATTCCTCTTGCGCGGCTCCTTTGTTTGCTAAGACCCTTGCTTTTTAAATGGCGCAAAACCTGAAACACGGCCGAAATCATGGGTTTCTTCACAGATTTCTGGCCTTTGAGCGGCTGTATCAAGACTGTTCGAGCCTTCCAATTGAAGTGTCCTGCACGTAGCTGTAATGCTTCTGTAACTCGCAAGCACAGAAGATGTGTTAGGAGCAAGCAGGCGTGCAGCCAGCATGAACCACTTTTGTGAACATGTGCTAGCCACATAGCCCACAACTGCCCGGGCATGCTGGATGCTTTTCCTCTGCTCTTCACGGATCTCTTCTTCGTCGTCGCCTTGCGTGATGTCCGAGGTTTCTGCACACGCAAGGCAGGAGATTTAGCCATGGTGTGCCAGGCAGGATGGAGCTGGATAATTGAGCCAATTACTGTGGACATGTTTATATTCTCGTGGGAGTCCGCCTACCCCGGGAGAAAGCGGACTCCCATGCCGAAACCCGAGTTTTAAGCCGATGACAGTCTCAGTCTCTCATTTTCTCAGAAAGCAACACCCAGGTTGCTCGGAAGTGGGTCGCTCTCTCAGCGACTCTGAAGCCCGAGCTTTCGAGCTGTCACTCTCTCAGTGACCAGAGATCAACACCCAGGTTGCTGGCATTGCTGGGAAGGTCACTCTCTCAGTGACTCTGATATGCAAACTTGAGAAAATAAACTGATTGAGCTAACACAGCCCAACAATGCCAAGGTCGCGACAGCGTCGGTTCCCGGCCAGGATCTCTGCCTGATTGCCATGAAGAGAAGTGCTAAATGGTATGTGTACTTAGGATTCGAGCCCTGCCAGGTCGCACCTTCCACCATTGTGCGGTGTCCAAGTCTCAGCAATCATGCCCAGTAGAGTGCAAACAACGGGGAGCACTGAGAGAGTGCAACAACACTTTGCGCTGAGAGAGTGCGACAGAACAACACTTGACCACTGAGAGAGTGGGACAGTGCAGCAAGTCCTTCGCTGAGTGGAAGGCCCATGGATTGAATCATGCACCTCGACCGGCAGTTGCACTGTAGTAATAAGTGTAATCAGCAGTCTGTGCCACTTCAGGCGCACTCGCTTCGTGCCCCTCGTGGTCCTGCTCTCTCAGCAGTTCAAGGTGCACTCTCTCAGTGCCCGGATTCGTCGGTGTACTGAGAAGCAGGCCGGCTTGTTGGCTGAGCTGAGACAGCACAGGCGCCAGAAGCAGTGACCGAGCACATCGAAACTTCTGCCGGGGTGCAGCAAATAGCTCAGCCCCAGGCCTCCTCGGTGTGGCACTGACCTTGTCACACAGGCACGCCGGTTTCATCTCGAATCTTGTATGCTTGCTTTGAAGTCAGCGTGCCCATGACATGTGACTGCGCTGTGTCCACAAAATGGATTCAAGGCTCATTTCAAGGCCGAGTTTTCGAAGGCTTTGCAGAGTCTGAGTCGTGACAACGAACATAGCTTGCATGATACTTCGCATTGCCCAGGGTGACATCAACCATCATGCATGTCACATATCCAAGTGCCAGCCAGGCCTATGTACAACCCAATATGCATGGTACGTCTACGAGCGACAATAAATCGTCATGCATTGATAGTTGCTTGTTTGCAAGCAACCATGGGTGAGTGGTCTGGCTGGTCCTGGAGAACATGGGAGGCTGAGGCGGCTCAGGACACCCGTCCTGCCTGGTCAGACAGGCAGTGGCAGGACCATGCTGGAGGGCAAAATGATGCTTGGGGCGGCGACGGCGGTGCCAGAGCAAGCGAGCCGGCTGTCATGTCTTCAAGACCGAAGGCTAAGGCCAAGCAGACGCCAAAAGCAAAGGCAAAGCCTAAGGCCAAGGCTGACAACCGTAATGCCAGGGACCGGCGGGATTTCGAGAGGTGGAACTCGGACCACCGTCGGATGATGGTGGCAGAACACGAGGCGGAAAGGAGCGCCGCCGCTTTGCAAGAGCTCCAGTTCGAGTTGTGGTCACTCGAAATCACCACGGACCTCTTGCAGACAGACATGGAGAACCTCCAGACTGAGCTCAAGCAGGAACAGGAGAAGCTGCGAGAGGAGCAGGGGAGGAACAGCCGCTTGCTCAATGACGTAGACAAGGCTATGCGGCAGAAGCTGGATCTGGAGCAGAAGATATGTGAGCTCCGGTCGCAGAAAGAGGAGCTCTCTGGCAAACTTAAACAATGCGAGAAGCGGTTGGAGTCCGCACAGTTGGACACAGCGGCCCTCAAGAGACAAGGGAACGCCGCGGAGTTCGACTTGAAAAGAAAGACCGAGGAGAACACCGCCATCCGAGCCGACCACAGCAAGTACAAGGCAGGATGGGATGGAGTATAAGGGTGTTGTTGGTTTGGAGTCTCACTCCAGCTGCCATTGTGCAGGCGAAGACAGACAAGGTCATCGAGGAGTTGACATCGGAGAAGGCTGCGAGCCCTCATCCTCGCACGATTGGTCTTAGGAGTCTCGCTCCAGCTGCCATTCTGCAGGCGAAGAAAGACAAGGTCATCGAGGACTTGACAGCCGAGAAGGCTGCGAGCCTTATTCCTCGCATGATTGGTCTTAGGAGTCTCGCTCCAGCTGCCATTTTGCAGGCGAAGAAAGACAAGGTCATCGAGGAGTTGACAGCCGAGAAGGCTGTGAGCCTTAATCCTCGCACGATTGTTCTTAATGTTTCCTTCGTCAGGATCGCTACAAGCTGCTGTGTTCTGCCTTTGAGAAGACATACAAGGAGGCAGAAGCTCGTAGTACCTCTGGTTTTATGCCGCAGTATGGGAGACTGGAGTAACTACTGGCACAGGTCCCCGCACCGCCGGTTCAGCCGATTCCGGAGCCCATGGTTTTTGGACAGACAACCCGAGCCACAGGGGTTCTCGACTCAGAGGGGACAGGTCCGCGCAATCTGCAGATACGACAGTTATCCGCTCAGGTACCCCTACGATTGCCAGGGCAGAGTGCTGCCCGAAGCCCAGCACGTTGATTTCGAGGTGACACTGCTGCTGCCACTGCTTTGCTTTTTTTGCACAGGTGCCCGTCTCCAGTGGGGGAATCGGAAGCCAGACAAAGGCGGGGTCTTTCGCATCATTGAGAGCTTACACTATGAAGCAGAGGGATCGAAGCCTTCCGAGGCAGAGGAGACGGCCGAAGCCCGGGATCGGAAGACGGAGGCCCCTTATTGTCATCACACGAACACCGAATTTGATTTCACGGGCAGGTGGCTACGGCCGTGAAATCAACTGCAGCTTCACCACAGGCCGGACAGTCTTTGCACTCGGTTGGTGCCCGGACCCTTGTTTGGCGAGGTGGCAACAGCATCGGCTACAGGGTCAGCGCCGCAGGCTCGCGGCTATCCAGCTAATGATACTGTGTTTGTTCTGCATTAAAAGTTGGGTAGGTGGACAAGTCGCCGGCCAGAGCTGCAACCGTGGTGGCCGAATCCCAGGAGCGGAGCCAAGCTGATATTGAGAATGGATTTCAATTGTTCTTTCATTGGCGATTCGAAACCGCAGGCACTCCCCGCGAAGAAACAGAAAACGATGGCGCCGACACCCAAGTATCCTACGGTGACTACAGCCGCTGACTCAGTATTGTGGGTGGAGTGTTACAGAGAGCCGCTTCCCCAGCCGTGTAACCATCATTATGTCAGGTACCCCTGCCAAAGACTCCGGTGGACCAGTTTGCAGCGGTCTTGGGCCCAGTGTGAATTCAGGCTACGCAGATCTTTGCTTATTGTCACTCTTGCCAATTGTGTCAGGTCTTCGCACCAGCGGTAAAGGCTTTGAACCCAGCGCGGGCAAGTTGCGATTCGTTCTAAGTCTATACGGATCCATGTCAATTGTCAGGCCATGCCCGCTCCACGAACACCTATGCCAGAGGCTTTGGACCCAGCGTGCGCAAGTTGCGATTCATTCTTTAACTGTGTAGATCCATGATCATATTATGAGCAGGTGCCTGCACCGATGACTCCGGCCGTGCCTGCACCGATGACTCCGGCCGAGGCCAATTCGCGGGCACCAGCGTTTGATTTGTTTGTTACACCCCAACAATGTTTTTCGACTACGGGACATCATTTGCAGGCGTCAGTTGGGCCTGGGCGATCGACTGTGCCAGAGGCGCACATTGATGTGTTGCAATTTGCTTAACATCATTTCTGCAACAGGTACATGTCCGGAAATCGCCTCCCACTCCGCCGGACTCCCCACAGCCGCACACGCCCACCTCATCGACGTGATTACGGATGGCTCAAGAGGAGACATGCTTTACTTCCACAGCTACAAGCGAGTGAAAAAAAACAAGATGTCAATGCTTGCACATGGCATCAAAACATTTGCACACGTGTGCATGCATGTGTGTGGGGCAGGTCACACTAGTGTAGGCAACGCCTTGTCCAACACTCAGCATTGGACCAGCCACGGCATGTTTGACATATTGGACTATCACCGACTCAGGCCGACCCTCATCTGTACCACTGAATTGCCGCTGGGCCAGCTCCTGAGAGGAGCGATGTGTTTTTATTGCACACTGACGGAACCTGTGTGAGTGTGAATTCACAAACACACCAAGAGGCCTACAATATCAGACATATACGATTCACATCATAAATACCTGCATACATACATACATACATAATACATACAGACATACACATATAGGTTTGGGGGTGGCAACAAAGGGATTTGAAGTGAGGGTTTCGGGGGGGGGACGGTTCGTTTTGGGGGGGAGGTCGGTGCGGAAGGGGAGGAGGGGAAGTTTGGTAACAGGAACAGATGATGAAAACATTTATAATTACTTATAATCCCAATCAAGGTACTTATAACCCTACTTACTAAGTCCCATGATCCTCCAGTTACTGTTCATGAACCCGTGGTCGACTCAGGCTGCTGCCGAGCGGATCATCACGATCTTCACGGCATCCTGCGCAGGTCGGAGGACAGACTCGGCGGGGGGTCCGTGGGGTGTGGTGGTGGTGTTGGTGTGTGGGGTGTGGGTTGTGTGGGGTGTGTGGGGGTGTGGGGTGTGGTGGGGTGTGGTGTGGTGTGGTGGTGTGTGGTGGGGTGTGGTGGGGTGTGGTGGGGTGTGGTGGTGGTGGTGGTGGTGGTGGTGGTGGTGGTGGTGGTGGTGGTGGTGGTGGTGGTGGTGGTGGTGGTGGGTGGGTGTGGGGTGTGGTGGGGTGTGGGTGTGGGGGGTGGGGTGTGGGGTGTGTGGTGTGTGGGCTGTGCGTTGTGCGCTGTGAGGTGTGGGGTGTGGGGTGTGGGGTTTGGGGCTGGGGGTGTGGGGTGTGGGGTGGTGGTGGTGGGTGGTGGTGGGCGGTGGTGGTGTGGTGGTGGTGGTGGTGGTGGGTGGTGTGTGGGGTGTGGGGTGTGGGGGTGGTGTGTGGGGTGTGGGGGACACTCTCCCAGTGTCAGTTTCAGGCACTTTCTCAGTGCCAGTTTTGGCTCTCTCTCAGAGCCGGGACACTCTCTCAGTGCCCCGTGATTTTGGCCCTCTCTCAGGGCCGGGACACTCTCCCTGGTTTCGGTCCTGTCTCAGGACCGGGACACTCTCCCAGTGCCCCATGTTTCGGTGCTCTCTCAGCACCGGGATGCTCTCTCAGCACCCCTGCTGCTGGTGTCTCTCTCTCAGAGCCACGCAGCAGCCAACCCTCAACAAACCCCGTCCTTGCCGAAGTGCTCGTAGATGTTCAGTCAAAGATCACGAGTCGATGGCGAGACGGGGGAGTTTGGTGAGTATTAGGGCTTAGGGGTGGTGTGGCGCAAGGCTTATGTGGGTGTTATAATGATTTAAGTAATTAGGGTTTCGAATTTACAAATCACATATGGTCTAAGGGTCTAAGGCTCTTGTTTTAAAGGGCTTAGAGAGCTTAGGGCGGAACTTATTTGAGGGGTCTAGACGATTTAGGGCCGAGGATTCAGCGTTTTAGGGCATCCCAGCAAAGGTTTACGGGTTTTATTTAGGGATATTGGATTTGGGAACCACAAGCCACTGAAACTCCCAACCCCCTACATCAATGCCCCGTGCTAAAGCCACCCCCTTTTCATTGCTTTGGAAAACAAACGAAAACGATTTCCTTTTGATGCGTGTATCCAAATCCGGAATCCATCTTCTTTGTGTACTTGATTTCAAAGGTTTTTCTTTCACTCGTTGTGAAACACACAAGATCAGGTGTCAAATCAGGATGATCAATTTCATGTGCAGTGCCATGCATAACAAAAACAAAAAAGAACAGAAGCCCTGAGAAAAGGGACGGATGCCACGAAAATCCTTTCGAGTCACCCGCATGCCCGTTAAGAAGCCCCTGTGTATACAGCGGAAGGTAACTCACTAGATAGGTATAGAACTAAACATGGAGAGAACGCCGTTCCGGGCTTGGGAGCGTCAGGATGTAAGGGTTGAGATCCAAATTTAGAACCATGTTTTCTAGACATCTAGCCAAGAGCCATCCAGTAGTTTGCCGTCCCCATGCGCCCGCAGTGTATGTAGAGTCGCTTGTTTTCGACCTCTGCTGGATTAAGCCAGGATAAGGAATGTTCGAGTTAGTGGTGAACGGTTCGGCGTCAAAGTGGAATCCCATTGCAAATCTCAAGCTTGAGTTAGGCTTGTCTCGAACTGCAGTGCTAAATACCTATAACCCAAAGGGTCCAAGTATCATTATGGTATATACTTATAGGGTATTTTGGGGGTCTAAGTATATTATATACCATAATGATACTTGGACCCTTTGGGTAATCCACGAGTCCACTTCTCCGACTCTGGCGACTGCCAGGTGGACGCCGATCTTGTGCAATTCTCGGAGTGCAGAGGATTGGAAAAATCCTCAAAGTGTCTAGGCTTCGGGGAGTAGGCAGCTAGTGTTTCGGGTTTTAAAGCATTGCGGTCCACTGCTCTGGGTGGAGATGTAGGGTTCAGGATGAATGACGGAGATGTACGGTTTAGGTTTCTGCGCAGCTTTAGATGCCATGGGGAGCTTAGCGGCTTAGCCCACGATGCTCGACAAGCCCAAGTGCGGCATGGACATGGAAGCCTTTCGATGCAAAGATGGACTCCCAAAAGTAGGCAAAATAATGGCCCAAAACCCATGAAAGGCTATTATTCTACATGTTTTGGGGGTCCAGGTATTTGCTGCCTTTTAGACCGTCTGAGACCAAAGCATCCTTGACTCTAAGCACTACGGCTGATGATCTAAATCCTGCATTACCTTAAGGACCCTAAACTATGGGACTTATGGTATATTCCTCATTATGGGTAATGCAAGATTTATATCTTCAACCGTACCAGGCCTGTATATCCCAAAATTCTCAATCCTACACCCTTGTTATATGGGGTGTTGTCAAAATTATGGTACCTCTTTGGGTACCCTAAATATTAGGTGCCGTACTCTAATAGGGACCCAAAAAGGGACCCTAATTTTGACAACCACCCATTTGTTCAATTTTCCAGCTTCAGACTGATGCATGCCACAGGCATGCAGTCACCACGTAGAAAGGGTCATCGCAATAAGAAGCACCCTCAACTTCTAAATCATCCGCCCTAAACTTTAAGCCCACCAAACCACAAATCTGAGAGCCTAGACTCGAAGACTGAATGTTGTGAACATCCTGATTTTTCAGGGCCTTGGAACTCTGAATCTCTTCTCTAAAGTCTCCTTAGGAATAATTTTTGATTTTTGTTCATATCAAACCATGGAGAATATTAAACAGATCATTTTTAATATGGTTCTAAGGGGGTATAGTTCTTGTCCCACGGTCCAGAGTTGGTAGGGCCGAAGTCTTCCAGACGAGATGAAGCTTTGGCCAACGTTCTCGTCGAAAGCAATCCCTCCGTTCCCAGTGGTTCCGGTTGATAATATAAATCCTGCATTACCCATAATAAGGACTATACCATAATTCCCATAGTTTAGAGTCCTTAAGGTAATGCAGGATTTATATCATCAGCCCTAAACCCTAAACCCCCTATAGATCCCTTAAGGGAGCCCCTTAAAGGTACCCTTAATAGATCCCTTTAAAGGAACCCTGGGGATTTATATCGTCAACCGTTCGCTTGGGAAAGCCAGGAACTTAAGGCTCAGAAAGACAGAAACCCGAAACCCTCCTCTGGATCCCTTCAACGCTGTTCCAAAGCTCCTTGCAAAAACTCCAGGGCTTCAAGTCCTAGAAACACCAAGCCCTAAAGCCTAAACCCTTAATAACTTAAACCTGAAGCCTAAACCCGCAATAACTTAAACTTAAGCTTGAACCATTAATAGCTTAAACTTAAACCTTAAGCCTAAACGCCAGCAAACACCTGAAAACCCAGGCCGTGGTCGCTCGCTGTGGGCCGCCTTTGACGGCCCGAGTCTTTCATTCTCGCGATGGCTGACCTTAGGGGTACTGAGAAAGATTTTTTACTTTTTGGTTATAATAATCCCTAAGAAACAGGTAAAATGATAATTGTTGCTAGGGTTCTAAGTTCAGTATAGACATTCCCTGAGATTCCGTGTAGGGTTTCGGGCTTTGGGGTTCGATATGGAGTTGCGCGCGAGGACCACGAAGTCCTAAATTACCATAGACTCCATAGTAGTTCTTTTTGGGGGTTCATATCTAGAAACCTATAAGCCTATAAGGTAATCCCAAAAAGATACTACTATGCAGCCTATGGGTACCCAGACAACTTAACACGAAGGGAGTCAGACAAGGTAACCCCCAAGCCCAACTATTTCCTCAGACCCCGTTTGTCTTTTGACCACGCTTGCACCCAAATCTAGAACTCTGCGCTTCATACCATCTATGCACACGCATAGGAACTCTTACGCAATTCGAGCACCAAACCTGAATTCACGAAGTATGGGCAGCTTTGTTTATGCAACGACAAGACCCTGATATTTCCTTTAACACAAGTCTAGTCAACTAGTAGAAAACCAAAAAGAACCCTTCTCAACCACGCCCAAGGCAATTCTTAATTGTGGTCGCTGCGAAGATCAGGCTTGGATGTTTGCTGTAGGCTGAGGGTCTACCGCACTTTTCGGATTAGGTAGGCACTTGAGATCCGATTGCAGACTGTATGCTAGGGTAGAGGGTTGAGGACGAGTTAAGGGTTCTAGACTTGTATGCATCCAGAATTGTTCAGCAATGGCTGTTCTTGCAACATTTTTTATGTCATAATATGCGTAAGTTGTGAGAGCGGTTTGGGTATAAGTGCTTCAGCGTACGTTTCGGCAATTCGGCAAGGTTGCCTTTGCATTCAAGCAAATCGTCTTATCCTAAACCACTCGAGATCCTAGACCCTACCCTAAGGGTCCAGGTATCTCCTTAGGAGGTTCCGGAATCTCCTAGGGAGAGTCCTTGGGTCTCTTTGGGGTCTCAGAAGCCCTCAATTTTTAGGTTCCCTAAGTTGTTAGGACCCTGAGGGTAGATACTGTTATGGGGGATACTTCCCCAAATCATAAAGACACTCCTAGTATAGAAACCCTAGTCTCTACCAGAAAGGTACCCTTAAGGTAAACCCGAAATGCCGTAGCCTGAATGGGGAAGCCTACAGCTCGGGGCCGCTCGGGATCCAAGCGTGCACTGATCAGGCACGTTAGCTTAGGAGAATTCTGTCGCAGGTAGCATGTTGGAGAGTAAACCCTAAACCCTAAACCCTAAACCGATATGACTGTGATTGGCATTGTTGACTTGATATTGAGGACTGAGGGGATCACGGTTTCAAGGCGTGGGAAGGTTTAGGGTGTAGGGGCATGAGGCTTTGGGGCTTAGCAAAAAAAAGAAATATATACATAGGGCTGAAGATCAGCTCAGGGTTCGTGGTGCAGCGCAGTTTGGGATTAAGGATAGAAGAAAACTGAAGTGGTGTGTCATGGGGGTTCTATGGTTTCAGTGTTTATGGATAGAAACTGGAAGTAGGGGTTTGGAGTTTGAGATACGGTTGATGATAGAAATCCTGCATTACCCATAATAAGGAATATATGCCATAATTCCCATAGTTTAGGGTCCTGGAGGTATTGCAGGATTTCTATCATCAAGCGTAGGATTCCGGGTAGAGGTCGGACAGTCCAACAACAGATACTGGTGCAAATACCTGCCGCTTCGCACGCATGTGCATCATTCTCAATATTATTCTCAATGCTCGGTTGTGTTGCGGTTTAGTGTACCTTAAGTACATAGCACACTTTGCTCTGTTAAGTTGCCTTTCACGAGCTGCTTCAGGATTCTTGTGTTGTGGTCCTGTCTTCTGCTGGTCTGCCGCGATGAAGAGCCCAGCGGCTGCCCTTTCTCCTTGTGTTCTTGCCAGCACATCCCCTGCCTGCGCAAAAGCAGCGCCAACTTCTGCCAGCCAGTACGCCCTGACCGGCTGCTACGGTTGATGACATAAATCCTGCACTACCTATAATCAGCAATATACCATAATTCCCATAATTTAGAGTCCCTAAGGTAATGCAGGATTTACATCATCAACCGTAGCTTGTCATGTGCCCGCCTCGCACCTGCGGCGTGCTCGCTGGCACCTAGTGTCGGTGACGTGGGCTCTGGTAGCATTCGCCTAGCCCCCTGAGCTGCGCGCTCAGGTTCCAGTTATCATGTTATCTTATCTTGTTCTAGACTGAATATGCTGGATTATATGTAGTTATACTATATATATATATATATATACACATATATATATATATATATATATATTGATATTGCAATATGCTTTATTATATACCATAGTATACCACCATGTGGGAGCGAGGGTTTTCCCCAAAGCCGCGGCGGTTTTCCCTCGCAGCATCTCAGAAAGGCATCTCCTTAGGAGGGTCCGGAATCTCCTAGGGACCCAGAGAACCCAATACCCCTTAATTCAGGAATATACCTTAAATCATAGGGGCCTTAATATAATGATTTAAGGTATATTCCTTAATTAAGGGGTAGTGGGATCTCTGGAAAGAGTCCTTGGGTGTTCTTGTGGGGTCTCAGAACCCTCAATTTTGAGGTTCCCCAAATTGTTAGGACCCTTAGGGTGTACATCAGATCTTCGGATCCGAAAGCCGTACTACGTAGGATCCCGCAGAGCCCTACTACGGTTAATGATAGAAATTCTGCATTACTTCAAGGACCCTAAACTATGGGAATTATGGTATATTCCTTACTATGGGTAATGCAGGATTTATATCATCAACCGTATGGGGGGCCTTAAAAATTAGAATAGGCTTCCTTTAAAGTTGTCATAAGATTTCCTTTAAGGTTTCTATAAGGATCTCTGTAGGGACCTTGGTAATTAGAATAGGGTTCCTTCAAATGGGGTCGATAAGGCTTTCTATAAGGGCTATTATAAGGATTTCGTATAGGGGCCTGAATGATTGCCACGACAGTTATTTTGGGGGTTCCTCATTATAAATACGGTATGACATACCCCAAGACCCTATTCTAATTGTTAAGGCGCCTTTATTGTGGAAATTCAGAGCTGCATCGCAAGAGGCACCGAGCACTGCCTATCCTGGTCAAGATCCGTGTGTGCCTCAGAGACAGTCCCGACACTAGGGTGTTGAGGGTTCAGGGGTTACTGAGTATTGGTATAGGGTCCAGATGGGTTTAGCGATCTGATGCAACTGGAAAGTTAGATGATACCTTGCCTATTTAGGTGTATGGCACCACCCAGCCCCCACCCTAGGACAAAATCAATCTTAAGATCTCAGCCCCACTACTAGGATATCCACCCCAAGATCCCGGCCCAAGTTACCATCCTGGAACACATGGACCCTAAGGAACCTACCTTTTCAGGGCCCCCTATTATGATTTCTTTATACAAGTCCCTAAAAAGGTAGGTTATTTGGGGTCAATGCAATCCTTACCCCATGCGAGGCCTTAGCACCTCTCATTCGAAAAAACCCTTATCCCAATACCTTGGGTACTGCCCCTACTCAGTAACAGTTGGATAATATTCATAATATAGATATATAAGGACCTTAATAGTAGCCCTCTTCTAGACTGTTACTGTATGGGGGCAGTACCCAACCAATACCTGACAAGGGGGTCATATTAAGTTCCAATCCGTGGGGTTGGACTTGGTGTCGTCCAGTGTGGGGATGTGCCCTGACACCGCGGTCTCGAGGCACACCATCCCGTCCTAAAACATGCTGAACGGTGCAACTGACTTTTGGCCGAGGGTCCAGAATATTATTTTTGCTCACTCAGTGGTTCTGCGAACGATCATGACGAACGTGTTGGACAACGACCGCGACGATCACAACATGCTGTTTCAGGAGTGACATGCTGCTGTTGTTTTGTCTCTGTCCTTGTTGATGTTTTCCGCATGCTGCAAGTTGCCGGCGTTCTTGCCCTCTGGCACTTATCTTGCTTTCCTTACCTTGGCTTCCACTTATTGTAGGATCCGAATCAACAAAGCTATAAAGTTCAACTTAGCAAAACAAGCCGCCCTGCGTCCCTGAAGATGGGGCTGCAGGGCGCCGTGGCCTTGGGTTCGCGCGTAGGACCCCAAGCCTAAGCCTTTTCAAATCTCCATTTGGGTGGTTGTCAACATTATGGTCCCTTTTTGGGTCCCTATTCTCATACGGCACCTATTATTTAGGGTACCCCAAAAGGGACCATAATTTTGACAACTACCCATTTGAAAGATCTGCTTCTGGTTTCCTAAACCTTCGACCCTAAACCTCAAGGCCTTTTGGCCTTTCGTCGAGGGATTCCTCTGCAGACAGAAAAAAGTGGTTTAATAACAGAAAACCTCAAGGCCTTACCAAACCTGGCACGAAGGTCGTCGCGATGCTTTGCTGGACCCCCTTTAGTGGGTATACGAGGCAAGACATTTCTTGCTCTGATTCGATAGGTTGCAAGGATTTTATGGAGTTGTTCGTTGCATGAGTCGTTTCGAACTTGCAGGTGGTTGAAGTTTGTTTTTATTATGTGACCTTCTGTTGATGTTCTTCATAGGCTGCGTTCACGTACCAAGTCTGCCCATAGGTCCTTGTTGTTGGCGATCCTAAGCAAGGCTGGCGTCAAAGCTTAGACTGCGATGTAACGACAAAGCTCCAAAACGACAACCCCACCATCCCCAAACCCATGGAAATCAATGAGGCTCCAGATGGGGACTTCCGAAAACAGGGGATACCTTATAGTTCCTTGAAAGGGCTACTACAAGGGTACTATAAGGGTTCCTTTAAAGGGCTTTGTATGGGTTTAGAATTTCCGAAAGTAGGAGACCCTAATACCTGAGACCCTCAACCCGAAGCCCCGCGAAGCCCTGAACCTCATGCCCGAACAACATGTCTGAATATGCATGCCATAATCCGGTGCAGCTGCGACGCTTGGTCTCCCTAAGCTCCGTGCCAGTGAAATCTTTGCCGGTAAGTGTACATTGAAAGAGACAGTGCAGAGGAAGAGACATACCATAGGGGCCCGAATAGTTACCAGTACTATTTTGGGATTCCTTATTATATGTATAGTATAATGTGCCCCAAAACCCCAATTCTATTCATTCAGGCCCCTATCTTACAGGCATATGGAAGTCACGTGGACGTACAGACACAGCGACATAGAGACACAGACACGTAAAAGCCGAAAGACCAACAGACACATGGACACATCGCGACGTTTGTGGTGCTTGTTAAACTGAGTTTGTGGCGGGGGATTACGGCGAAGGTTCCCGCAACACCATCCTACTTTCAACATAAAAGCTGCTTGAATCTGAAAGCCGCAGCGCAGCACGAACTCCAAATCTCGCCATTGGCTCGACCAGCGCGCCCGCCCGAGTAGGCGCTTTCAGGAAGCCTCTTAGATCTCACAGCATGGGCTTTAACGTTAAAGACATTCAGGTCTACAGCTGTCACTTAATGCAATGAGCGTATTCCGTAGGTTACGTGGACTCGCGTGCTTTTCGGTCACATGTTACTACTCACGGCCGCTGCATTTGCATTCCTAGAAGACGCTGGTTGTGTCTACATACGTTGCTGCATCATGATGATGAGCTGTTAAGTAAGCTTGCACTTCTGCTTACTTGGGGATCCTTTCAACGGTGCCGCCCGTTGACACCTCACGAAGACACCATGGATCTGTGCCTTGGCACATGCCCATACATGCCTAAACTATACTGTAAATCCCTAAACCCGAAGCTCCATCTGAGGTTCAGGGTTTGGGGGTTCGGGTGTGGAGCCTAGGAGGAAGTGGCTCAGGGTTTGGGGAGTTTAGGGGCTGTCGACAATCGATGTGCATTCAAACCTAGGGAAGGCATGACGCCAGAGTGCATGTGACTGCCTGCTCATCACTGTTCCCATCTTGGGTAAAGTTCCCAGGTCAGCAGTGCGGCGACATGCCGGTAGGTCTTGAAGTAAGGCCGCGATGCCCTTAATTTTGCAATCCTTGAAAGTTCCTGGTGTCAGGGACTCCGTTGCGGCCATGTTGAGATCGTGAACCCGGCTGATATAGGGGCAATAATATTTACAAATTATTTTGGGGGTTCCTTGTTATAGTTATAGTACAATATGCTCCAAATCCCTCTTGTAATTGTGAGAAGCTGGTAGCCCTTAAGGCCAGCGCGTTTCGTTGGTAGGGGCAGCCTGATGAGTGGCCAGCGCGGGTGGGCAGATTATATCGACCAGGTATAGGGTCATGCACTAATTATTACCTGTATCCCCAAACCCTACAAAATACTAGGTTATGGCCCCTTAATTAGAGGGTCTGACCCTGAAAACGGTAGGTTTTTGGATCCAGAGGTAAGGCCCCTACAGCATCGCTCTGTGCGCAAACAGCCATCAACACTGAAGCCCCGCAGCTAAACCCTAAACCCTAAACCCTAAACCTCGCAAAGTCAGCGCTTCAATTTCGCCCCCGTCCCGCACTCAAAAAGCAGACCTGAAGGACCAAATGACCCTTAAAAGTATAGGGCCCTATACCCATATACTATGAATCCCTATATGGTATATGAACCCTTAAACCCTTCTAGGGTTTGTTTCGTCCTGAAGGGAGGGCACCCTTCGGGTCAAGAAGCCCCGCCCCCAACAACAACAACCACCGCACTATGAACCCTGAACCAAGCCCAGTCAACCCTCGCAGAAGCAGCGATAAATTCATGGCGCATGCTTAGATGAACAGGCGACTTGGTAAGTAGGCCGTCGCTGGAGTTATAAGTTAAAGCACAAATGACCCAATTCGGGCACATGTGAAAAGATTTGGGGTTTAGGGTGTGTAGATTCCATCTTGCCTACATTCTTCAGCCTCACGAGCCCCTACATCCGGACCCTCTCGGGGCAAAAGCTTCTCTAAGGTGCCTTCAGATGTCCGCTATGGGCATGCGAAGTGGATGCCGACTCTGCCTGGAAGCTTGGTATCTACCCAAAGGCTCCACAGTAGTTCCTTTTTGGGATTACCTTTTCGGATTCCAAACATGAACCCCAAAAAGGAACTACTATGGAGGCCTAGGGTAGAATCTAGAATATCTAGATCAATCTAGGTTCTTCAGGGGTACCTTTTTGCCCTTGCTGTTTTTTGAGAGCGGTATATTTTGAAGGGTCCCCTTTATAAACACGGAATAGTAGGATAAAGGACACACTCATTATCTAGGCTCGTGAGTAGCTCCTTCATGTCAGCTTCTAAATACAGGGGTACTCTGGAACCTAGATCTAGTTCTGTAGGAAGGGCTTTGTAAGGGGTTGGCAAGAAATCCAGAAGGGCTTGATGGGCTTTACAAGGGTTCAAACAGCCTTAACAACATGCTTTATCCAGGTTTCTAACATAGCGGTCCCAACAATTGAAACTACGATGTTTTTTGTAGGGTGGGGGGGATAGATCACCATAATAACAAACATAGAAGGACTGCAAGGTAATGAGCTAATTACTCGAGATCCCATCGAAATTGATGTTTAGGGTTTATCGGGGGGGGGTTCAGGGTTGTCCTTTGGGATTTTGTTTAAGTTTCCTCACTATTTTGTAGAGAACCATCATAGTAATTTTTAATATTTTTCAAAGGGCTCAAAGGACAATTCAGCCCATGTGGGTTCAGGGTTGTGAGGGTTTGGGGACCGCGAGTTTTGGCGCGGTATGCTGCTGCTGTGGTTCCCTCTCTGGTGGCTCAAGGGAGATGCTGCCCCAGCAATCCGAATGGGTGGTTGTCAAAATTAGGGTAGGTGCCGCACTATATTAGGGACCCAAAGAGGGACCATAAGTTTGACAACCACCCAAATAATGATCAATAAAGTTTGTCTACAACCCCCAGATCGAACTCTGATACCCTACGAAAGCTCTCGAACCCTGTAAAACCCTTAAACAGAACCTTCGATATCGCTTCAAACCCCTTTACAGGAAGAACGATCAAAACCAAACTCCTCGAGCTGGGCTTGGACCAGGGCTTAGCATTTGGGATTTCTTTGTTGTTCTTGCTTTAGGTTTCTGTTACTCATCAGGTGTAGGTCATGGCTTTGGAGTCTTGCAGGACGCCTCAAGATACCCTTATAGCCTCTTAGTGGGTCTAAGTTGGGCATAATTCAGGGTTTAGGGTGTATGGTCTTCGTCTTCGGGTTTGTGCTCCAGGTCAATGCTGTAAACCCCTATACAAGCTCTGCACCCCTCGACGCCAAATCCCTGAGCCCTAGCTTTGGGAAAATCCTCGGTCTGGTCAGGCTGTTGTTCCAAGGGGAAAAGGAGGGACCCGTAACAAGGACCCCTAGGTATATACCCTTTAAACATAGCTGTTATAGTTCTCATAGCCCATTATAGGGTAGGGGTCCCCATTAAAGGTCCAGGCGGGGGTCCTACGGTTGATGATATAAATCCTGCACTTCCCGATACAATAATTGCATATAATTCCCATAGTTTATTGAGGTATTGCAGGATTTAGATCATCAACCGTAGTATAGTACACATGACCCAGTAAGCTGAGCTTAGTCACCGGGGTTCTCAGGATGTGTTGACTGTCGGGTGTCTGACGATTCTGTTGTAGAGGCCAGTTCCACAGACTCATAATGGTCAAACGACGTAGGGTTCCGGGGTTTGGAGGTCTAGTCTCCACCGTAGTCACTCACTTTCACCACCTAGTTTTGTTGAAGGATCCTGACGATAGAGCTGGTCTGCCAAAACAGGCAAACACACTGGAAACTCCCTTCTTTTTTGGTGGCTTCTGTCTTGTTTAGGATATGTCTGCGTAGCATCCCCCAGGAGCCCTCGGACGACTAATGCCAGAAGCCCCCCAAACACTGTGTAAGGTTGAGTGGTTAGGCTTGGGTTTAGGGGTTACGGGTTTAGGAGGATTCATGTCCAGAGGCCTGTGTAATGTAGGAACCTGATGAAGAAACCCAGGGCCTATTAACCCAAAAATAGTAGCATTCGTATAAGGAGCCCCTAGTAAAGGCCCAAAGTGTCTTGATCAGGTTCCTACGCTACACATCAAGATAAGCCCTCACCACCCAGGAAATCGTAAACAAAGGCAGCCTCAACCCCAACTAACCCTGAACCCACAAACTCTTGTCGAAGGCTTGGGGAGCACACGTGAAAAATCGAGCCCTCTAAGCCTTAGCTTATAATGGCCTGAGCTTAGGGCAACGCTTAGAGGAGTGCTTAAAGCAGCACTCATAGGGCTTTTGGGTTTGATGAAGGCAGTCAAATCCTTCAAACCCTCCAGCCCAGGACACGCTCCCATTGCAAGCCGAAGCTCTTCACCACTACCGCGCACTGCTCAAGTCCTGCTTGGTGCTTGGCCTGCATTAGGGTTTAGAGTTCAGGGATGTTCAGGCGTTTACTGTCCAAGGTCTAGGGTCTAGGGTTTAGGGATGTTTAGGATCTAAAGTGTCCAGGATCTGTAGGGTTAAGGGTTTAGGCTTGCCTTGAGGGTCATGGAAGACTTTTCGGGGGCCCAGGCGGCAGGTTTTTTTGGGGATTTCTGCAGCCTCCAACAGGGGGCATCTGGCCCTACTGTTGATGATGTAAATCCCGCATTACCTCAAGGACCCTAGAAAATGGGAAATATGGTCTATTCCTGATTATGGGTAATGCAGGATTTATATCCTCAGCAAGAGTTCCTGGGTATTTCGGCTTTCGGGTTTAGGGGCATCTGGCCCCTAGTTGGGGTTTAATTAATGCAGGTAGAGATGGATGGTCTAGGGTTGAAGCGGCCCCTAGAGTCAAAATCTCGTTTTCTGAGACTACCAGGTACCTATATGGAGGTTTCAGAACACGGACGGGAACTGGTTGCAACACCCTGATCATGTTTTCAAGTTCTTTATGCGGGCCCCTCTGTGAGAATGGCCGTACGCTGAGCTAAGATGATTTTCTACATTTTGCAACGGTACCCTGCACCACGAAGCCGTCGCCCCAACCCTAAACCGTAAACGAGGTTGGATTTTGGGACATTTCTTGTTTTCCGCATTTGGGTTTATACGGGACCCTATATATAAATGTTGTTCATTGTGTTTCAAGGCCAACCCAGTAAACCCTTTCTCTCAAGCCACTCTTTTGCAGGAGTCTGTTCAAGGCGATGTGGAGGAGATGCAATCTGTAGGCGGGCTTGCACACGAACATACGGGTTTGCTCTAAAATTCAGCAGCACTATGTCAGGGAGCTCTCTAATTTGGATCGGGCTCCGCCTGAAGTTCCCCCTTGAAGCCCCCTACTGAGCTTTAGCCTTGCCCCAAATCTTTACGCCTAAACCGTTGAACCCTAAACGCAGCTACCGGAGTCATAGGTTTAGGATGGCAATTCTAAGCCCGACTCTGGAGGTGACGGCAACTTTTAAGCTTCGTACAACCTCCATCCACGCTCTCAAGAACCCGGGCCGTGTCGCCCTGTTTCCCCATTTGAGGGGAGGAGGAGGTTGCTGGTTGACTCGTACCGAACATCTGTATCAAGTTGAAACTGATGGCACGTTAGAAAAATCTTGCAGCCTTTGACCCTTAGACCCTCAGATCCTTCGCTCGCCGGTGCGACTTTTGGGAGTCGTCTTGTTCTGAAGCCTGAATCGACCCAATAGTGTTGTGGGAGTAGGGTTCTGCAAGGGTCCGGCAGGGTTTTGACTATGCGTCTTGGCGTGCAGGATTAAGGATTGGTGGTTTAGTTTCAGGGTTCAGGGTTTCGGAGTTCAAGATACCAAGATACTGCAAAAGTCCTTGATGCTGGTATGGCTCTTGAATCATACATGGAGGTTTAGTGTTATAGCCCTCTTCCTTTTTCTACGTCTGCTAAACTCCCAAACTCTCTGCTACTCGTAAACTGCTAAACCCTACCAAATCCCGAGAATAATTCCTAGGCTTAGAATCCAATCCGGAAACCCACTCTAAATCAGAGAGCCCAAAACCCCTCAAACAGTCACAGATGCACTTTTTCCGAAAGCTTCATTCTTAAACCTAAGTCGGACTTGAACCTGCAAGGCTCAAGCTAAAAAATAATCTGGAACCTGATCAAGAAGCCTTGGGCCTTTGTTAGGGTTCCTTACATGAATCCTACTATTTTGGGCTGAAAGGACCAGGGTTTCTTAATCAGGTTCCTGCATTAAGCTGGAGATCCTGAACCCGTCGCTGAGGGCGCGACAACCGCCACAGCAGAGCGGCCCTAGCCATATCGGCCGCGCATGGTACTCGTACGGTATGTGTTCAATAGAAGAGAGCAATCGTTCGTGATTCCCATGTCGATTATGCTTGGACCACGTTTCAACATGACGGCCCCATGTCTAAGTTCCAGTTGGGACCCCAAGACGACTTTCGAACTATACCTTAAACTGTTTGAAGTCGTGGCGGTCTTAGGGTGGGCAGCTTGCTACGTGCGACTTGGGCGTGCACACGCCAGCGAGCTCCCATGACGTCACCACACTCTATAGACCCTACCTGTAGCCGGAAAGACCTATTATGTTTTCTATATATTAGTTCCTTAAAAGGTAGGTCTTTTCGGCTACAGGTAAGGGAGTTCCTGAACCGAGCCCTTTTTGCAGAGGCATCCTGCACCAGAAGCTGCAGGAAGTCGAGTGCATGCAGTACCGTCTGATCATGCCGCTGGGCTTGGTATTTTATTGCTGCTACTACGGTTGATGATATAAATCCTGCATTACCTTAAAGACGTTAGACTATGGGAATTGTGGTATTTTCCTAATTATGGTAATGCAGGATTGATATCATCAACCGTACCAGTTGTGTTACTGGTACTGTTTGTCACGGATTTGTTGAGGGGCTGTTATAACCTGTTACACTTTAACTTGCTTGCTGCTGTCTTTCAGTGTTAGTGTTTCTTTCAGGTGCTTTAGGTTGGGGGTGTAGGCGTTTTAGTGCTGTTCAGACCGTCGTGAAGGATGTTTAGGCTTTCTTAGTTCTCTTGCTCTGCGGGCTTTTCTGTAGGGTTTAGGGTTTAATTTAGGGTTTAAGGTCGGAAGATCGCTTGGGATTGTGCCAGGGATGTTTCAGAGTTTTGGGGATCAAGGTTAAGCTTTGAGGGTTGGCTTTTGGGTGTCTTGGCTTCAAAGAAGCTGGCTCTGGGGTGGAAGGGAAGCACAGCGCAAACAGAACAGAGGCACATCCTCAGGTCCGTCTTTACGCCAGGTGCTCTTGGGGTAGTCTACCGGAGCTGGTAGACGGGGTTTACATCGGGTACGGCCCCCATTCAGTAATAATTAGTTGAAGAATACTCATAGTATAGATATATTAGGACCTTAGTAGTAGCCCTATTATAGACTCTTGCTGTATGGGGGGCAGTACCTAAGGTTTACAGCGAATGGGCTCAACACCGGCAGTTCGGGATGACCGGCTCTTGCTTCCTCTGACTGTAGATGACCGAAGATGTCTAGTAATTAGTCCCTAAACCTTAAACCCTAAACCCTAAGTATCCATGGGGCCCTTGCTCGTTCAGGGTTCAGGCAAGCAGTGCTGCTAACTTTGCGACTCGCAGAAGTTTCAGGTTTAGAAAAATTCGCAAACGAAACCCTACAGACTTCGGGCAGTTAATATAGGGGCAGAAATAGCAGAAATACGTGCTAATACTTTTTTTTGGCGGGGGGGTTCGTTACAAATATAGTATAATGGGCCCCACAACCCTATGCTAATTGTTAAGGCCCCTATAATACAGCAACTGGTGCTTGCATTACTATACTGCTCCCGGACGTAACAGCCCCAGGCTCCTTTCCACCCGCCAAACAATAAGCATAGATGCCCAGGAAGGAAGCCGGGAAGGAAGATCAGGAGGTTCTCGCACCGATCCCAGATAGTACTGCAGTTCAGGACTGGGTGGTTTTAAAGTAGAAGCCAGAAAGAAGGAACATGGCTTTGGGAGGATTAGTGCTAGGATCCGTTATACTTTACTTTAAGGACATGAGGATGATGATGTTCCAACTTCCTGGCTTCTGCTATAAAGGCTTTCATGGAGTTTTGCGTGTTTCGGGGCTCAGGCGTTAGATGTCCTATAGAGAGGGTTTCGACTGAGGCTCGAGGCAGAGCGGCCAAGCGCATGCTTTGCTTCCTACGGCCCGCTCAATTATAAGCCATGCCCCACGTTAAGTATCATCATCTCAGGCCCTTAACGGCCTTCTTGGAATTGTTTAGGGTTTAGGGTTTAGTGAGTGCTCCGGTCTGATGACGCTTGTGTTTTCTCGGCTTTCCAGCACTACCCAAAGATATGGGGTACGCATATCTTTGGGTTGTAGCCGCGGAAACCTTATGCCAGCTGTCTGAAGACACCCTCATCCCTTGAACCATACACTGGTAACCTCAAGCAGCCAGCACCTTAAGCCCTTCATCCGTCCCATTGAAGCAACCAGGTGACTTCAAGTAAAAGCTCCAACCCCTACAAGCCCTTAGACCCTAAGCTCTCAAGCCTAAGGTAAAAAAAGCCAGAAAGTTGGAACATGATTATCCTAACCCTTCTATGGCAAACTATAGGGTATCCAACCATGAAACCATATTCCAACTTTCTGGAGTTTCCTATAAATCCTGAGCCCAAAGCCCTAGAACCTACATCCGAAAACTGCACCCAGCTAGGTCGGAAGCACGGCGCTGGCCGGGCGAAGCCCGCCCTCTGGCTGAGACGGAAGAGGTTTAGGGGTTTAGGGTTGACGGCGGGTTTAGGGGATAGGGTTTAGGTTTTTAGGGTTTAGGGTTTAAGGGTTAGGAATTACAGCTTAGCGTACGAGGTTTAGGAGTCTGGCACCCGTCAATCAGGTTTACTAGTCTGGTTGTCGTATTTAGTCTTATGTGTACATACATGCATACATCGTGCATACATACGCACACATACATAAATGCACACATTAGTTGTTCATGGCTGTTCATGGCTGCATTTGCTTGTTTCTGCATTTAGGAATAAGTAGTTTTGGTTTCGGATGTAGGGTTTAGGGTTGGTGAGTATCTTTGGGTGATGGTGAGTGTACGTAAAACCTTCGGGACAGTGGCAAGCGAAGCAGCCCGTTTGCCCGGATGCTTTAATGAAGCTTCGTTCCATTCCATGTTCAAGTTAATGCATCTTCAGGGCGTTGTTAACAATTAGGTGGTTCACTTGAGCTCGATTGCATGTATGTATGTATGTATGTACGTATGTAATCATGTATGTATGTGTGCCTCTACATGTAGCTCTTGCTTTCGATATATATATATATAACATTTATACACATATTCATATGTGTGTGTGTACTTAGATAGCTAGATGGTGGATACATAGATAGATAGAGAGAGGGAGAGGGAGAGAGAGAGAGAGAGAGAGAGAGAGAGAGAGAGGGAGCAAGCGAGAGAGGGGGCTCCATCTTTGTGAATGTACATTTAGGGTTTTGTCACGGGAGACTGGCAGTACAAATCCTACTGCATATTTAATTGCAAAACTAGAGCCAGATCCCATTTTGATGGAAAAGAACCCGTAACATGCATAGAGCCTGAAGTGCTGTACCGTTATTAACCTGCAACATGTATGTAATGGTCAGGGGCTAAGCGCAAGCGTGCCAGCAAGTGACCCTTAACCAAAAACCCTTAACCCAAAATCCTCCTCAGCCCTGGAGCTCTAACCATCCAGCCATGAAGCTCTAAGCGCGGACCCTCATCCCCTATGACATGGCGAAGGGATGCCTCAGACAACACCGGTAAGCCGCTTAGAAACACCTCTAAGAATCTGAAGCCTCAGGCTGGGCCGCATCATGGCCCGAGCCAACAGCAAATCAAGCAACGGAAAGAGGTGCCATGTAGGTTTAAGGGTCAGGGGTTTAGGGTCTTGGGGGCTTCGCGTCAAGGATCTTCGGCCGGCGTTGGTGTTGTTGCCGTTCCGAGTTGGATTGGTTGCGGTAAGGGTTGACTTTGATTTCGGGGGTTGCTGGCTTAATTCATAGCGGGGCCAAAATGACTGCCATCCAGTATTATTGTGTAGATACGCTTCTGAACCCTAAACCCTAAACCCCAAAACCTAATTTATCCGAAGCTGGATTCCCATTCAGTCTCCTCATATGGGAGTTTCCGACAATAAGCATCCCAAATAGTAGAAGCGTTATTATAAGGACGCCAAGATAAGGTACACCGAATTTTCGGAAACTCTAAACCCTAGCCCCTACACCCTTTATAGAACCCTTAGATCTTTTTAAGGAACCCTTACAGGATCCCTTTAAATGTACCCCCCAATTTAGCGGAAACTCCCATTTATGGTCTCCGGAGACTGTATCATCTGACGGGCTTCGCTGCCATAGCATTCAAGCTTGTAGGAACCTCAATTCTAGGGTTTGGGCCTTTGGGTTTAGGGTTCTGTACCACAACGGTAGCAGCTTCTCATGTAAAAAAACATGCACAGGCCCCTTATAAGACCCTCCCAAATCTCCCGAAACCTAGCAGGCTCATAAAGCCCTTTGGTCCTTTCAAACGAAAACCTCCTTCTGGGTCTTTCCCGGACTCCACAGTGGTTATTGGGGGTGTCTTAGTGTTGTGGGTTTGGATCTGTCAGTTGTCAATTTTGGGTTCAGACTTCACGTGCTGCTTTGTCTTTAAGTTCAGCCGCATATAAGTCGCCGCAGGAAAACAGAAGATGGTTGCCGAAACTGGAGTAGAGTTCAAAGGGCAGATGAAGCCTTGTAAGCAAGCAATGAACCCTGAGCTCCTCTTGACAATGTTTTGGGAATTTAGCTTTTAGAGTTTTGAGGGTTTAGGGGTTCAGAGTTTATGGTTTAGGGCTTAGGGTTCCTTCCGTGCCAACGCCCCAACAGGAGGACAAGCAGCGTGTCAGATCCCATTGACGAAACTGCAGAGACGGCCCTGGATTTGGACCAGGAGGGGTTTGGGGGTTTAGGGTTTAGGGGTTTAGGGGTTTAGGGTTTAGGGATTTAGGGGTTTAGGGGTTCAGGGTTTAGGGTTTAGAGTTTGGGGGTTTAGGGGTTTAGGGTTTAAAAGTTTAGGGTGTCTGCACCCTCACAGATCACACCAAACCCTTGCGGGAGCCCTCATTTGAAGGACGTCTAACTTGATATTACGGTTACCTTTTCGATAATCCCTGACCAATACTATTCTTGGGGGGTCCTTATTATAGTTATAGTATAATAATACCCTCAAACGCTATTTGCCTATTCCAATTATCAAGGCCCTTATCTTACAAAATCTTATCATCTCTGTATACATTTTAAGGAAGCTTAACCTGAAATTACTAAACCCTGCTAATCGATAAACCTTAACCTACAAATTCTTATCATCTCTGCTGATCCACCAGTCTATGGCATGATTAGAGCCTCTTCCGCTCGGCACCCTTGAACCACTTCTGGAATCTTGGCTTGTCCCAGTCGCAGGAAGACAGATTTGTCAAGTGGGAAACGCTCTGGCTCATGCGTATGCCTCGGAAAAAAATGAGAGAACGCAGTTGCAGGTCTCGGTTTATCTCCTTTGCCAGTTTGCCAACGAGTTCATGCAGAAGTTGCGAGTCTCCACGAACTGGGACATCCCAGTAGGTGGCCTCAAACGTACGTTGCAGGAAACCCGGCCGGACTTTGCAACTTTTTCGTCGACGTTGCATCTGGGGTTGGAGAGATGGCAGCTCGGGTATTTTCCTGCCTGGACCTGCAGATGAGGCGTGTATTCCAGAACCTGGACCACATGCGATTGCCTCCGCCTCGATGGCTCCTACCACTATCGCACACGCTGCGTGCCGCAGTTTTGCTTTCTTGTTTGGCTTAGGGGAGAAGGAGACAAGTCTCGGTTATGTATATGTAGGTGTACATTCATGTGTATATATATATATATACACACATGCATGAGTATATGTATATATACATATCTATATTATATATATACACACACATATATATATATATATATACACATACATACATCTGTGCACAAATGTACACATCTATCTATTCAATCCCTACTGAAGAAGGGTTACGTTACAGACAACGCAAGCCACGATTCGACCTCGTTAGGCTCCGTAGTGAGTGCACTGATGTGTGAGGACGACCCCTTCACCACGTTGGTATCTCCGAATCCGAGCATCGGGTGCGATGACTCTGGCATGGTCTGTGAACTCAGCCAATTCGGGTCCTTCTTTGGTTACCCTACTCTGAAAATTGCTCTGCAAGGACCCCGAGCCCTAAGCCTATGGTGGTATTCCTAAAGAAAGGTATTCGAGTTTTCAGTCTGAGACGCCACGAAGCTCCTATAGATCGTGTAAACCGGCCCTGGCCCAGTCCTCTGTTTGGGGATTTGTTTCAAGGTTCTGAAGAACTGGAAATATGTACTGGTTCGAAGGCCCTGTATATTGCTACGATGACATACCCACAAACCCTATACCAGTGGAGGCCCGGACACATTTCTGAATCCCACACCCAAAATCCGAAAACCCGCCTCGGCACCGCAGAAGACTTCCCTATGAGAGAAGAAGCCCCAAACCGTAAACCCTAAACCGCTAAACCCTAGACCCTAAACACGGTCCGGTAAAATGATAATAGGATCCTAAAAATGATTTAAGGCATATTGCGGCATATTGCTTAATTGAGGGATATTAGAATCCACTAAACCCTATACCTTACAGATCCCTGACATGAACCCTAGGTTGTAAGACTTGGTCTGCTTTTGGGTCGGGGTCAGAGTATTTTTTTCGTGCCTAGTGATCATAAAATAGGGACCCTTAGGGGGGTAGGGGGAGAGGGGTAGGGCCGGGTAGGGGACTATACTTCCTTAAACAGGCCTTATTAGGTCCTTATTATGGGCACAGAAAAGCAAGAAACACCGTATGTATATGTATATGTATATATGTATATGTATATGTATATGTATATGTATATGTATATGCATATGTATATGTATATGTACATGTACATGTATATGTACATGTACGTGTACATGTACATGTATATGTATATGTATCACATATGAGTATGTGTATGTGTATGTGTATGTGTATGTGTATGTGTATATATATATATGTATACACATGATATAGTGAAATACAGTATATGATTTAACATAGTGTACGATTTTTTCCGCAGCCTCTCCTTAAGAAAGTCATCGTGTGCTGTATACCTGAAAGCCTTGATTCCAATCAATAAGGCCCATACAAGGTTTGTCCTTATATTACTTGGCATCACGGCACCTGCATCTCCGAATAACTTCGGCTAAGAGTCCGAATCTGAGATTCAACACCGCCGAGTAACGAATCAACAAACAAGTCAGAGTAGAGATTGTAGGATTTCAGAGTTTTCCGTTGTTTCGGGCTCCAGGTCTTTAGATTCAGGGTGCAATGCCATACGCCAAAAGCAGCACGAAGAGCAGCATCCGCTGCGCAAACAGCACTAATTACTATAGGGGCCTAAATACTTACCTTTACTATCTCGTGGTTTCCTCAGTATATTTATAGTATAATGGGCCCCAGAACCCCATTCTAATTATTAAGGCCCCTATACGAAATCTTGCTCCCTTGTAGTAGCTCGTATAGACGCCGAGGAAGGTGCCCTATTCTAATATCCACTGCGCAAGAAACTAGCTAGAGGCTCCATAGTAGGTCCTTTTTGTGGTATATATTTACAATCCTATAAGGTTATCCCAAAAAAGGAGCTACTATGGAGCCTATCGGTAGCTGTTGCAAGGATCGCGCATGAGCTGGCAGTTCTCGGAGACTGGCCTACACTCATCGTTCATTCGCATAAAACATGGGCTTTAACAATTAGAAAAGGGTTCCTTTAAGGGGGTCTATAAGGGTTACTATTACTGTAAGGGATCCATAAGAGTACTATCGTCTAGGGGCCTCAATAGTTAGAACAGGGTTTTGGGGCCCGACATACTATAATTACAATGAGGAAGCCACAAAATAGTATCGGTTATTATTCGGGCCCCTATAGTAGCAAGATGCAGCAAGCTCTTGATTTACCTTTGCAACCATCACTTCCTAGCCGCGGCCTGAACTGTACATCGGGCCTTAACAACAAAAGTCAATTGTATTCATGAATACGTTATATACTAATCATCATGATCACTGTAACTATAGCCATCATTTAATCATCATGATCGCTGTAATCATAGCCATCATTTAATCATCATGATCGCTGTCATTGTAACCATCATTGATCCCAGCTGCTGAGAAATCGCCTGGAAGCAGCACCAGCGAGGATGCTGGCAACGAGGAAGCCTGTTTTTTTGGCAGGGGCTTGTTCAGAGTTTTCGGGTTTAGGAGGGGAGTCATCTGACAGGTCCTCCGTTCATTGGTACGTCCTGTAATCCTACATCCGTAAATCCAAACCCTAAACCTTCAACCCTGAACCCTCAGTTCCTGAATCAAACTTGGGATCCAGGGGCTGAGACCATCTGCGTTGTCGAATGGGAAGAGGTGTTAGCATTCTGGTCCATACGTAAATCTGCGGTGATATACCCCAGCACCTTGTTCGAATTATGAACGCCCCTATGCTAGAGTTTTTGGGTCTGGGGTTGTATTTGGGAGCTTCAACAACATAGGAGCCTTAACCGAGACCTTTTGAAGTTGAACTTGCGCCGGGCAAGAGAGGAATAGGTGGTGTAGGAGATTCTGTACTATCTAAAGCACCCCACGATAGGTGGATTGTGGTAGGCTGTAAAGTTGCTTCTTACCTTCTTTCGTCGGACTGCATTGGTGTCTCGGGTCTTGGGTATGATCACTACAGCTTTACGGTTTGCAGTTTAGGCGTGAAGGTTCAGGGTGGCGGTTAGTGTAGAAGTTGTTATTGGGGCTTGAAACGTCTTGACTCGTTTGCGTCTGCTGCAAAACTGAGGACCCTGACTAGGGTTTAAAGATTGTGATTTTCCCCTCTTGTTTCCAGCGTTGTTTCAGTGCACCCTATATACCTTAACCCCATATAACCTACCTTTTTCAGGACTTATATAAAAAATCATATTAGAGAACCCTAGAGGTATGTTCCTTAGGGGCCAGGTATGTCGTAAGCTACTGGTAGGAAGCTTTTGCGGGTCCGAGGAGAAGGCAACCAAAGAAGCAGACCCAAATTCGATAAACCCCAAGCCCGAAATCTTAGACCCTTCATGATTTCTAAACCTTACGCCCTACACCCCATGACCCACACCTCCGAGCCTGAAGCCCTAAATTCAAAGGTTTCTAGTGGTTCCTTTGAGGGTTCTGTGGGAGTTGTACGAAGAGGTTCAGGCTGTTAGGGTTTAGGAGTTTAGGATTGGAGGATCACGCATTTAGTCAGAAGGGTATAATTTTAGCTCGCGGTAGGAGAACACCGTTCTGGATACACGTAAGCATACTTACAACAATCATATAAAGTCTCTGTATCCAAAGCCCAAAACTTCAGAACCCTAGACAAGCATTCCCGCCCCTTCAGAAATCACGCCAAAACAGGACCAGGAATTGCCTTCGTTGCCACGCAAGCCCACAGCACCGAAGACGCCCAAAACCATGCATCCCGGAGGAACTTTGTTGGGCCTTTGATTCTTTTCGTGCGAGATTTTGTCAGACTGATTGTCGGAAGAGTGTTGGGCTGTGGATTTGGCTTTTGAGTCATTTCGAGGTTTTGGGAAATCACCTGGTGGGCCAACTAACTACATTTTGGAGTTTCCGAAAATTAGGGCTACCTCATTTTGGGGTCCTTATAATAAGGATCCTACTATTTAGGGTACTATAATAGGGTCCCCTATTTTCGGAAACTCCCATTTGACTGGCGTGGGCCATGGTTTCAAGGTTCGGGGGGGTTCGGGTTTACAGTGTTCGCCCAGGTCATTTATCTTCTTGGCTCCATGCACCCTAAACCCTAAACCCTAAACCCTAAACCCTAAACCCTAAACCCTAAACCGATGTCGAAGACGCAGAAAATTAACCGGAATCGTACAACTGATTAAAAAACCCTTGGCCTGAAACCCCAATAAAGGGAACTCCAGAAAGTTGGAATATGGATTAATGGTAGGATCCCCTATAATTTACCTTAAAGGGGTTACGATAATGATATTCCAACTTTCTGGCTTCTACTGTAAGGAACCCTAGTAAAGGCCCCAAGTTTCTTATCCAGGTTCCTGCAATACGCTGCGGCATGATGAAGAGCCGATTTGGAGTCTTTGCCAGAAGGTAAAGCTGAAAATCTTGTGTTGACAACAAGAAAACACCTCCTTAAACAGACGCACATGAACACAAGTACACCTACCTTTTGAGCCTCTACTTGAACCATCAACCCTAATTATAAGCCCTAAATTCCTAAAGCCTTAACCCTAAACCCTAATTATAAACCCGAACCCTAAACTCCTAAAGCCTTAACTTTGCCCAAGGTCATTCCTGACACGTTTGAGGCGGATTCTGTGTTCGTGGATGGGGGACTGGCTACAACCCTAAGATTGCATCTAAACCCTAAGCCCTAAAGTAAAAGCCAGAAAGTTGGAATATGATTATCCTAAACCCTTTATGGTAAATTATGGGGTATCCTACCCTGAAACCATATTCCAACTTTCTGGAGTTCCCTTTAAACCGTGTTAGGGACCAGCCAGGCGGATTTCAGGGTTTGCAACTTTGATGCGGCTTTGGGTGTGGAACCTATCCCCGGAAAAGCATACAGGCTTGACGGTGTGTTGGTCAAGGGTCTCATTATCCAAGGGTAAAAGGAGGGGCCCTTAATAAGGACCCCTAGTATACACCCCTGAATATAGCTATTATATACCCATTATAGAGCCCATTATAGGGTAGGGGTCCCCATTAAGGGTCCTTCCTTTTCCCCTTTGACATTACAAACGCTGAAGCGAGAATCCGAGACCAGATGCGATAAAAACCTTGCAACTTCTTCAGAGAAAATGGGAGGGGATTGCCAAGGTGCTAGTATAGGGGCCTAAGTAACTACCAAAACTATTTTGGGGGCTAGCTATAGTATAATTGGCCCCAAAACCCGATTCTACTTATATAGGCTCCTAATCTATAAACCCTTGTAGTAACTCTTTGAGATCCCTATAGACCCTTTTAAGGATCCCTTTTAAGGAGAAAGTTTCTAACCATAAAGGCCCCTATCGTAGCCCCAAATGACGATGCAGGGGTGGCATTCTCGAGACAGTGCTTTTACGGGCTTAGGGTTTAGGATTAGGGTTTGCTGCTCAAGTTCCTGCCGATACTTTCATATATCCCATGGCTTCAGCTCTCTCGAACTTGGTGCCTCGGTTTCCTTCCCACAGCATCCTACGCACCTTTCTGGAAGAGAGTAGGGTTTCTATACCTGGGAGTGTCTTTATGATTTGGGGAAGTATCCCCCATAACAGTATCTACCCTAAGGGTCCTAACAAATTGGGGAACCTCAAAATTGAGTGTTTCTGAGACCCCAAAGATACCCAAGGACTCTCCGTAGGAGATTCCGGACCCTCCTAAGGAGAGTGGGATCAAAGCCCTAGTCAAGCCTGGTCAGCGCACAGAAAGAACGATGTTGGGAGAGAGTAGATTGTTTTAGGTTCAGGGTTTGCGCCTGGGACTCCGACTATGTACTTTTTTTGAGGGTTATGATGCTTTATCTTTAACATATAGTGATTTTGGCCTCCACTTAAGGGAACCTGTCTACGGTCTGAACCGACTGATTTGGAGCATTGGGCAGGTTAGTTCCAGGCTGGGCTCTAGGCATCTAGCAATCGAAATGGCGTTTGTTTCAACACGAGCACTACCATATCCAACCCTTCACATCCAGAAATCAGGGAAGATGCTGGAACCAAGAGGAGGACATCGTGGGAACCACAGCTTCTTCTACTGAGCTTGGGAGGGCTGGCCGGGGAGCTTGCGCCAGCGTTGCGCGCCGTCGGCGTCCTGGTGCCTTGCAATGACGGACTGGCTGACTTCAACGAATGGTCAGTTGCAAGGTGGTGCGGTACTTGCACTGCGAACCGCCTGAATCGGGCCGAGCAGTCTGGCAGTCTGACGGTTTACCGGCCTTCAAACTTAGCGCCTTTGTTGGGCCATCATGAAGCCTCAACCTGGCTGAGCGTTCAGTGTCCGGGTTTAGGGAAAAGGTTTAGGGTTTGTGGTTTAGGGGTTAAGGTTTAGGATCATGTTCAGCATCACCCTCAGTCTCATTTTCCTGCGTTTCATCACGATCTGAGCTGCTGCATCAACGTTAGCACCGAGCGTTGTACCATACTTAAATACTTTTGCCTTTGAGGAACCATTGCGAAATACAAGTTTTTTCTTTTCTCCCTTGCTACTAAAACGCCGAGTCCACGGAAGTGCTTCAGCATCGACTCTTCGGTTTCAATTTACATGCAAACAGGCAGCTGGAAGGCAATAAACTCTGATCAGGTGGCCAACCAGGGTTTAGGGGTTTAGGGTTTAGTGGTTTAGGGTTTAGATGTTTCGGGTAGGGTTTAGGGGTTTAGGGTTTAGGGGTTTAGAATTTAGGTCTTTGAAGTTCTATGTTTTCCTTGAAACATGACGAAACACATTCAATAATGTCTTTAGCCTACACAAGCCCTCAGATAGCGGTCTGTTTGTTGTAGGCGCCGCTCTGCCACCGCGAGCAACTGAGAAGCTACCGGCGGACCCGAATCGTCCAGGCAACGGGGCTTCGGAGGGAGGTTTGGGGCAGTTATTGTAGTGGTACTGGCAAGACTAAATATAACATCAGTAGCAACAAAGAATAATCGTACGAGTAATAAAATATGAGTCTTATTCGGAGCCATAGTAAGAAATAGTGGGCGATAGTAACTCATACCACTAGCAATAGCGTGAGTAGGTAAAATACGTAAGGGTCGCAATGCCTGCTGAAATTGTCCTGTGGTAGCCCGCATGTAGTTCACACCTTAGTATAACAATGCTCGAAAACCCTATTGCAATTGTCCAGGGCCCTATATAAGAGGAGGCCTTCGGGCTTTGTAGGTTTTGCGATGAGGGTCTTCGAAGCTTTTCAGCTCATGCTTCAGCAACCAGGCATCTTCCTGTAGAAGTTTGCGCGGTGTTGCTGTAAGCAACCTCTGTGCACTTTCTGGCACTGGCATCCCTGATCTAGACCCCTAGATAATTGGTAACTGTGTAGCGCAGTTACAACATACGGCTGATGATATAAATCCTGCATTGCCCATAATGAGGAATATACCATAATTCCTATAGTTTAGGGTCCTTAGGGTAATGCAGGATTTATATCTTTATATCATCAATCGTAATTATTCTAAACATGGCCCCTGCATTTCCTGAGCCTCAAGGGAGACGCCGAACCAGGAAAGACAAGGTGCGCCGTCTCAAGCATTAAAGGCCCAAGCAACATCAAGTTTGCACAGCCAGGCCTCCCGAGAAGCCAGTCTTGTAGAGCTCAAATCCCTACTGGGCAGGTAGGTGCATCCCCCATAAAGCCAGAAAGTTGGAATATGATTATCCTAACCCTTCTATGGTAAATCATAGGGTATCCTACCATGACCATGAAACCATATTCCAACTTTCTGGAGTTCCCTGTAAAAGGTGCTTGGAGGCTTTCTGGCTCTCTACCCGACCTTGGTTCAGAGTTGCCCCTCGAATCAAAGACCCCAGCCCTCAAATTCTGAACCCCTCAAACTCCTCAACTCCCTTACACCTGAAGCCCCCCAAGTGCCGAAACCCGAACCACTACATTACCAAATGTCTAACAACCTGCTAGACAACTTGAGGCATCCAACCGAAAAGTCGTACAAAATTATGTCCGCCCTTAAGCCCTAAACCCTTGAACCGTAAACTCTTACACCCTCAACCCCAAGCCTTTAACCCAAACGAGCCGCCAGCATCCCGGACCCAGGCCAAGACGTTGAGCGCAGGACTGGCGACGGGTTCGTTAACGTTTCGAAGCTGGGAGGGCCAACAACAGCAATATTTAAGGGTTTAGGGTTCAGGGTCTGACCGAGCTATTGAGGTTCTGGGGTTCCGGGGTTCGATTTGTTGTATAAAGCTTGTTTGTCGTTGCTGTCGCGTGTTACAGTTGTGTTGAATGTAGCTACGTGTTTGTTGTCTATATCCAGGTCGATGTCCATATCCAGATCTAAAAATGCACTTATTTTTAATTAGCCATCATATGTGTGTACACATAGCCATCAGTAAGCCCGCATTATGTACAACACACATATACATACCTACCTAAGTACCTACCTACATACATACCTGCATACCTATATACCTACATGCCTACATACCTACCTACATTGATAGATACATACATGCATACATACATGCATGCTGACATCATACATACTCTACATACACATACACATGCACATACACATACATGAATACATTTAAACATGCATACCTGCACACATGCACAGGTGTACACGTAGAGACAAACACAGACTGACAGACAGACAGACAGACAGACAGACAGACAGATAGACAGGCAGGCAGGCAGGCAGGCAGACAGACAGGCAGACCGACAGACCGACAGACCGACAGACCGACAGACCGACAGACCGACAGACCGACGAACGGACGCACAGACAGGCAGAGAGAGACAGACAGACAGAGACAGACACAGACAGACACAGATACAGACAGACAGACAGGCAGACATACAGACAGATAGGCAGACCTGCTTACCTCCATATTTACCTACATGCCTACGTCAACCTGCACACCTACATGCGCACACACTTACTCACTTACTTATTCACTCAGTCAGTCACCCACTGACTTACTTACTTTAACAGACCTATTGCTCGTTGAATTCATGCTGCCTTCGTTGTTTCGAGTTTTCTTCCCCCAGTTGCTTCCGAAGTGGTGGTTTGAGTGTGCTGCTTGCAACAGGGTAATGTTGACAGGAATCCAAGGATTCCCAGGCTTTTTAAAAACAACGCCAAACAGCCACGCTGGAGGGCGGGGGTGGGGGGAATTGCAGCGTAGCTTACGGGCTTCAGCGGGTATGGTCAAGGGTTTTGGTTTACGTATTTTCTCAGGCCCAAGAAATCATTGTGCACGGTGCATCTAAACCCAGCCTGCCATTCCTTTGATATAGTGGCCTGAATAATTAGAATAGGGTTTGAGGCCCATTATACAACAATTATAATCAGGAGCCCCCAAAATAGCATAGGTAATTGCTGAGGCCGCGATACTAAATCCGAGACCTCATGTCGGAGAGGTTTGGAGTTTGAGATTCTGTGCTGCGACGAGCCTTCTCCTTGGGGTTTCTGGGGGGTTCTGGGGTTTAGGAGGTGCAGGGTTAAGGTTAGAGCGTTTCCTATAGTCTCCATTGTAGTTCCTTTTTTTTGGTTTAACTAATTACATATTAAGGATCCTATAAGGTGACACAAAAAAGGAACTACAATGGAGACTATAGGTTGATTTTCTGGCCCCTATAAGACTGACAAAGGACTATAAGCCTTTCCGTAGGCTTAGGGCCAGGGTTTACCGGTAGATTCTGATCTCCACATATATATAGGGAGTCTGACAAGCAAAATAGAGAGCGTCGTCACTCTGCAAAATGAACAGGTTTAGATCATGGTTGAGCTGCTATTGGCTTCAGTGCTTTTTGGCAGTCTCCTGGCTTTGATGCGTACCCCACGCAGAAGACGGCAAGAGAATGGCCGACCCTGCCGTAATAGGAGTCTTTCATTCTCGATTTATGCCGTTGATCCGCGCGTGCGGGCTCAGTTTCGTGGGGGCTGGAGCAGCCAAGCTTCCCTCCACTGCTTCCCGTGATGCCACGGCATCAATTAAGCACTTTGATGCGCAGAATCTGTCTTCAGTGGTACTTGCTACTTGTCAGCGCCTGGAAGCCGCGAACGCATCCACACAAGGTGAGTGAAATCTTGCACCCTAGACCCCGAACGCCAGAAACAGACCCTTCTGGTTGGGGTCTTGCAAGGTGTGGTCTTGACCCTAAGGGTTCATGTACCCATATAGTATATACCTTGGCCCGAAAGTACATATATAGGGAGCACTCCAAGGCCAACTTATGTACTGTATGGGTACATGGACCCTTTCGGTGAGGGATCAGAACTTCGGGTGTTGAGGCTGCAGACGAGCTCCTCGTGGTCATGGTGGTCTGGTCTGGGTCCCAAACCCTAAACTTTTAGGGCCTCCGGATTTACTAGGACGCCCAGTAGTACCCTTATTCCCTTTTTGTAGTCCTAGGTTCCTTATAAAGTTACCCAATACCAAGAAGGGAGCCCTTTTTGTTCCTAGGTTACTGGGCATCCTAGTCAAGTGTTGAGGGGTCGTCGTGGTTGTCCTGGTCAGCTTGACACTATGCAGGATGGCACAGAGTCCGCCGCGTAGTCAGCGCTGTGTTCGGTTTTGGTTTAGGGTTAAGGGCTTGGGCAGGATCTACTAGAAGTTTGAGGGACCCAAAACCCCTATTACGCCCAACAAAAGTGTTTAACCGGATGAGGAGTAATTTTGTCAAAGAAGAAAGGAATCGCTAAGGTTCCATGATGTATGGGCTCCTTCGACGTGAGATCGCGTTCTCAAAAGCCTCACACCTGTAAGGACTCCAATCGGAGTCCTGGTTGACATGTTGGTCATGGTCGTCGTGGTGATCCATCACTGGTCTTGGATAGCGAATGGGAGAACTTTAAACTTTTTGGCCTTGTATACCAGCTCGAACTCGAACATTTTGGGGCCCGGTTGTTGAAAAAGAGAGTCGTACTGTTTTGTCATCGGCCCTGGCATACTGTTGCTAGCTACGAGCCGTTACAGCAGCATGATTGCATCCTTACCTCTGAGGGAACTGTTCAAGGATACCAGGCTTAATGTAAACCCATTACCCTATGCCTTCAGGGACCTTATTATGAGGTCCTTAAGGGGTCTAGGGCCTTAACTATGAAGTCCTTGGAGGGAGAGGGATTATAGTTCGAATGCAAACGGGCCTGCAGAATACGAGTCTCAGTGGCCATAAAGTGCAACAGTTCAGAGTTTCCTGCTTCCCTCAACCCTATAAACTCTACCTTTTATGGCTTCCTTGTACAAGTCCTTGTAAGGGTAGGTTATATGGGGCTCAAGCAACGCTTAAGATCATTCCATTCCAGGCGCAGCTCATAGGAGAGCCGCAGTCAATCGAAGGTCGGTTGTGGCTCAGTTTCGACAGACAAGATCCTGCGTAAGCCCAGCGGGTTAGGATCCAGGTTTTAGGGTAGCTTTTATTACCTGGAACGCCAACGTTGCTGTTTTTTGCAGCAACTTTCGAAGTTGGCAGGAATTCCTGCCACTGTTTAGGAGTGACCAGAATCTCTATCACTGGCGCGTTCACAGAGGAGCTAGGGTGTGGGCTTTAGTAGGGTTCAGGGGGTTTGGGTTCACTATAAGGATTATATTAGGGCCCCTTATATTCCTATTATACCACGATTACAGGGTGGGGGCCCCTTCTAAACTATGCGTCTATACTGCCTATGACGACAATACGGGATCTTGTCCGTCAGATTATCGCGGGCAGCTCCAGGTACGGAGTCGTTTGCAGGTGAGCCATCTCGCACATAAACCATGGAAGCCCCAATTTCTCAGGGTTTTAGGGCCGCAGAGGTATGCCGGCACTTTGTCCTCAGCCATGTATGGCCGGGCATGCCTGGAGTATGTATGTGTGTGTGTGTGTCTCTGTGAGTCTTGTGTTTCTTTGTGCATCTCTCCCTCTCGTGCTTGTGTGCGCGTGTCTGTGTGTCCGTGTGTGTGTGTGTGTGTGTGTGTTTGTTGGTCTCTGTCTGTCTGTCTGTCCGTCCGTCTGTGTTTCAGGTACTATAGGCATTCTGCCTCAATCAAAGAAGTATTTAGTCTTTTTCGCCTTGGCACCCACGATAGACCCTTCTGAGAGCCAAGCGCACCCAGCAGAGCGATGCAAGTTTCTTGGACAATTAGCATCAGCCTGGGCAAAATGATGTACGCGCAGCTCAGGGGCCTTAGTAATTAGAATGGGGAAGCACGTACGGTATCATATTTATGATTACAAACCGGAACCCTGACCCTAAGGAATACTATTGTCAATCCTCAGGCTTCAGTAGCCTACTTGGAGGTTCATGGGTACTTAGTTATATGTGGGCTTTTAATTAGGGTATGTTTGTACTTATAAACCCATTTAAAACTACCCATGAACCTCCAAGTGGTTATCTAACCTGAACCTCACCTTCAAACCCCGAAGCAAAGACTCGAAACTCCGAATTCCCGAACTGGCTCCTCCTTTAGCTCGAAATACGGGAATTTCTGAAAATAGGGGACCCTAATGCAGCACTCTGATTCTTATTACGAGGACCCCAAGATAAGGTATCCCTGATATTCGGAAACTCCCGTATGAAACCAAAACTGCAGCCCAGTACTCTCCAGGATGCCCCGGTTTAGGGTTTAGAGCTGAGCTTGCCCACTAAGAGGGTCTGTAAAGCATCTATAAGCGGTGCTGGCAGCCTGCTATCGCCGTACCTGACTTCGAGCGCCTTGTCTCATAGTTTAAAACCTGCTCCGCCTCAAAGAAAGACTTGTGCGTAGCAGCACCTCCTGGGTACGGACTGGGGAGAAGAGGACGGTGTTGTTCGAATTCCATTTTTGTCAAGCCACGAACTTCCTAAATAGACCCTACCTTAACCCTGAATAACCTACCTTTTAAGGGTTCATTATTATGATTTCCTTGGTGAGTCCTTAAAATGGTAGGATAATCCGGGTTTAGGTAAACCCTAGCCACCACCCCCAAAAGAGAAAGCAACTACGGCTTCGGAAGTCTGTAAGCCTCACTCGTGAAGTTAGCACATGACCGCTGGAATTCGGGGTGCAAGAAATGTTTATAGAACCGGGGAGCAGTTACCACTGCTATTCCTGAGGGCCCCTCTTCGAAATTATAGCATAATATGCCCCAAAGGCCGATTGCAATAATAATCTGTTGAAGTCTCAGGTATCAGGGTAAATGGGATCATGCATACTGGAGGGGCATGAGTAGTTACCTATACCGTTTCGGGGGTTCCTTATTCTAGTTATAGTATACAGTAACGGGCCCCAAAACCCTATTCCAATTATTAAGGCGCCTATATTATGGTACCCTTATCGTATCCCTCAAAGGAACCCTTTAAAGGAAGCCAATTCTAATTTTCAAGGCCCCGATGTTAAAGTACCCTTATAGTATCCCTTATAGACCCCTTTACTTAAAGGAACCCTATTCCGTTTTTTAAGGCCCCTATGTATTTGGTTTCGCTTGCTTTGGAGATCCGTCCTCCCGCCAAGCGCCTGCGCAGCAAGGGAGCTTTAAAGACCTTGAGGCTCCAAATCGTCCCAAGTAGGTAGTGCTTGCGGGCTTTAGATCCCGAAGTAGGTACGAATGGTGTACTTGGAGCCTGGGGGAAAGAATCTCGCAGTATTTTTCTCGCGTTCCGCGGCTGAAGGGGCAGGGAATCGAGCCATGACGCTTCACTTGCCTCCGACGGGAAGGTCCATGAGTATCAGCAAGCCCTGTCCCAACCTGATCCCTAAACCCTAATCCCACTAGCTACACCCTTTTCTTAACATGCACCCATAGGCTCCATTGTAGTTCCTTTTTCGGAATACCTGGTTCTAAATATGAACTGCAGAAAGGAACTACCATGGAGCCTATGGGCAAGGCTTATGTCGTCTCGCATGCCCCGGTCTTAATTGAGCCGAGGCTTTCAGCAACAAAGAATAAAAGCCTGAACCTGGGCTTACCGGTACATGCCTGTGGTGCCAACCCTCGGACTTTCAACAACCATGGAGCGCTATATATATCTCTATATCTATATATATATATATATATATATATATATATATCTATATCTATATCTATATCTATATCTATTTCTATATCTATATCTATATCTATATCTATATCTATATAAGTATGTATGTATGTATGTATGTATGTATGTATGTATGGTATATGTATGTATGTATATACATATACACATATATTCATGTAGACCGATAGATAGGTAGATAGGTAGGCAGGTAGATAGATATGTACATATGCGACACAGCAGAAACTAGAAGTCTTGATACACCGCTAGGATCGGGCTTCTTCGGGGGTCCTTATTTTAGGAGTGACATCTTCACCTCTGGGCATAAATTTCGAGAACTATCCACCATGGCGTACTTGCAGTTCCTACTTTTGCTGACCTTGTCTTGGAAGCTGCCCCCTAAGCGTGGATAAGCAACATGCAGAACTACACTGGAAACAGTACGTAGATCCCGGGCAGGCGGTCCTTCAGTAGAAAGTCGCGCACGAGCTGGTGTATCGTCGTTATGATTAAGCCCAACAGGACATGGTTCAACAACAAGGATCACAAGAGGAGCCTCGGTAAAATCCTACGGGTTGCCGGACAGCCCAACAAGACATCGCACATCTCTCCTTACCAACCCTGTATCATCCCGAATATCGACACAAGCCTCATAAACATGGGTCCCTCCAAACCGATTTGGGGATCCTTATTGAGGACCCCAAAACAAGGTAAGGTACCCCTAATTTAGTCTGAGAGGCGGTCGCCTGAATCGCTTCAGCGACACCCTGAAGCCCTGCCCCAAGCTCTCCACCAAGAACCCAAAGCCCCAAAACTAACTGTGGATCCGAAGGCAGAACGTTTTAGTAGTTTTAGTCTGCATGGCTATAAGGTAAAAGCCCGAAAGTTGGAATATGATTATTCTAAGCCCTTTATGGTAAATTACAGGGTATCCTACCCTGAAACCATATTCCACCTTTCTGGAGTTCCCTGTACCCCGCACATAAGGGGTCACCACTTGCCACCACTTGCTTCTTCTTGGGGTTTGGTGTTAGAAGCAACCCCCGAAACACTAAACCGCACAATGCAAAAGCCAAGGTAAGCAAAGACGGCCACAGGGCTTGCATCTACTGTAGAGGGCCTTAGTAAACAGAATAGGGTTTGGGGGGTTCCTTATTATAACTACAGCCTTATTATAACTACAGTTTAATATAGCTGCAAAGCCTATTACAAGAATTCAGGCCCCTACATTAAATCCTTATAGTTGCCCGTATAGTAGCCCTTACAGATCCCTTAGCAGGGACCCTATTCTAATTATTTAGGCCCCTATGTCAGTGTCGCCAAGTTTCTTTCTGAACCCCGCAGGCACTGACTTCCAATCCAGACGAACCCGCAAACCCTAAAAGCCCTAAAAGGCCCAGAAACTCTACATGGGAGTTTCCGAAAGCAGGGGTACCGTATCTTCGGGTCCTTGTAATGAGGATCTTACCATCGAAGGGTACTATATTAGTGTCTTCTATTTTCTGAAACTCTCACATAAGCCCTAAAAGCCCCATTTCCTGGGCTTCAACTCACGCAAATTTGTAATTAGCCACTATACCGGTAGGCTTTACACCCTACAGGGGTACTAATTGCATACTTCACTGTGTTTTAGGAATGAAAAGATGCGGTAATCAACCAAGAAAGAGCGTGCGACTAACCCTGAACCCTTTCAATACATGAACCTGGAGTCTGGAGTACTAGGTAGGGCTTTGGGGCATTTTATATTTTCCCTTATTGGGCTTAAGAGGATCTTATTTACTGATATTTTTCAAAGGCTTTGAAAGCCCCACCTAGAGCAGCTCGCCTGAATGACGGGAGTAGGTTTTGGGATCAGGTCTTGCATAATTTTGGCGATATAATTTCTTCGGTTTATAAGGAACCCCAAGAGGCCATTATACTCAGATCCTTCAGAACCCTGCAAAATGCAGAACCCTAAACCCTAAACCCGTAAACGGTGCAGAGACCTCCGTTCCCTGGCAACCCTCGTCCGGAACGATTTGGTGATCGTTGCTTGGCTTTGTTGCCGGGTTAGCCGTGGCTAGTGGGTCTTTCCTGTAGTATCCATTGTAGTTCCATTTTTGGGGTTACCTTTTAGGATTCTTAATATAAAATTGGTTAAACCAAAAAAAGGAACTACAATGGAGACTATAGGTTAGATTCGAGTTTATGATTTAGGGCCGCAAGCTGACATGCAGGCGGCAGAAGCTGAAATAGCACAGCATGTATAAGGCTACGTAGCCACGAAGAACTGAGCATCAAGAGGTAGCCTGCATTTCATGATTACATCCTAAACCTGCATGCGCTAGCGTAGTTCCTTGGGATTGTTTAGCTCCGGACTCTATGTTCGGTAGCCTCCCGTGGCTCACCTACTTAATGTTTGGTTAAGTAGAATGTACTGGATTTTTGATGTTTTTTAATTCTGCATTGTGTCTTATTTTTGATTTGTCGATGTAAACATACAATATCGTGTCTGATGATTCAGTATGACACAATATAGCACCATAAAGAAGCAAACAATACAATATCACATTACATCTCATAGGCTACTGCGATATAGTACTGAATTTTGTGGGAGAACACAATACAACTAAAGACAACATAAGACATCTAAATCAATACAATAAAATACTAAATTATAACATAACAAACTGCTCTCAATTAGCATCATAACGGGTCTGATAAGATATTCTTAGTGCTAACCGCCACCCCGTACCAGACGTCGTCCGGAAATTCCAACCCAAACCCTGAACCCTCAAACTACCTATCTACTTACAGTAAACCCCATAAAGTTGGAAACCGGGTTAAGGCCAAATAGTGCTGGGATTCCCTATACATTGCTCTTAAGGTTTGAGGCTATTGGGTTTCCAACTTTTTGGCTTCTACTCTACTACAAGAGCGCAGATCAGAACGGATGCAACCAAAACGTTGGCCCTGAATCCTTTACCTGTAGCTTTGGGGGTAGCTTTGAGCCAACACTTGGTCAGTGAAGGGGTCCTGTGGCGGAGCAGTCGACCTCGCTTTAGGGTTTAGGGGTTCAGGGTTTAGGCGTTCTGTTGTTGTTGCTGCTTGATTTCGTTGTTCATTTCGGGGCCTTGACCATAATATAGGTGATCCCAGGAGCAATGGGGCCAGGATAAAGCTTGGTTCAGGGTTGTCAGGACTTAGGTCTTACAGGTTCTGGAATTGTTGATTCTCTTTGCCGTAGTGTGGCCTGGCAACGATGCATGGCAGCAGCGTTGAGTGCTGAACCTGGCACTTAGATTTTGGTCTGTGGTTCGCGGACTTGTGAACCCAGAGCCGTTCGCTACCTGAACCCTAAACCCTGAACATTGAACTCTATAAACCTTAAATAAAGAAACGTTAAACTGCAGACACTGACACCGATCGCTATGAGCCCCATTTCTAAGACCTTGAACCTTCCCCCTGTAAAAGTTGTTGCAACAATGCCCAGAACTCGTTGAGTACGGAATATATGCCAAGCTTTAAAACTTAGCTTGCAGAAACTTTTCTTGTGGTCTACTTTTCACTTGTGTAAGAGTATTTGCTGGGTCAGGAAACCTATGCCAAGCCTTCAACTGTAGCGCATGACAGGTTTTTCTATGGTCTGCAAGAAGCTTTCCATTCGCAATACAATTCTTCGGGGCTCTTTATTATAGTTACATCATCTAGGACCCAGAGTAGGCCCTTATCCCTTTTTTAGGGTTTAGGTTCCCTTACAAACCCCTTTAAACCAAAAGGGGCACCCTTTTTATTCCTAGGTTTCTCTTAGGTCTAGTTATGATATTCCCCGAAGGGGGGGGCCATTCCAACGATCGAGGATGTCACGACACCTAGACCCGCCATCTACCCTCTAAAGGGAACTCCAGAAAGTTGGAATATGGTTTCAGGGTAGGATACCTTATTTACCATAAAGGGTTTAGGATAGTCATATTCCAATTTTCTGGCTTTTACTTTATTAGACCCTAAATGCCCGCTATTTGGGACCTGCTTGAAGGCACAAGGAGGGTTCCGGCAGTGTTGCTTCTTCAAGGGGTGGTTGGGGCTCCCTGCGCGGGCGTTTAGTCTTGAGGGAGCCACGAAGCCCCAAAAATGACAATGTTCAGGGTTTAGGGTTCAGGGTTTAGGGTTTAGGGTTCAGGGTTTAGGGTTTAGGGTTCAGGGTTTAGGGTTCAGGGTTTAGGGTTTAGGGCTTTGGGTTTAGGGTTCAGGGTTTAGAATGACAATGTGGGGTCGCGGCTCGTTCCTTGGGATCTCGGGTTCTGGGATATTGCCCTTATAAACCCTAAACCCTACTTGGAGGGTCGGGGGACTTAGTATCTGGTTATTTTAAGGACTTATAAGCACTATAACCCCAATTAGGGTCCCTTTTAGGGTACTTATAAGTCTACTTACTACCTACTTACTAAGTCCCCCGACCCTCCAAGTATGGCACTCAAGGTTTGAGTCTTGCATTTACAACTACAGGTCCCAGCAATACGCAGCAACATCATATTTGGGTAGTTGTCAAAATTAGGGTCCCCTTTTTGGGTACCCTAATACAAGGCCACACACGAAAACCCGGAAGCCCTGAAGCCCTAACGTCACGAACAAGCTGCACTTGCAACACACAACCCTAAACCCCAAAGAACTAACGTTTCGAAGGGCTGCAGCCCTGCGAGGGAAGCTTGGGCCAAGTACACCGGGTGTTTGCGCAGCTCCATCTTCGAAGTGGAGGGAGCGACTGAGCCAGGGTTGAGAATTTTTTGGGTGCGCCTCAAGGATCACGTTTCGTTTCTATAGTAACGAAAATTTCGGGGCTGTTAACATGACATTTTGTGCGAAGTTTGGGGTGTCAGGGTTAGGGCTCAGCAGTTCGGGGGTTAGGGCCTTCCAACTTAGAATATGCTTCATAACAAAGGTTTGATCACGGCTTTGTCACGGTCTTACTAAGATCCCAATACGGATTTCAGAAGGGTTTTAAGGACGATTTCGTCCTGGTCTATCTATGAAAGTGTAGCTGTTAGCACTTGCGAGAAGACTTGCAACCGCAGCCTGAGCATTCATGCCGTGAAGTATAAAAGTTTCGGGATTCCTGTTTTAGTTTTGAGTTAGATTGCTCGGTCAGCACAAGCACTTCACGTGTCTTAGATGGCTCAGCTTCCCAGCAACTCCTCGGCAAGAAGGCCAACACAGGCGCTTGACCACTGTGTAGCACCATTCCTCAGCTGCTACAGTTCCCTGCATTTCCCTACTATCCCGACGGACGTACTTGCTCCCTGAACGGAATCGCCGCGGAGCCATGACATTTATTACTCGTTTGCTCACTGAAGCTCATATGCAAAGGATCTCTTTATGTGTCATAATGTGTATATATATATATATGTGTGTGTGTATGTATGTATATACAGATATGCATACATGTGCATGTATGCGTGAATATTTACGCTTGTTTGTTCTTGCTGTTGCGTGCGCATAATTATATGCGTTGATCGCTTACTCGCCCTTGTTTTTTCATGCGCACATATTGATACATGTATGTACGTACGTATGTTTATGTGTATGTATGTACACATACATATATTGTACAGCCCAACCTAATTACTGTCTTCATCTTATCTAAACCAATGGCAGTGACAATGCCCAAAACATAGTACAGCATGACATATACAAGATATTGTGAAATACAAGAAAGTAAACTGAACTAAAGCAATGCAGCTGGAGGCACTATAGCACAATGTGCCATACACACCCACATACTATGACAGAACGTAACAGTCACGTCTGCATGAAATCATAGAAACATAGTATAAATGGAATGACATATCCTAAAACATTTTACAATTCCGCAAAGCATGCTATCGAAGATTTTCACGCCATGCAGTGTATGTATGGCATAGGGCAGAATAGACAAGAATGAAATGGAACAGACAAAATTCGATATGGATGGAACATGTGAATCATATAGAGGTGAAAAGAGTAGAATGAAGTTGAACAGAACAACAAAATAGAACAGAGAGTACATACATTTACATATATGCATACAACTGCCCTCGTATGTGATGCTGTAAATAGTGCATACACAACCAGGTCACTTGATGCCAGTGGCAGACAGGATCTGAAACCCTGACACGAGGACTCTGAAACTTGGACCCTGGCCTGGACTGCAACTCCCGGTTTCGATTCGATGTGCATACGGCTCTACATGATGTGCTCCTTTACGTACATTGCCAGGCTCTCAACATTATTTAAAGCACGGTTAGAGCACAGCTATGTCAATCGCTATCCAGGCCTGCACCCCACAGCCTAAATCCCAAGAAGCCCAAAGCCTGACTGTCCTGGAGTTGGTCGTCAGCTCTTGCAATGTCTCGGCCGAAAACCGGCAAGAGCTTTCGGAACAAAACTGGACACTTTCCCACCCTTTGTGGTACGTTTCTGACAGAGGGAGGCAGAGGCTCTGCAAACCATAGTATCAGTAGTAGCGTAAGTAGTAAGTAGTATACAGTAGTAAGTAGTAAGTAGTAGGAGTAGGAGTAGGCGTAGGCGTAGGCGTAGGCGTAGGCATAGGCGTAGGCATAGGCGTAGGCGTAGGCGTAGGAGTCGGAGTCGGAGTGGGAGTGGGAGTGGGAGTGGGAGTGGGAGTAGTAGCAGTGGTAGTGGTGGTAGTAGCAGTAGTAGCAGTAGTAGCAGTAGTAGTAGTAGTTGTTGTTGTTGCTGCTTTAGTCATCGTCGTCGAAATCGTAGGGTAGTGGTAGTTGTAACAAGTATGGACTGGAAGTAAGTTAGTAAGCGAGCAGGTGGGTACGCAAGTAAGTCACCACTCGTAGTGTTTGAGAGCCGTGACTACCGCAGCATAGGTAGCAGTGCTGATCCTCATGTCGGCTGCTTTTTAGGTTTGTTTTGCTGGACCGTTGATACGTTAGTGGGATGCCTGGCATCAGCAGCTTCGTCGCCATGACCATCATCCTTTACATCTGCATCACAATCGCCGTCCTTCTCCTGCTGCTGCTGCTCCTCCTCCTCCTCCTCCTCCTCCTCCTCCTCCTCGTCCTCGTCCTCGTCCTCATCATCAACATCATCGTCATGATGATCTTCTTCTTCATCGTTACCATCTATCATCATCAGCAGCATCGCCAGCATCAGCATCAAGTTCCTCGTTGGTTTCTTCATCGTCAGTGCATCATCAACAAACCCTAAACCCTAAAGGCCCTAAACTACACCCTAAACCCTGTCACATGAGCATCCCCTGCAGCCCGCTTTTGTTTATCAACATCTTCTTCTTTACCATCCTCATGGTCATGAGCAGAAGTAATATAGGGGCCTTTAATAATACTTACCTATACTAATATTATGCTTACAGTAGAAACTACCCCTCCCCTTAAAAATCTAAATATATTATAAGGCCCCTATGTTAGGCTAAATACCGAGTAGCCGTGAGGCAACGTGCGAAGGAAATCTCAGTAGAGGAGGCTTCACGTCTGGCAGGGTGGGCAGGTTGTCTTGAGGCCAGGCAAGCTCAGTCCCTGATAATGTCGAGCTTCGCTGGTGACTTGGCTTCATCTACACAGAGACTTCAACATCCACTCGGGCCATTCCGGCATATAGTATAGACAATACCGTAACTAGTAACACGTAGTTTTTCTTTAAGAGCCTACATGTACATACATGCATACATACCCACATACATAACCACATATGCAATGCACGACTGCTTGAGCCACGACAGGGATCCTGGAGAAGGAATCCTGCACTGGGGGATACTGGAGTCTCTGGCTATGTTGGGATTTCCATCTTAGACGGCTCCTCTCCCCATGACTCGAATGCTGGCAAGCAGTGCTTGCAGTTCACATCGCAATCTTAAGCGTAGTGAACCTCAACTTCCGATTAGGACAGCAGCTGAATCCCAGCTTCCGATATTCGGACAGCAGGTGTACAGCATGGGCAGCAGCTTTCCACGATCCCGGCCTTGCTCTCCTACTAATTGGGTGCGCAATGGAAAAAGGCGTGGCAGGATCTGTAATTCTCAGGGACCTTAAATCAGGACCCCATGCGCATAGACGCTAAGTCCCTAAGTGCTGAAAGATCCAATCCCTTGAACTGCTTCAGCCCCACACAACATCATGCACCGACACCCCTCTAAAACGGCATCTCAAAACCGCTAGGGGGGGCCTTGCAGAAGTTACCTTCTGTGAAGGGATGTTTGTTGGGGGTTGTTGAAATGCGATGTCATTCTGTGGGATCCTCGAAGATCCCCAGTTCCCAAATTAACTAGACGATAAAGGGTTAGAGAAGCCTGAGAACACCGGCACAAAGGCCTTCATGTGTCCCGCTTCAGCTTGTTCAGGCGGTCATCAAGGTCACTGTGACACTTCCGCCATTGGCGTCCAGCGCCTCTGCGTCGACGGCCCGGCACAAATTTAATTACTGAATCTACCTTCAGCCATCATACCTTTCCTAAGGAATCTACCTTAAGGTATCATTCGGGTTTGGGGAGTTTGAAAAACGCAGTTATGCTGAAATTGGGTTACGATAGTGTGCTTCTGTAGTCACAGGAGGCAGCGGCATCGCTAAGTGGGCTTCTAGACTTCTGGTGCGTGAGCAGGCTCCATTTTCGGTTTAGGCCCTAGAGTCTTAGAGTCTACAGCATGACACAAGATCACACCATCTACCCCTATAGGCTTCTAGCTACTAACCATATAATACGGTTGATGATATAAATCCTGTCTTACCCAAAATGAGGAATATACCATAATTCCCATAGTTTAGGGTCCTTAGAATAATGCAGGATTTATATCATCAACCGTAACCACATAATATCTAACCCAGTAACCCACGATTTAAGTGACTAGAGCCCCAGTGTTGATAATGAGGTACATCCTGCTTTACCCATAGTAAGGAATATAGAAAATACCACAATCCCCATCGTTTAGGGTCATTCTGCTGATGGACAAAATCCTGCACTTCCCATTATTATAAGGAATATACCATAGTTCCCATAGTTTAGAGTCCTTTGGGTCATGCAGGATTTTGTCCATCAGCAGTTGTGGTAATGCAGGATTTATATCATCAACCGTAGGGCATCCTGAACCTCAAGGATTGCAAATCTGGCGCCCCAGCGATTCTAGGCATCTGTTCTCAATGGTGAACCAGGACCTTTCAAGGGCCCTTTAATAGAGAACTTATGGCCCTTAATAGTGGGTGTTTGGGGCATATTCGAGGGTAGTTGGGGGGTCTAGGAAGGCACCATGCGAAAGAAAGCTGAAAGGCGTGTGGTTCCGGGAGCTCTGGGTTCAATATGGAATCCTGAGTAGTAGATATTTACCAAGAATTCCAAAATTATGATCTCATATCCTAGGTACTTGTCCTGAGCCATCGATTCGTGAGCCAATATGAGGGCCCAAATAATTATCACTACAGAGTTTTGGGTTTTTTTGTAGGGTTTAGAGTTTGTGTTTGGCGGTTCCTGATTATCAATATAGTATAATGCACACCAAAACCCTTTTCTAATTATTAAGACGCCTACATTCTAGAACCCTACTATCCCTTAAAGGATACCCCAAAAAACGCTATGTTTCCGAAAATCAGGGGTACCTTATTTTGGGGGTCCTTACAATAAGGATCCTACTACTTAGGGTACTATATTAAGGTCCCCCTATTTTCGGAAACTCCCAGATGAGTAAGGCGCCCAGAGTAGCCTTCAAGCCAGGCGCCAGAAGCCCCCAAGTCCTACCCATAGTCTCCATTGTAGTTCCTTTTTTTGGTTAACCAAAATCTTTATTATAGGATCAGAACCATAAAACTGGTTGACCAAAAAAAGGAACTACATGGAGACTGTAGGTGCAGTGTACGGTTTCCCGACGTAGATTCAGGGAGTTCGGTTTTTCTTAGAGACTCCCAGATCCCTTAATTAAGGAATATACAGCTCAACTTGCAGTACCACCCTCATCTCTTCATTAAGGAATATATAGCTCAACTTACAGTAGGACCCTCAATATGGTTGGCGGATTCAGGGAGTTCGGTTTCCCAGAGACTCCCTGGGCATTCAGGGGGCTCAGGAGTCCCTCAACCCTAAACCCTGAAACCTGAACCCTAAAACCTGAACCCAAACCCTGAACCCTAAGGCCTAAAGCCTAAACCCTAAATCCTAAATCCTAAACCCTAAATCCTAAATCCTAGACCCTAAATCCTAAACCCTGAACCTAAACCCTAAACCCCAAAGCCTAAGTCCTAGGATGGATCGGGGCTTGGGGCGTTCGTTGGACTGCCCGGATCGGGGGGGATCCTCTGCTTCAAACATTTCGACCTTCCGGCCCTACACCCTGCAACCCTATAGGGCTTGGGGTTTGGGGTTTAGGGCTTAGGCTTGGGGTTTGGGGGTTAGGGCTTAGGCTTGGGGTTTGGGGTTTAGGCTTGGGGTTTGGGGTTTAGGGCTTAGGCTTGGGGTTTGGGGGTTAGGGCTTAGGCTTGGGGTTTGGGGTTTAGGCTTGGGGTTTGGGGTTTAGGGCTTAGGCTTGGGGTTTGGGGGTTAGGGCTTAGGCTTGGGATTTGGGGTTTAGGCTTGGGGTTTGGGGTTTAGGGCTTGGGGTTTAAGGTGTAGGGCTTACTTAGGGTTTGGGGTTTAGGGTTTAGGGTTCAGAGCTTAGGGGTTGGGCCTTTGAGCTTTGGGTTTAGGACTTTGAATCGTGGGATTAAGTTTGGGGTTTGGGGTCTTGAGTTTTGAGTTTTTTCAGTCTAGGGCCTACAGCATCATTGGTGCAGCCCGAGCTTGAAGGAACCCTTTAGCCAATACTATAGAAGCCTAAATAATTGCCAATACTGTTGTGGGGGTTCTTGATTATAGTTATAGTAGAATAGGCCCCAAAACCCTATTCTATTTTCCAAGCCCCCTATATTCGCGTAAATCCCCAGGTCTGCCGGAGGCATGGCAAGGTGCTAGCCACCACCAGCGTTTCAGACATTTCGGGTGCGGAGTAACGGAGTTGTATAAGGAGACTTACTAATTGGATAGACTTTACCCTAAACCCCTAAACCCTAAACCCCTAAACCCTAAACCCTAAACCGTATGTTATACAAGAACAAAGAACTACGAAGACACACTCGGGAGTGGGTATTCATTGACGGCTGCGGCCTTCGGGGGTTTTAGGGCTTACGGTTGATGATATAAACCCTACTGCACTACCCATAATAAGGAATATACCATAATTCCCATAGTTTAGGGCCCTGAAGGTAATGCAGGATTTATATCATCAACCGTAGGGGTTTGGGTTTAGGGCTCACAGCAGCTTGCCATCTTCTTGCTTGGGGCTGTTTCCTCCGTCGTCTCTCTGCACAATCGTGTTTCCCGGAATAGGGGACCCTAATTCAGTACCCTAATTAGTAGGATCCTGATTATAAGGACCCCAGATAAGGTACCCCTAATTTTCGGAAACTCCCATATAAGAGTTGCTGTATTTTTGTCGGAATGTTTGACACGTGGGAGTGTGGGGCTCGACGGGTAACTACAGCTTCAGGGTTGAGGCTGGTTTAAGGTTTGGATAGCAGGGTGTACCTAGCGCCCGCAGTCTGGAAGTTTTGGGGGGGTACTTTATACTATAATCATAACAAGAACCCCCCCCGCAATAGTATTGGTAACTTTTTAGGCCCCTATAGTAGGGCCTGGAGTCTGGGGGGGTTTGGGGACACTTGAAAGGTCTTCGATGGGGACCCCTACCCTATAAGGGGCTATATAATGGGTATATAATAGCTATATTAAGGGTATATACCTAGGGGTCCTTATTAAAGGTCTTCGGGGTGTTCAGCTTCGGCAGGGCGGTGCTTTCTTATTGCTTGGCATCTCGGATCAGAGGTTCATAGAACTGGAGCATCCGGAGCCCTACGGTTGATGATACAAATCCTAGGTTTCTTTTTTAAAGGGATCTGTAAGGGTACCTTTATGGGGCTCCTTTAAGGGATCTATAGGGGGTTTAGGGTTTAGGGTTGATGATAAAAATCCTGCACTACCTTAAGGACCCTGGACTATGGGAATTATGGTATATTAAGGACCCTAGACTATGGGCATTGTGGTTTATTCCTTACTACGGGTAATGCAGGATTTATCTCATCAACCGTAACCCCGACGCCGTGCATCCTACCACTCACGAAGTCTACCGGATCTCAGGTTGCTTTGGGTTTTTGATTAAGTAGGGTACAGTCCTTACCCATAGGCCCCATAGTAGTTCCTTCTTGGGATTCATACATAGAATTCTATAAGGTAATCCCAAACAGGAACTACTTTGGGGCCCTAGGGTAGGGCTGTTGAGTTTGGGATTTAGGACTTAGGTTTGAGTGGTTGACGTCCTTGCAAGCAGACTAACTCCAGACTGTTTGTGTGTTGTCAAGCCGCCACCGAAATAGAGGTCGGATAGTGGAGCATCTGATGCACCTTCAAGAAGTAATAGAGTGAGAAAGCAGTATGATCCTGAAGTAGGACCCACGCCAGGCTTTGTGATCTTACCTGGTTTACTCGAGTACTTCAGTTTTTGAAGTGTAAGGTTGTACAGAAAACCTATAATCCGGGACCCTCAAACCCAAAACCTGAAGCTATGCAGGGCTTCAGGTTTTGGGTTTCAGGCTCTATGGTGATAGGTTTTAGAGACTCAGGCAGCAGACGCTCGCGCCGTCTGTCTCAAAAGCGGGCCATAGAAATTCAGTGCAGCCCTTGCCCAACAAAGCACATCCCGCGAATACAACTAGAAACATAGAAACCTCGGAATTGCTAATGCTATTCCGGTTCCTGAGTATACTTACAAGTATTTACAGTACAATATACCACCCAAAGACATGTTTGATGATAATTCAGGGCCCCATGTCATAGAACACCTATCATGGTACCTCTGGTCGTAACCCATGCATCGCAGGGACCCTTAGCGGTAAGGGGGAGCGGGGTAGGAAATTATACTTCCTTAAGTAGGTCTTATGACCCCCCCCTACCCCCTAGACCCTAGACCCTACCTGTATCCCTAAACCCTACAAAATAGTGGGTTATGACCCCATAATTATTGGGTCTGACCCTTAAAACCGTAGGTTTTTGGATCCCCAGGTAAGCATGTCTGGTAGGGCTCCTAACCTGCAGCCCTATCGCTCCAAACTCCCAGGAGTGGCTTAGACTTTGCCTTAGCCACAACCCAAGAACCCGCAAAGGCTACAGTTGATGGCCCCCAAACACCGAAGCACTCTGCATCCTAATTTCTTTTTCACTCAAAACCCTGCACCCATAAGCCCTGAAGCCCTGAATCTTACTAAACCCTAAACCGAGAGCCTCAAATTCATGTGCACGGAGCGATCTAGCTACTTGCGATGGCGAGTGTGGGAGTGGAGGCCAGGGTCGTGGGAGCAGAAGCTGTTCTTTTGCAAGGCCCCAAAGCCCAAAAGGTTCAAGAATTGGGGGGGACCTAAGGGCCTAAATAATTACCTATACTCTGCTGATATTCCCTTAGTACAGTTATAGTGCAGTTATAATATAAGGTATTCAACTGTCGAACACATACCGTCCGTACAGCAGCAGTACTCATCAAGGCAGTTCAGCAGAGAGCGTGACTGGCAAGCACAGCCAGCACCGCAGCCATGATTTAGCTACATCGCAGACAAGAAACGAATGGTGCAGCTAAGAAGCGTCGAGCAATTCGAGCGCAGCAGAACTATGCGTCTTTGTATAAGTACGTACGACTACTTCCACCACCACTCGCGATCCTGGAAAACGTTAGCCAATATTTCCATCCTACTTATAGAGTTGTGACAAACTCCACTATGTCACGGATCACATCGCGTGCCTCGAACCCCGAACCCTAAACTCTTCACACCGTCGTTCGGCCTTTGTAACAGGCTACGAATGTCTCGTACGCGGGCCTTGGAGGAAGCCTGCAAACGGAGCTTCTGCATTTGCAGGCCCGGGTTGTCTCTGTGGAGAGGGGGCTATATAGGAGCCTCAATAAGTACCAATACTACTTTGGGGGTTCCTTACTATCATTTTATAATATTCCCCAAAACCCAAGTCTATCTTGGGGGTTCCTTATTATGACTATAGTTTCATGGGCTGTGCACTGGTGTTAAATTAGATTTGTTAAAGGGGTATGTAAGTTTGTACATTCGCTTTATGCAGGGCTTATGGTTTGTATACCTTAGGTGCCAGGTTTGACCCCGTAGACGGGTGTAGGGTTTACCGATTTCTTACATGAAAACCTGGCCATACTGTGGATGTAAAACGGGGACCATTAAGGTAAAAGCCAGAAAGTTGGAATATGTTTATTCTAAACCCTTGATGGTAAATTATGGGGTATCCTACCCTGAAACCATATTCCAACTTTCTGGAGTTCCCTTTATTTGCAGAGTCGTCGCCGAAGACTCGTGGATCCTATACCTCACACTCTGGATCCTCCATGCTGAAACCTCTTTCACCCTACCCGGACCCCCAAAGTATGTAGAATAATAGCCTTTTTTAGGTATTGGGCCAGGGCTATTATTTTACCTACTTTTGGGGGTTTAGGTAAACATTAAGAAGGTGAGTATCAGCTTCCAGTGGTGGACCCGGCCTTTGAACCCTTCGGGTCCAATGTGCGTGATAAGTGGTTGCCTGGCTTTGGGGCTTTTTTGAATACGTCGTGTTTCGGAAAGTATACCTAGGCATAACTAACCAAACACTTTGTGAATTAGTAAAATCCGTGATAAACTAATGGATCAAGCAGTCCATTAATTGCTTACTTATTAACAACATAATGAAGGAATTAGTTTCACGCCTGATTCAATTAATTGACGGCTTGGTTAGCTAGCAATTTCAATCCGTAGCAAGTCAGCTGACGACTTCATTAACCAGTCAACTGGTCAACCGATTAAGTAGTTATCGCAGTTATCGAATCAATAATAGGTCAGTCAGTCGTTCATTCATTCAATCAGTCAGTCAGTCCGTCAGCCAGTCAACGTATGTTTTTTCCGCGCACACACACACACAATATCCGGGCGTTTGGAACCGTAAAGGCCTGAACACCAAGCCCTGAACACCCGCGTTGCCACAGGATGTCGAGGATGTCCTTGCCATGGCAGAGGAACTGGCAGCTCGATTGATAGTAACACCCCGTTCGGTTCTAGTCTGTCGAAGGGGAAAAGGAGGGACCCTTAATGGGGACCCATACCCTATGATGGGTTATATTATAATGGGTATATAATAGCTATATTAAGTATGCTTACCCATAGGCTCCATGGTAGTTCCTTGTTGGGATTATAATTATAGGATTCTAAATAGGAGCCCCCAAAAGGAGCTACTATGGAGCCTCTAGGTAGTTAGGACTTTCCGGTGTGTCTTAGTGCTCGTTTAATAAAGGGTCTTTACCTTGTTCGCAAGCTGTTTTCGTTTCGTTTTCTCGACAAAAACAGGCCGTGCACGACCCTTCCGCAAGCCCAGCCTTCGTCGGATGTGGCCAAGAGGTTCGGATTCCAGAGCCATCTCTGAGGCTTGCAACTGCACCAACTATCGTGCATCTGTGAACAGCGTCATGTCCAAGCAGCTGAGTGTCTGGAAGACGCAGCAACGGTGCAGGTGATGTCAGTGAGGATGGATCCAGGTGTCTGCCGCAACACAGGCACAGCCCTGAAACCTAAACCCTAAACCGGGCAGGGCACTATATAGGAACCTATTTGTAGACTTCCTGCCCCAAGAGTACGTACAGTACCTATAGTCTCCATTTTAGTTCCTTTTTTTGGTTAACCAAAATCTCCATTATAGGATCCTAACCACAAAACTGGTTAACCAAAAAAAGGAACTACAATGGAGACTGTAGGTATTATTTGTATAGTTGGAGTCTTGGGGCTTGGCACATTCTGGCAGGCGGCATCTCGAGTTTGCGTCAGGGTTCGGGGAGAGTTCGGGGCGCAGAGCGTCCCCAAGTCCGACTTAAATCCAGGGTCCTGGCGGAGTCAGGGTTTAGGGGTGGTGCACGGTTTAGGGTTTTAGGATCTTGTTGGGTATACCGTAAACCCTAAACCCTAAACCGTGACAGCGCTGAAAGCATCAGGGCCTCAACACCCGTGACTCCACACCCCTGTCTACAAGGAAGATACGATTCCTGCCGCTGGGATCCGTTTTTCTTCGCAGCCATAGATTTACCTGGACCCTAAGGAACCTACCTTTTTTAGGGTTCCCTAAGATGATTTCTTTATATAAGTCCTTAAAAAGGTAGGTTACGTGGGGTTAAGGTAGGGTTTAGGGTGGCCCTAGACCATCCCACACTTCATGGTGGCTTCGCCCTTGTCATGGTACCCAGAGCCTCCAAAACCCCTTAATTAAGGAATATACCTTAAATACTCCTTAAATCATAATAGGATCCCTAATATAGTTTAAGGTATATTCCTTAATTAAGGGGTTTTGGAGGCTCTGGGTACCTGGTTCAGGATCCGCTCACAAAGGGTAAAACCTGCATGGGGCTCCTGGGGTTGGAGTTCAGCCCCAGGCCCCGCCAACACCTGAAATACGAACCCCAAAACTCCAATAACCCTTAATTAGGGTTGAAGAGCCCAGACCTTCCAAAATCCCTTAATTAAGGAATATACCTTAAATTATAGTAGGATCCCTAATATGATTTCAGAAATGTTCCCTAATCAAGGGGTATTGGAGTCTCTGGGAACAATTCCCCACACCCCAGGCCAGTCAGCATCGGGCATGGCAGTTGCAGAAACAGGCCGGTGTCAGCCCTGTGTCAGCCCTTTCTGCGCTACCAGGACAACATAGTAGTAGTAGTCGTCGTCGTCGTACCTAGTCGTAGTCGTAGTCGTAGTCGTAGTCGTAGTAGTAGTGGTAGTAGTGGTAGTGGTAGTAGTAGTAGCAGTAGTAGCAGTAGTAGTAGGAGTAGTAGGAGTAGTAGTAGTAGCAGCAGTAGTAGCAAGGAGCAGGAGCAGTAGCAGCAGCAGCAGCAGCAGCACCAGTGGCAGTGGCAGTGGCAGGAGCAGCAGCAGCAGCAGCAGTGGCAGTGGTAGAGTAGTAACCATGCAGCAACAACAATCAAGATGATCGTATTAAACATGGTGGTATATACTCAAACTATCAGTAGTCATCGAAGTAATGGGGAGTTTGAGGAGGTTCGGCTGCACGCAGAAGCTTCACCGACCCGATTGATCAAGCGGGGAGTTCTGTTAAATAATAGGTCCCTTTCCGGGGGCTCCTACCGCAAGAAGACGTACTTGGACCAGAATAAAGAGACCCGAACTTCAACCCCCAAAGGGACCCTGACTTCAACCCTGACTTCAACCCCCCAAAGGGACCCTAACTTCAACCCCCCTAAAACCCTCCGGATCCATGTGTGTAAATATGGGCTACGTGGCTATGTTCTTCTGTCAGGTGTGCGCGGGGCATGACCACGATTTTTGTAGTCATTTACGTTAAGAGGAACTTTTATGGTAAGTATACATATATACATATAGTATATAAGAAGTATTAATATAGTATAAATATAGTATATATATATATGTCGTATAAATAGTATATATATATATAGTATAAATAAGTATATATATATATATATAGCTGTATATATATATATATATATAGTACAGTATATATATATATATATATATATATAGTATAAATACAGTCTAAATATAGCATAAGTATAGTATAAATATAGTATAAATATAGTATGAATATAGTATAATATAGTATAAATATAGTATGAATATAGTATAAATATAGTATAAATATAGTATAAGGATAGTATGAATATAGTATAAATACAGTATAAATTATAGCTATATGTGGCCATAAATATATTATGGCTGGTATAAAGTATGTCCCAAACCTCGAACTCAGAACCTCCGCCTTAAATAATATATATCCTCGACAGGAATCGCCACCGCCGGCCAAAGCCTTCAGCTGGATCAGACAGTGTCTGCAGAGGGCTCATATAAATAAATAATATATATATATATATATATATATTATATATCTCTCCTACACTAGGCACCTACACGTATATATATATATATATATATATACATGGTTATATATATACACACATATATATATATAGTACTGCTGGGATCGCACAGCAGTCGAAGCCAGATCGTGTGAGGGTACTCAACTATACATACCATTAGGATCTAAAATCCCCGGGGTTAGGTGACCTCCAACGGATCCCCGAGGCCTTGGACCCTCAACCCATGCATATATAATAATTGTACGTGTACCGTACATGCAGTAGATATATTCATATACATATATATTCTTGGAACCTACCCCTGGCCTGTGTGCCCCATGGCCTGGCTGATTCGATCATGCAAGGCTCGACCATGCAGAACACTATAAACGCATACGTCAATATTTCTATATGCATGTGGAGGCCCAGCATGCGTCGTGCTCTGGCGGCGGCCGATTTCGGCGATGAGTCTGCAAATCCGTCGTCCTCGTCTTCGAGCACCCCAAATTTACATGCTGCATATACTTATTCGTCTGCAGGCCAGATTTCGGTAGAAGTGTACTTGAATTGAGATATATGCTGCAGCATGCACACAGCATGACGAGGTGACCATATTGGTGATGTTATCGACGAAAGTGGGTGGAACAGTGCGACTGGCCTCCCGCATCCGCCCGAGTGGGCGAAGCTTCCCGGTGCTCCCCGCTCTGCTGCTGCATGCTGCATGCACGTAAACTATATATGTACTGTGCACGTGTGTATGTATGTGCTGCCAGCAGCATTTTGCTGCTTACTTGGGCCTCCTCCTGACGATATCGATATCGGTCTTCCCGCTACAAAGCTGCATTAGTTTGTTCATGCTTCGAGCTTAGATCCTGTACAAGCAAATGTACATGTACTATATACTGAAGGCCCCTTGCAACCGGAATGGATGATCTCAAGCTGGAGCAGAAGCTGGTTCTCGAGGCCATGAGGGATTCTTAAATTTAAAGCTATAGCAATATAATAATATATATATATATATATATACCCGGCCGTGTCAGGACTTTTTGAACGACTGGTTGCTGTCGGACCCGTCCTTCTTGCCCAACCTACGAAAGCGCCCGGACCGACTGGCTGTACTCTGTGGGGTTAGGGCTTGGGATTCGTGGGTTATGCTGCTGACTGCACAGGACATACTGCCTATCCCACCTGCTGGGGCGGATTCTGTGGAGATGGTGCTTGGCAGTACATGCATGCCTTAATGTCCATATACTTATATATGTACTGCCAGGTGGAAAGACATTACGAATTCCTCTGCGGATATTATTCTTCCTTCCAGTGTCTGGTGCCCCTTCACAGCACCCACAAGGACAGGGTAAGGTGAAGGATAATCGGATAATGCATGAAGGTTTTAGCTCCAGCTGCTGCAGGAAGTGCTGCTGCTGATGGCAAGCAGGTATGCTTTGTTCCCTGTGTCGATGCGGAAGAAAAAGCTCAATGAACTTCGGCTGCAATATATATTATATACATTCGAACATTTGGCCTACGCATGGTCTTTGAGCATTATAGCTAAGGCTTGGGCATCCGTACAGTCGGGGATTATCCGGTCTGCTGCTGTGCATGGGCTTCTTCTAGCTCGGCGAGCTACTACATCAAAGTGCGAACCTCAGTTTTACTGCATATATTCATACGCATACATATGCTTAGAAATACTTCCCCAAGTGCAAGGTCGCTCCGGGTGCAAATGCTGAAGGACCTCATTCGCGGTTGCACGAAAGGCTGCTTTGCTGATATTTTGCAAATCCCCAATCATATCATATATATATTAGCAAACCCTAATTCATCACTAGTCGTTCAAACCGTACACATGATCTGCATGTTCACATTACGCCGGCCCTAAACCCCTCATCCTCAACCTCAGGGCTTAGCACTTAGCTGTTTCAGGCTTGGGGCTAAGGGTCCTATGTATGTCCTGCATAGCATCAATCCCGATCTAAGGTGAGCGAGCAGATGTTGATGAGGTTATCGATGCCAAGCTCATGCAAGCTGAAGCTATGCAGAATTTTGATGCTTGGGCCAGCATTAATTATATCTATTGTCGAGGGCCTGCATGACAACTATGCACTACGCTACGACATTTCAGGAGCCGGATGAACTGGAGAGTGATCCTGGATCCTTCAGTTCGAATGCTTCCACTGAATCTTAACTGCATGTATATTGACAGCGATATTCGAGTCTGGATGCAGCTCACAACATCACGAAACCTGAGGTGCATCTAAATTCCGGGTCTCGGGTGTACATGATATCGCACCCTGTAGATAAAGCTCCTCTAAACCCTCAACCCCAAAACCCTAAACCCAAAACCTTAAACCCTAAACCCCAAAACCCTAAACCCAAAACCTTAAACCCTAAACCCCAAAACCTTAAACCCACAACCTTAAACCCTAAACCCCTAAACCCTAAACCCAAAAATTAAGCTTGAACCCTAAACCCCAAAACCTTAAACCCTAAACCCCAAAACCCTAAACCCCAAAACCCTAAACCCACAACCTTAAACCCTAAACCCCTTAACCCTAAACCCAAAACCTTAAACCCCAAACCCCTACATCCTAAGCCCTAAATGCATGTGGGCATTTCACATGGACCAGCAGTGCCAGGAAGAGCTGCCCGGGACGCCGGGAAAGGATGCCTCCTGGAAGAGTTACGAGGATCGTTGCAAGGCTACTCGAAGCACTATGGGCTAAAGTGTATAATTATATATACATATATATATATATATATATGTATATGCCACATGATACGGACCCTGGGCCCTTTGGTGGTACAGCTAAGTCAACGATCCTCGACATTTCGGCTATGGATACCCAAGTCGATGCAGAGATTGAAAAGGGTATCACGGAGGACTACAGTCACGATCATGCAGCATGCCCGACCCCGAGTAGGTGTACACACCTGTGCATGTGCATGTGGCAGGATCGACAGCCCTTGTTCAAGGTCCCTGTGGATCTGGGGCCATGCAAAGAGGTGCTGGCCGAGTATGCAGGAGACTTGGAGCTTGACGAGATGTCATCGGCCGTGGCCGAGCAGCTCGAGGCGCATGTTATCCACACAATATACTCTAAAACCTCAACCCCTAAAACCTAAATACTTATTATAATATGTGTATATATATATATATCTACATACATATATATATATATATATATATTCGCTGTGACTAAACTCCAGAACCCCATAAAATTCACAACCCCAGAATCCCGAAATCTCACCCTTAACCCCGATATCAGGTGCAAGCAGCAACACGATTGGCGACTGCCCAAAAAAAGGTGGATAAGACTGCGACGAAGCAGGCGACCAAGGCTAGGGGCCGTGGTCGGGGCCGGGGCGGCCGTGGGAGAAAAGCGGCTGTGCTGAAAGATGATGAGGATGAGCCGGGCACGGAGCCGGAGGAGGAGAAGGCGGCCCCGAAGGCCAAGGCCAAAGGCAAGGCAAAAGCCCAAGGGAAGCCCACGGCAAAAGATGAGCACGAGGACGATGAGGAAGCGGAGGACTCGGAGCCAGTCCCGAAGGCCAAGGCCAAAGGCAAGGCAAAAGCCAAAGGAAAGCCTACGGCAAAAGATGAGCACGAGGATGAGGAAGCGGAGGAGGACTCGGAGCCAGGCCCGAAGGCAAAGGCCAAAAGCAAGGCAAAAGCCAAAGGAAAGCCCACGGCAAAAGATGAGCACGAGGACGAGGATATGCCGCAGGCACCTCTGAAGTACGACTGGGGTGCGAAGGTCGGGCCTATTTGTGTGTGTGTGTGTGTACATGTGCATTATATGTGCAAGATTATAATTGATTATGTATATAGCGGATTAGATTGAAAACCCGGACTATGCAGGAGGCGGAGCTGCGGGCTGCGAAGATTCCGATCCCAAGTGGCTATGATGGCTCTAGCAAAAGCTTCGTGATCCCTGCCCCGGAGAAGTGTTGCCACCAGGATGCAAAGTCGATTCAAGTCTTGCCCCTCGAATGCAAAGTAGATGTGGGTCTCTATGATTTCTGGCCCATGCTCTGATCTCTCTATCTAGATATTTCGGCTATCGACTGCTGGCTAAGGTGGACACTGAACTGTCTGTATGTGACAAAGGTGCTCAAGCCTGGCTGTAAGTATAACCAGAAGAATGGTGCTAACTTTAGCCGGGGAAAATTCGGCGGCTCCTGGGCAGCGGCGTATCGTGCGGCGCGAATCGCCGCGATGTGGATCGTGCCTCTGCACATTTTAAGGTTATAGCGCTTAATCGAATTCCTAAACCCCTAAACCCGGAAACCTTATTGACTTTATTAGGGTTTCGGTCTCAGGGTGCATGGGCTCGTGGTTTCGGGGTTTGGGGCTGCAGGGCTCACGGGGCTTAAGGTGCGGTTTCGAGGATTTCGGGTTTTAGGGGGCTCAGGGTGCATGTGCTCGGGATTTGGGGGGGTAGGGCGGCAGAGCGTGTACAGTTTGCACATATTTGACAGGGCTCGAATTGTCGTAGGGGGTCGATGTTGAGTGTCGGCCTAGGATCATCGACCTCACCAATCCTATATAGCAATGATACGGGTAGCCTGGCTTTGGTGCTACGATGATATACATCCGGATCCTTGAGGGTATACCCTCCGAGGGATATACATATGTATGTATGTATATATATATATATATATATATATATATATTATATTTATATAATACCCCAAACCCTACACCTAAACCACAAGGATACGTGTAGCCTGGCTCTCGTATTAAAGCACGACAATGCTTCGACCGGAAATCTGTACACCCTATAGACTTAAACCTTAATTAATAATTATAATATATATGTGCAACCTGCCACACGATGATGCTAGCTGTCACCGGGTACCGCTGAGCTCTATATACCCTAATGCCTACACCTAAACCCCACTTGTGTAGCCGGGCAATCGTGTTTGAGTACGATACGATGATGCTACCCGACCTGCAACTCTATTCCTCAATCCCTACCCCTAAATCCAATGATGTGTAGCCGGGCTCTCGTGTTTGAGATAATGCTATATTTGACCCAAAACTCTACACCCTAACCCCTGTACATAAACCCGATGTGCCGCCTGGCTTTCCATTTTGAGCCCAATTCGTAGTTGAAAAACCCAACAATATATCCTGGCTCGTGTGTTTGACTACGATGAGGCTACCTGACCCTAAACTCTGTACCCCAATCCTTGACCGCAATATCACCCTACCTAAACCCCAATCTAAGAGGCAGATGATATAATACTGATATCCCTACACCTAAACCCCAATGCCTAGAGCCAATCCCCCAGGAGGGCTGAAGCTGTTCGCTTCATCGCGGCACTGCGACTCGGCAAATTGCCAGGTTGGCCTCTAGGCGTGTGCACTGGTGCACACCCAAGCAATAGTGCAACCCAGCATGGCCAATTGCCTGCATCGACTTAGTGTGTCGATTCCTGTTCCAGGCCATGGAGAGTGATAATGCCTTTTGCTGTGGCCGTCTGGGGTCTCTGATGTTTTTGCACCCTTCGACCTTTGGCATCCACTTGGGAATCAAGTATTTGTCTGGGCTGATCGGAACAGTCGGAGATTCCGTGTTCTAGTGCAGCCTTCTCCCAGCAGGAGCACTCATGCCCCATGTACTGGCTACCCGGGTTAATGCCGAGGAGTTGGGATCATGGGGTTTCCTGTAGGTGCTGAGGAATATTCGGTTTGTAGCTAGCGGGTTTAACGACAAACACGTACACAGTCCGGATCCCTGATCACCCTGCCAAGCCAAGCCCAAAGCCCCAGGAACTTATTAGGTTCAGGGTTTAGCTTTAGGGTTCAGGGTTTAGGGTTTTAAACGACGACAAAACCCGAGGGAAGAGTGCATTTGCAAATGGTGGTCACACCACAGACTACCCTAAACCCTACCCTGTCCGCCTTATCAGCATAAACCTGTGATTTCTTTAAGACCTGTTGGCCTGCACAGCAGCACTCGTCGATGATCCGATCCTGCAGAGTTCAAGCTTCGTTGAGGATATGGGGTACATATATATATATATATAATGATCTTATTTAGAAGTTCTACTTTCGACCCGAAACAACCCTTGGAAATTCTCATCCCAGCCCCAGCTCAGGCCACTGGTATATGCCGGATATATCATCATGATGGGAATCGAATGATGAGGCAACCGTCTATTGTGCCTTGGGCCCTGATGTTATATTTCAAGTCGACCCAAGCTGTGGATTCGCACGCACATGTCATGCTGGCTCGGGTGCTGCAGTGCTGCTTCAAGTGTCGGCTTGCAATCACATGTGATGCTTGGTGGCAGTTTTAGCTGCACATGTCGACACATATCTACATGCATGTACATGCTGCTTTAAACGCTTTTCCGATATCTTCCACGTGGACACGCTGTGCCGCTATGCCGCCTGGGCGCCATGATGATACCGATGGGAATCTTTATCTGTCAGCAAGAAGTGCTGCATTTCTGTTGGCGGCTGGGGTACCAATGATCGTGCTACTTGTCATGACAGTACTTGTATTGCAGTACCGGCCCGAACCAGCATGCCATGGCACCACACTAAGGATTCATCTTTGCGATTATTTACACCAGATCAACCGAAAGCGCCCTGCAAATGATCCGACAATTTGGCAGCGCGACCCTCGAATGCAATAGTAAATAAATTCTCGCACATGAGCATGATCTCATATACATAGCCGGGCTCTGCAAACATACACGAGGATTTTGACGTCTTCGAGCTCTTCGCTGGAAGTGCGAACCTGACCAGGGCCTGCAGCCTCTTGCTTGCACCCGAGTTGACAGCTATGTGATTCGAATATATAATGTATAATATATATATATATATATATTTATGTGTGTATATATATATATATTTCTAAGGACGTGCGAACCTGGTGACGCTAGCTTCTCAGCATATGTGCCGCCACACGTACACGCACTGCAGACCATAATAGATATGCTAGCCTGTGAGGCAATCATTCGACATCCGTCGAGGAGAGCAAAACGACTTCTGCAGCCTTGTTGGCTTTGTACATGCTGTGCGAGATGTACTCAGATTACGCAAGAATGGTCTATTCTGGAGCGGAGTTCCTTGCTCGTCGTGACTTGCATAGCACTAAACCCTAAGCCGACCTAGAACCTAGTTCGACCCTAAACCCCTTAATCAATACTCAGGCCCTAAACCCTCAACCCATTTAGCTGAGGTGGGTGTGGATTTCGTCGGCCACCACACGCCGGCATGAACATATATATGGTGCACCCCATCCCTCTGTGCTCACAGCCAACAAACTGGTGTGCCGGTGGTGCTTGTTGGTGCTGATCGCATTAAGTCGGGGAGTGCATTGGCTGGCAACCCGGCTCAAGATATCCTGATATATATATATATATATATATACGGGTTTACGGGTTAGGGTTCAGTATAATATATATGTCTATAGTATATACTATACATACACACATATATACATATACATATACATATACATATACATACATATAAACATATACATCATACACATGCATATATATATATATATATATAGATATATGAACCCTTTAAAGACTTGAGCCCGAAGCCCTGAACCTCCACGGCCCTAAACCCCTAAACTCCGGACGATATGCAATATTATATGTGAGGCAGAACAGCCCGGGTCGAGCTTGCTCTGGACATTTCCGCTAGTGCAGTACATTCTGGATATGCAAGGACACTTGCACAAGATGTCAGGACCCCAGCAATACGATGATCACACAGCATGGACCGTCACGATCATATATATATATATATAGACCGAATGACGAGCGAGGTATATGGGAAGCTATGGTCATCCCAGGCCAAAAAGCACTATGCTCTTTGGATCAGTGTTGCTCAGCCGCTATTCTATATATAATCTACCTGAGTATTTAACCCTAGACCCTCCAATCTGAGGCCATTTATCTTCCGCCTCAACAAGAAGCTCCCTGCAAAGAAGACTGGAGAATTGCTGGTCAAGCATACCATCCGCAACGGCCACAAGAAAGTGATCCCTAACTTATAAAAGCATGTGTACACCGTGTATATATATATATACACATTCGGCCCGAGGACTGGCAAGTCGGTTGCCCTGAAATGCTCTGGTGTATATCCGACTGAATTCTGCGACAAAGTTGCGAGCTTCTACAAGGATCACAAGGACATTAATGTGCTTGAAAAGCCGATTCTTGTAACGTCAACATTTATCACCCCTATACAGCCTAGTTCCCACGTTCAAAACCTTAAAGTACCTACCGCATCCCCAAAGTCCGTTCCCAAAATTATAATAACGTCGTTAATAATATATATATATATATATGCAGGACCGAGAACTTCCGGGTCCTTCGCCTGTGATGCCCTGCAGCGCCTTCTCACCGCAGGTGCGCCTTTGGGGAAGGGTTTAAGACTTACGGTTTAGGGCCGTAGGGCTTAGGGCTTTAGGGTTTAGGGCTTTACGCCAGGCGAGGTTCTTAGGTGCGGAGTCGGTGTGAAAAGATGCTGGGTTCGATTCTCACAGGGTTTAGGGCTTTAGGGTTTAGGGCTGTAGTGTTTAAGGCTTTAGGGTCTAGGGCTTTAGGGTCTCGTGCTTTAGGGTTTCATTTTCGGGCTTTAGGGCCTAGGGTCCAGGTGTATTCGTGACCTCCGTCTGAATATTTGGATCATGTCTTGTTTTTTGTGTCAGGGCTTTGCCGGTTCATGTATCGTAAAATATATATACATAGTTTTGGGAGTGGGTCATAGTGAGGGTTGACATTATCCGATAATTGAGCTTAGGGATTTGGGTTTCAATCACATCATTGATAAATCGATAACTCCAGGCTCTGCCAATAATGTTTTGCTGACTGGGTCATGTGTGTCGAGGCTTCTTTTTCAGGATGTTTTTAGGGTCATTACTGGGTCGAGGGAACCCTCGCGATCGCGCGTGCAAGATCGAAGGTTGAATGTAGGATCCGGAGGTGCCGTGCGATCTCCCGGGATTCGTTTTCCACCGGGGTTTCCGAGAACACGCACCGATACTTGTCACTTTCGGCGAATTAGGCCGTGCCGAAATTGTTCGATCTCCGTCAGGAACTTGGCCGCCTGAATAAACCATCTCGCTGTCAAGCAAGGTTTCTGCGAGTCGCAGTTCATATGCACAGAAGTGCTAAGCATGCTTTCCAGTCCACCATCGCGATCATTCGAATTCATTAATTCCTCAGTTCTTCTAGCTTTAACTACGCTTGGTTGGCTAAATAATCAGAAACCCGTGATCCAACCCCTTTCGGGTTCATGGCTCCGACTCAAGTTATCAAATTTGATCAGCTTCGGCATAATGTCTCCAGATCTAGATCCAAAATCCGATGGGGACCCCGAGAGCCTACATTAATAAGGTCTTAACAATGTGGCCACAAGCCCGGTTTGCAACAATATCTGATCAAGGTCCTGGACTTCTATTTGGGGCTTTATACGTACCCAACAAATTGCTCGAACAACTTTAAATTGAATATATTTGATTCTGAGTATTCCGAGTCCAACCCATGCATTACACCCTACCATGTACTACTAAAGCCCCCGAACCCTGGAAGCCCTAGAACCCCAATATACACATACAACCGGCAAACCTTTGGCATCGTCGAGTTCAGCTTGTCGATCCCGCACAGCGAATATGCCTGCACGGCATTATAATTTATTAAGTCTATATAGAGGGTTTAAGGTTGAGGGTGTCTGGGTGCATTAATTCAGGGCTTAAGGTTTTAGGTGGGGTTCAAGTTATGGTGTTGAGGGTTTACGGATGAGGGTGTGCTGGGCAGAAATTCTTATTGTACATGTTTCTTATATTAGGTTGCAGGGTTCCGGGTTGAGGGCTTAAGGTTCAAACATGCTAGGGCTAGGTCTAGGGTTGCGGGTTCAAGGTTCAGGGTGTCCTGGGCAAAATTTAAAGGTAGTCTGATTTTTAGTTTCGGCTGCAGGGTTATAGGTTTAGGGCTTGAGGTTCTAAGCTGGGTGCACTGTTTAAGGGTTGAGAGTTGAAGCTTGGGGGTGTCCTTATGAATTTGGGTACAGGGAGCCAGTGGCAAGCCTGCTGCAAGAGCTTTCGTGTAGATTTAGCTAATATATATATATATATATATATATTATATATTATATAGTGTGTATATATATATATATATATATATATAGGGGAGAGAGTGGGCGGCGAGGGCAAGTGTAAGAGCCTAGCTTATCTAATTGTAAGGGTTTCTTGTTGGAATCGTGTATTACGAGATCTCACAGCACAATCATCCTAAAACCGAAATCGTGGGTGCTACATGCTTGAGCCCGGAGTCCTGTGAGATCATCTAGTATTATATGTTTACTCGGGTATTAAGAGTGTGGTCGAAGTCGATGGTGTTGTCTTCCACGCGCTCGGTGCCTTGACTCCGCACATCGCGGCAAATCCGTTCGCGGCATGTTTCTCTCAGGTTCTAATGCCTGTGACACACTCGCTGCTCAGCATATTCTTCAAGCCGCACACCAGCAGCAGCTTGTGCCCCAACGCGTGCAGTGTCAGAGCATCGAATACCGCGGGGTCGCACATCGCATGACCACAACGCTGTGGCCTCGATCCCCGTCGCCCGCACCAAGTGCGCCTGCCAAACTCCCTGCGCTCATAATATGGGGCTTCAAACTCAAATCCATCGCCAGCTATATTATTAGCATATATAATAGCGCTAGGTATATTATAATAATAGGTTTAGGGTTTAGGGTTTAGGGGTTTAGGGTTCAGGGTTTAGGGTTTAGGGTTTAGGGTTATAATAATAAATTAGGGTTTTGGGGTTGTGGGGTCGCTGTTGCCATAATAGGACGAGGTATTTATACATATATGCTAGCTCATGACTCCTTGGCCGGCCAACACTTTGCAGTATCTTGATCGAGTCCGAGAATGCCAAGAGATCGTCCATACATGATGTTCGTGGTTGCCACAACCTGTACGTAATTGCTAACGATTGTGCTTGACAATTGTACACATCCGGCTTGTGCGCGCTTAGAATCCTAGAACCGCATGAACGAAGGCCATTTCTAAATTACACCCGATTCTTGCGCATGCCTAAACCTAATGGGTCCCCGTTCGCTACACTGAATCCCGAGGCTTAATCTCAGTGTCATCTCGAAACTTTTAATTTATCTAATATATATATGATCGCTTAATATATACGACATATATATATATATATATATCAGGTCCCAGAAATCTGCTACCCGAATTAAAAGCATGCCCAATGCAAAGATATTAGCATCCCAGCTTCAAAGTGGATAGATTAAGGCCAGAACAACCCCTAAGCCCCAGAACCCAAGAAGACAAACGCCTGGTCCTGGAAGCACTAGCATGCGATATCAAATTCGAGTCCTACACCCCGGGGAATCCCGAAACCTACAACCCGATCACATAAATGAACTACAGTCCAGAAGCACCTGGAAACCCGAAAGCCCTAGATCCCAAATTCCAAGAACCCGAAGCCCAAATCTCAAAGACTCTGGTTAAACCCTGACGTACTCCTATACCCTGAGTCAGGCCGCCCTTACCCAACTTCATTTAATTATTGATTTATCCTGATTTCGACACACCCGAAAGAAGGGGTCCCGGCAATGCCTCAACCAAGCTCAGCCAAGAGCGCCTGCAACAGATTTTCTGCGATACCGGACCCCTAAATTTTAAACCTTAAACCCCTCAACCCCTGGCTTCAAACTTATACCCTAAACCTCTTTGAGGCAGCGAAAATCTGGGATGAGTGGGCTGACCTGGGCTCCTTGAAGTTGTTTCTTCTTACGGAGGCGGAGCAAGGTCGCTTCGTGCCTCTTGGTCCTTTACAGGATCTGTAGCTGTGGCTACTTAGTGTGTTGAAGCACACGGCATCAGCATTGCTTTTGCAACGGGGTCGGGCTTTGTTCGGTAGGGCTACGAGACATGCAGTGGGATTTGACTACCACATGTTTGACTTGAGTGTTTCTTAGGGTTTGGGTGTACGGTTGTAGGGTATAGGTTGTCACTATATATATAATAAAATAATATGTATATATATAATATAGGTGGGGGCAGGACTTTCCTGATCTAGTACATGCGGATGAAGTATATTTAATTGGGGAGATCGATGAATTAAGTCGTGCAGCTTCGTGTCGATGTCGGAGATCGCAAATTCCAGTTGCACACACGCATAAAGCGTCGAGAAGGTGGATCGAGCTCACCCAAAATCCTCCGGGTTTCAAGTAAAGGTGCCAGCTCACCATGGGGCAGTGCAACCTTGCAACTGTCCTTAGCTTCATGGCGTCGTGTGTCCAGGGCTCGGACGGCCAGCGCATGAAACGGGGTCGTGCCGCTATGAACGCCTGGTACTCCTCGGTCTCATTCATCTGGCGGACACTCTCCGATCCGATTGTGCCGCTGGTTCTGTCATGGTCGAGCCGGGCTGTCGCCAACTCTTTTTCAGACCCGGTGCCCTTTCTGTAGTGGTTGCTGTGATGGGCACAAGTGCCGGTCAGTCCAATGTGGTCGTCAACTATAATATGTATATATATACATACATATAAGGTTCGGGGTGTCAGGAGTAGGGCCGGGTACATGCATATGGGTCTAGGGATTCGGGAGTAGGGCCGGATATTTAGGGACAAAGATCATCATGTATATATATATATATACATATGTATATATATATATATATGTATATATATATCGGTAATATGCATGTAGAACTTCCTACTTAGGCTTTAGGGTCCCGGGGTTCAGGTGCTATTTTGATCCAAGCCGCAACTTATGTGAACCAAGGGCCTAAAGCTGATACTGCATATCGGTGTAGGGCCAGATTCGAGAAATGAAGACATCAATGCTGCTGCCCTAATTCGAGCGGATCGGTCAATGCTAGCCACAAGCTTCGGCTTTTGTATTAAAGCCCTGAACTAGCACTAATTTGGGCTCCATTGCAACAACCCAGCTAGCTTATACCTGATGAGGTTCTGTGGTGGCCAAAGCCCCAATCTTTAAATTTGGATGCATGCGACTCTCCTACAACCATATATATACGACGGTTGTATTACTTACAATATAGTTGAATATCACCCCAGTGCAAGCCAGCGAGACAAATAAACCCGACAGTTTGGATTCTTGTCCGACCCCTAAACCCTAAACCCGAAACCCTAAAACCTCTAAACCCTAAGCCCGAAAGCCAGCGACCCAAATCAAACCCGAGAATTTGGATTCTTGTCCGACCCCTAAGCTCTAAACCCGAAACCCTAAATCCTCGAGCTCTAAACCCTAAGCCCGAAATCCAGCGACCCTAATAATAATCAAACCCGACAATTTAATGGATTCTTGTCCGACCCCTAAACCCTAAACCCGAAACCCTAACACCTCTAAACCTTAAACTAAATTGCATCTGCATCCTGTGGCCTGATCGCCGCGATTCGAAGCAGTTGCCCGTGCCGGAGTGCCCCTGCCAGAACAAGATGTTTGATTAGACATTCGACACTATATTCTTAATTATATTAATTATATTATATTATATTATATATTATATTATATCATATTATATTATATGCTTTATATTATATTATATGTGTATATATATATATATATATATATTGTAGTTAATGTGTGCATGTGCATGTGCATGACCATGTATATGTACATGTGTGTACTATGCATATGTTGTTATATGCATATATACTATATATATATATACCGGGTGTGATTATGTGTATATATATATATGTATATGTATATATGTATATGTATATATGTATAGTATATATAGATATATATATAGAATATGTATAGAGTTATATATATATATATATATATATATAAAACTTATTAAATTATAAATTATATATGTGTTTATGCATCTACACGTCCTATGTGGTGCATACTAGTATGCTGTCGATGTCAAATTCGACCTGGGATGCGAGGAACTCTGGCAGGATTGCCTGAAAAGTAGCTCTGTATGCATTTGTCTGAACGCAAAATGCATGACTTAACACGTTATATAGGCATGCCTAGCACCCCCAAGGCGCGTGATTTCGCGTGATTTGTGCGTGATTTCCTGGTGCTGGTTTTAATAGGCAGAGATCTTACGTAAACCTGTGGAGCGTGATTTCGCGTGATTTTCGCGTGATTTGGCGTGATTTTTGTATCCTGCCCTTGCCCTAGCCTTCACGTAGCAGCATGGCAGCCAGTGTATGCCGCACATTTTGTAGCATTTAGGCTTGAATCTCGTGTGTTTTGCAGTTTTTTCGTGCCATGTCCGGGCGACCCGGAGATCTGGCCAAGGCCAGGCATGCAGGGTTCACACGACTAGTCGCCATAATAATGCGTTGAAGCATGCAGCGAGGTAGCCCAGGATGCCCTGGAGAAGGCGGAGCGCCGAAGAGCGCTTGTGTCCGTCATGATGAAAAACCGGGGCAAGATCGAAGACAAGCAAGCCGTCGACCCGCCAAAGGACGAAGACAAGAAAGCAGCCGCCCGGCCGAAGGACGAAGACAAGAAAGCAGCCGCCAGGCCGAAGAAGGACGAAGACAAGAAAGCAGCCGCCACACCGAAGAAGGACGAAGACAAGAAAGCAGCCGCCACACCGAAGAAGGACGAAGACAAGAAAGCCACGCCGAAGAAGGACGAAGACAAGAAAGCCGTCGACACCCCAATCAAGGACGAAGACAAGAAAGGCAAGCGCGGTCGCAGTGCACTCACCCCGCTTGAGTCCAGCAAGAAGACCCCTTCGACCAAAACACCGGACCCTAAGAACCCGAAAGTGGAGCCCAAGACTTTGTTCCATGGAGACATGGCCGCAATCGATCTGTACGGGGTTTACAGCATTACATGCAATGCATGGCATATATATATGTTCATATATATGTACATGTACTAGCTGTTGTATGTGTATATATATATATATACAAACCCCAAACCCCTAGAACCCCGAAGCCGAAATTCCTAACGGCTGGGCCCTAAACCCTCACCCTAAAGCCCAGACCCTAAAGGCCTAGGGTTTAAGCTTTTAGGTGTTACGGATTCAGGGTTGGAGTCATTGTAGTGCATATCTAGTTGTAGTAGTAGTAGTAGTAGTAGTAGTACTACTACTAGTAGTAGTAGTAGTAGTAGTAGTACTAGTAGTAGTACTAGTAGTAGTACTAGTAGTAGTTAGTAGTAGTAGTGGTAGTAGTAGTAGTATAGTAGTAGTAGTAGTAGTAGAGTGTAGTACTAGTGTATAGTACATATTGTAGTATACTAGTATACTAGTATACTAGTATACTATGGTACTGGTAGTACGCTAGTACTACCAGGCCTTAAATCCCAAGCCCGTAAACCGCTTAAACCTAAATCCTCTGCACGCTTTCAGACAAGAACTTGGCCCATGCCTCCCCTCGAGGTTTTCGTAAGCAACGTTTATGTTGTCCCCCTTTTCTGGATAAGCCCTCGAATTTGTACATGTGAGAACCCTACGGTGTAGTATGTAGTAGTATACGTAGTAGTCGTCTAGCTAGTATCGATCCCGATTCACCGGCCTTAATAGCTAGCTTTATTATTAATTATAATCCTGCTGCCCCAGGATGCACGCCTGTGAAGTCACGCCAAGCGCCGGTGCATCTGGGTGCCGCAGCCTCCGGATCCACCGAGAGTATGGAGATTGAAAATACTCCGGCTACTTTGAGAAAGGCCGGGCCAGGGGTACTTACATAAGTTGAAGTCTAGTGATCTGGGCTCCGGATAAGTTAAAAAGCAGGCTCGGGATGTGGCCGGTTTGGACAAGGGTGCTTCTATGGAGAGCTATGGGGACATGACCTTCGAAGTGGATGGTCAGCATGAGCTGGTGGAGCAGATTACCCAGGAACTGGAGGCTGGACTGCAGCTACAGGGTTAGCACCCAATTTTTGCGAAGATCTGCAATTAATGCTCAGTACAATTAGTTATGCTGAACCTACTCTAGCAACCCTCAACCAAGCGGATGCTGCCCCTACTGCAGATGCAGATCCTGGCCGACTACGATGATGAGGTACGCGATTAAGTGTTCAGGGTTGGCCCTCCCTATAGATCGACTAAAACCCTAAACTCTTCAGGCGCTGCTGTGGAATTATAATTATAATTATAATTATAATTATAATTATATATGTATATATATATATATTAATTATTCGAGGATTCCATCGATGGTTGAAACAGCCGGTTCATGCCCTTACTTCCCGGGTTGGGCTGGGTATCTAGCATTAATATAAGAGTTCAGGGTTTTTATGTGTTGTGTCTAGAATCGAACTCCAAATCGCAGTGCTCGTAGTAGAGACGGTGGTTAGCACCATTATATATATATATATATGTGTGTGTATATATATATATATATATATATATATCTACAGTATATGCAGTATATACAACAAAATGTACAACAACATGTACAACAACATGTGCAACAACAACAACTACTACTACTACTACTACTACTACTACTACTACTACTGCTACTGCTACTGCTACTGCTACTGCTACTGCTACTGCTACTGCTACTGCTACTGCTACTGCTACTGCTACTGCTACTGCTACTGCTACTGCTACGACTACTACTACTACTACTACTACTACTACTACTACTACTACTACTACTACTACTAGTACTATATACTAATATTATTCTTACTACTACTACGCTGCTACTACTAATAATACTACTACTACTACTACTACGACTACTACGACTACTACTACTACTACTACTACTACTACTACGACTACTACTACTACTACTACTACTACTACTACTACTACTACTACGTACAACTACTGACCCAATGCAGGACATCCTGCAAACTTCGATGGCGACACAAGCCGACCCGGAGGATGTGTTCATATCGGAGGTTGCGAACCTCGAGCCCTGGAAGATGGATCCTCCGGAGGCGACAGAGATGGCCACGAAGCAGCAGACAGAGATGCCTACGAAGCAGCAGACAGAGATGGCCACGAAGCAGCAGACAGAGATGCCCACAAAGCAGCAGACAGAGATGCCCACGAAGCAGCAGGCAGAGATGCCCGCAATGCAGCAGACAGAGATGCCCACAAAGCAGCAGGCAGAGATGCCCTCGCAGCAGACAGAGATGCCCTCGAAGCAGGGTGCGACAGAGATGCCCTCGAAGCAGACAGAGATGCCCTCGAAGCAGACAGAGATGCCATCGAAGCCGGATGCACTTCAGGCGCCAGTAGTGCCAGAGGCTGCTATGCAGTGGCTGCAGGCAATGGTGAAAGCTGCACATGCAAATGATGGTGGCACCGGATCGCAGAGTGGGGCTCTTGAGCAGCTGCTTCGTCGACCGGAGTCTGTGGACTTCACGAAGATGCTTGCTCATGGGATTGCAACCCCGCAGCCATCTGTTGGATCCTCCTTGCCGGGTACCCCGGCTGCAGCCCCGTCGACCGCAGGATCGCCGAGTAAGGAAGCCCCATCGACCGCAGGATCGCCTAGGAAGGAAGCCCCATCGACTACAGGATCGCAGAAGGAAGCCGCATCGACCGCAGGATCGCAGAAGGAAGCCCCATCGACTACAGGATCGCAGAAGGAAGCCCCATCGACTACAGGATCGCAGAAAGATGCCGCATCGGACCCAGGATCGCAGAAGGAAGCCCCATCGACTACAGCACAGCAGGGCGACGACCTCGCACAGGACCATCGTTGGACCAGAAAACATGCATGTATGTATATATATATATACACATATGATAGTATAAACCATATTAGTATGCAGTGTATATATGTATATATATATATACATATATATATATATATATATATAACTTCAAGGTCCAATCTAAACCCCAACCGATATCGCAGGAGAGAAAGCTCAGGCGCAACCAATGGATGCGCTTCAGCCGCAGCATGGACAGTGGCTTGGCTTTCTCCTAATATTTAACTAGAGTATATAGCTATACGACCCTGAGCCCTAAAACCCTCAAACCGCATAGACACGAAACCTTAACCCTCGAACCTTGAAACCGACTTCCAAACACCAACACCCTAAACCCAGGAACTTTAAATTTGTGCAACAAACCCAGGCACACCAGAACCGAATAGTGCTCCGGATATGTACCCCTGGGCTCCTGCAATGTACCTCTAGAATCTCGCACACCCTGTAAACTGTAAGCCAATAAACCTTACCCTAACACCGAAATGCCACTACAATGCCGGCCCTCCAAATATTGTAGTACAGCCCCGGAACGCCTCTCTGATGTCGTTCGTGAACTGCATGAGCTTATGGGATGTCCTGCAGTGCAAGTGCAACTGAACCCTCGAGCTCTATAAGTATGCACCGACCAGGTGCTGCTTGCCCGGCGGCCGTGAAAGAAGCACACGAAAAGTGCAAGGATTCCAATGGACTCTTGGCCTACATAAACTTGACAAATATATATATATATACACATATACATATACATATACATATATGTATATATATATATGTATATATTTATCATACACATAATAGCGGGCTTCGGCTTCAAGGGGAGGGCTTGAGGGTGGAATATATATATATATATATATATATTATTATAATTAAATATATACATATATTTATTTATGTCCTTAGGCCAATATCTCTCGCCCCGGTGCTTAAGCCCCTAATAGCCCCAAAGGCCGAAAGCTAAATCCTGAATATGCCATGAGATCATCTGGACGAGGAAGGATGAACCGTGCCAAGCTCAACGAGCTCTTCCGGCAATACGTCTTCGCCGGCGAAGATTGGGGTGAAACGGAGATCGTGGCCAAGTCTGAATCCAGCACAAGTACCACGGTTCGAACTCAGCGTGTGTGGATGATGAAGAAGGATATACAACTCATGAACAATATGCCCTGAACTCCAAATCTAAAGCCTCATTAACTTTTACAGGACCTCGTCGCCAAGTACGGTGCAGAGACAGCAGCCAAGATCGTGAAAGAGAAGGCATGACGGGATTTAGGGGTGCAGGTTTAGGGTCGGGTCTTGATTTTTAAAAGTTTGGGGATGTAACTTCCGATGCAGGAGAAAGATGAGGGTATGTGGATGAAAAATCCAGACGATCCTGAAAATGAGGACACACTGCTACATGTTATCCAATGTTGCCTGTGTCGTATCCCTAAACCCTAATCCCTTCGCCCTAAACCCTTTATACGGCTCACAGGACATCCGCATTTATCGTTGTTGGGATACAACGGTGGAAAGGGACGATGATCGCAGCTCCCGATCCATTATTACGGAAAGGTCTGGGGAAGGCTCGGGCCCTATCGCCGATGGTTCGCTGCCGCCGCCACCCAATCCGGATAAGCCGGATAAGCCGAAGCCGATTCCCAAGCCCAAAACGATGCTTCAGCAAGCCAAAGCCGCCACTTGACATGATCAGCATCTACATGTAGATACCTAGCTAGCTACAGGCAGGTATATGAAGGACCTACAACACTTGCATTATCCGAGGCTATGGTTTTGGCCAATTCCAACATGTTGGAGATCAGTGGCTTTGAGCATCAGCTGGCAGCAAACGGAGTGTCCCCTGGCTGAAGTTTTACCGTTCCCTTAAACCCTGAACCTGTAAACACTGCTTCTTAGCGGGTCCTCGCATCAGTGCTCGATGCAATGCAGGGATCGGCACCTCATCGACGCGCTTGTGCAGGGCATGAATGCTCAAAGGGAGGAGCTTCGCGAGAAGAGGGATGCCGTAGAGGTGCGACCATATTATTAGTGTAGTCCCGTGTGTTTTAGGGCTTCGGGGTCCAATTTGGGGTTTAGGGTTTAACCTGACGTGTATATATATATATATGTACATATATATATATATATATATCTCTCTCTCTCTCTCTCCCTCGAATATCTGACTCTCTCCTAGATCATATCTCTCCCTCGGAGTCACGTCTCTCTGTACTCTCGTACTCTCTCAGGTCTCTCATCGCACTCTCTCTCTCTCTCGCTCTCTCTCTCTCGCTCTCTCTCTCTCTCTCTCTCTCTCTCTCTCTCTCTCTCTCTCTCTCTCTCTCTCTCTCTCTCTCTCTCTCACTCTACTCTGTTCTCTGCAGGTTGCGGTGGCCCAGGCGATGGATGAACGCGAAATGGGTCCAAGGGTCTTTTGCTTGAACAATGCAAACAGCTTGTACAAGGAAGCTGCGAAGCACGTCCGTGTTCACTGCAGCAAGCCAAAGGCCAGCAAGGCAAAGGGCAAAGCTGCACCGAAAGGCAAGGCAGCTGCTAAATGAGCACTGCAATTGCACTATTTTTCAATAGGGACATCTTCGTGATGTCATGAACAGATCAAAGAAAGCTGGAGGCCTCGCTCGGCTTTTACCTTAAAGCTGGACCTACATGAAACTGTTGCGAGACCTCATGTAGCTTGTAGGCAGATCTGAGTTTTGAGCTACGTTGTTTGCTGAGCACTAGGCTCTGCTGGGGTGTATGTGGATCCGAGCATGTGCTGAACCTGCTAGCATTTGTGTATTACCAAATCATGCATAACATGTGAGGCTAGCTTGTCGTGATGTCATTCAAACGTACTTGTGCATGTCCATATACTGATCTAGGATATTTTATGCAAAGCGGGATGCCGGCGATCCACATGTCGGTGTAGTGTGTGCACCATCCAGGAAAAGAGCGAATGTATATAGTGCTGAGCCCTGGTATCCAAGCCAACCTGGAACGATCTTTGGCCCTTAGCCCGAGTCCTTAAACCCACATGTAACACCCAAGTACCTGTACAGAATGTCTGCTCTAAGCCGCTATGCTCGATGCTGGAGTGCCCGATCCCACAAGGATGCCCTGAAGCCAATATAATAAAGGCAAGCTGACTCCCAAGCAGAAGCACAAAGCCACTAACCCGATACCCAAGAACCCAGATCGGAAAAATTAGGAAGCCTGACTCTCTATGCCGCCGAACTCCCGATATCCACGTAAGGTCACCTGGATTGCACTAGCCCTGTAAACCCCTAAACCCTCAACCCAAAACTCTAAGCCTAATCTAGGGTAAGCCTGGAGTTCGAGAAAGCATCACCCTGCACTTATGTCGTATCCCGAGCCCCATTCCAAACGCATAATTATGCAAGGCCACTGTGGCGATGCTCACCATCCAGCCCGGGGACGTCCTGGCCGTGGGAAGAGAATCGGGATTCAGCCCAGTTTTGCAAACTAGGCCAGTTTTGAGGGTGTGGCGATGTTACCATATACATACGAGGGCTTGCCCAAGACCTGAGTGCACTTGTATTCCAAGCTTATAGGGTTTAGGGGTTTCAGTTGGTGGTGTCCTGTGGGTGTAGGGCAGGTTGAAGCCTGTGGTGGGCTGAGCTAGCTAGCGGTCTAAAAAGGGTCCTTGATAATTACATGTACAGCAATTTCGGTGGTTGCTGCTATTTTATGTTTATAGTTTATAAGGATGAGGGATTTCAATACATTGTGGTTCACTTCGCCATGATGAGATCGGGCCTTAGGCTTTAGGCCTAGGGGGTTTTGGATGTTCGGGTTGGGGTTTACGATGGTTTAGGCCTTCCGATTGGGGTTTAGGGCCCGGTTCGAGAACACCTCCGGCTGTGCCGCTGCTACTAGCACTATACTACACTATACTAGGTACTACTACTACTACTGCTACTACTACTGATACCACTGCTACTACTACTACTACTACTATTCCTCCTGGTGCTGCTTTGGCAACTGCTATTACTCCTGCTGCTGCTACTGCTACCGCTGATGCGAATTCTATTGCTACTATATAAGTACGCTGGTAGTCTACTGTTTAATTTCGCTGCTACTGCTTATATATACTACGATTGCTATATAAACTCGACGATAACAACAACTATATTCCACATATTAGGAGGGTTTCCTGGTAATTTCACCACACGCTCTAATAGTATATGTTGCCGAGCACCAACTGAGTGCATGCAGCATCGGGAAATGAAATTTGCCAGTGTTCGAGGCACCCCAGATCTAATGTAAGTATATATATATATATATAGAGTATTTAGTTTATATATGTCTGTACCTTTGACTTTGGTGTGCTGGGTACGTAGACTTTAATCCGACACACATATATACGAGGATGCCTCCTTGTCAACACTGCTTAAAGCAGTCGTCTGCTTTGTGTTTAAAGCTAGCTAGCTGCGGCTGCAGGATTTCTAGTGATCCTCGTGCCGTCTTTCAGCCGGATCTAGATGCTTCTGCCTTGCATAGCAGGTGAGTGGAAAAGAGGATAGCCAGCTACTTTCGACAGTGGCCACTGCAGATTGCGATTGTTGTATAAATCAAGCATCGAGGCCCGACAGCAGGCCCAATATTCACATTCACAATTAGCCGATCCCTGCCCGCGCAGACGATGATGCCTCTACGGCTTTTGCAGATCACCTACTTCGATCACTGGGCAGTGGAGCCTCTAGTACGCAATTCGAGTATTAATGGCATTAATGCATAGCAGTTGCATAATTCACGGAAGCCAAGGCTACTTCTTGCTCTGGACTGCAGCAGGCTGCGTTAGCCATGTACCAAGAGAGCAAAGGGCACTGCTCGACGGAAACACACTTGTTTGCCAAGAGTGGCAACTGGGGTAAATATCCCAATAACTGCGAAAGGGACATATGCAAATCGCTGCAGCTTCCGGTGGATACCTGGTGTCAGCACCTATGTATATATGGGGTCGATGGGTTGAGGGATGTAGGGTAAACAGGGGTTTGGATTTCGACTCAGGGTTCGGTCTCAGTTTCAAACAATTAGTTGCAGCTTTTTGCTAGGGTTTATGTCTGTCAAAATCCCATGATGCTAATCCTAGCCTGCACACCCAATCAGCCGTCTCAGGAAATTCGATTTATTGAGATCCCCGTATTGGATGCCATCGACAGAAGAACGAGAACGACACTTCGTCTGCCATATGTCTTACCACACGAATTGATACATTACCTCAATGCCGCTTGTCCGCAATCACACAGATCTCGGTCCTGCTTGCACACATCGCCCCAGCAGCAAGGCCACCTCGTCTCAGTTTTCGCAGTGGGCGAATTTGGGGCTAGGGTTTAATCTCGAGTTTCGGCTTCATGCATGAAAGGCAACAGGGTTCATTCTAAAAGCAAGCGAACAAGGATGCACTTCTGCGACCATGTCAGGCCCTGAACCCAGACTTAAACCCAGATTCCCAGAAACCCTAGAGCCCGGCAATTTGGATTCCAGCAACCCTAAACCCTGAAACCCCAAAGGCCTGTACCCCAAACTGAAACGGATCAGAAATTCTAAACGAAACCCATAATTTCGAATCCAGCAACCCTAAACCCTGAAACCCCAAAGGCCTGTACCCCAAACTGAAACGGATCAGAAATTCTAAACGTAACCCATAATTTCGATTCCAGCAACCCTAAACCCTGAAACCCCAAAGGCCTGTACCCCAAACTGAAACTGATCAGAAAGTCTAAACGTAACCCAAAATTTCGATTCCAGCAACCCTAAACCCTGAAACCCCAAAGGCCTGTAACTCAAACTGATCAGAAATTCTAAACGTAACCCATAACCCATAGGCTTAAATCAATCCAGTCAAATAGCCTGAACCTTCAGGGTCTCGGGAATCAGCTCGGGCATAGTAGGGATGAGGACTACCAGTGTTCGTGTAATATATATATATATATATAGATATACATATATATATATATATATATATTACACGCATGATGTATATATACATGCACACATATCCTCGTACTTGGTAGCCTCGTGCTACTCAGGCATCCAAGAAGGTGGACATCTCAACTGAGATTGTGGATGGCTACTGGGAGCACCTCGCTGCCCACCAGAATTGGGCTGGGGTCCACCCGGGGTACGGTTACATGCCCATCGGCATCCATGGAGATGACGGTCGCTACAACAATGCAGGAGATCGGGTAATAATCGTGACGCTGAACCTGATCCTCGCCCGTGACACCGGCAGCAGCTGGGCTGCTACTAGTACTAGTATATGATCAGAGTTTGTCATGATATATAGTTAAAACTTGGTTGCATGCCATGGGCGACTACAAGTACTAGTACGAGTACTTGCAATGCATTATCCATCCATATGTGCTAGTGCATGATTCCCAGACGTAGTGATCAAGATCTTGGACAAGCCCCATGCTAAGTACCCAGGATCGAACCAAGCTCGCTACCCGCTATTTTGTCTGCGGGAATTCATTAGCCTGGGTCATGAATCGCTGGAACCGGTTCTGCAGCAGCTCCGCTGGAGCATCGATGCATTGTCTACTGGACTTCACCCGCGCCTGGGCGCCGATGGCCAGGAGTTTCGCGGCAGGTCCAGAGCCGGATCTCCCATCGCAGGCCTCGGAATTGAAAGTAGTATCGGTACATATATATATATATATATATATATATCGTTCAATGCCGGCTGCACAATTGCCTGGTCCTGTTTTCGAGGCTGATCCTTAATATCTCAAAGCTTTAGCCGAACGGCATTCACAGATATTGGCCTTATGGGTTTGGGGTGCTTCTTTCTAACCGGGTTAAGGCCATATAGTGCGGGGATTCCATAATTAAGCTTCTTAAGGCTATTGGGTTTCCAACGTTCGGGCTTCTACTGTATCCCTGAGGAGGGAAGCATGTGCTGCTTGAACTCCGTGGAGACTGGAAGTGGCATCGCGAATTCATGCGGTATGTCCCTGGTTGGTCTTCTACGAATGTTTGCCACGTGTGCTCAGCACAGTCCCGTGGCAATCTTTCGTGCCTACTCTGCAGATCAGGACGAAACTATAAATATTTTGATGCAAGTATCTAGCATTGGTGATAATAACCTTGGGTCGAGCAATGGACATGCATGTGTGAGTGTACTGCTCTAAGACCCAAAACCCGGCTGTTGTGCAATCTCGAATCTCGAAAGATCCTTGAACAAAGGTGGAAGACCGATCTGACCCGCGAATTCGATCGCCGAACCCCTGTGGATGTCATCAGCAAGCAGATGAGGCCGCACGGATGCGATCAACCTCTAGTACTTAATCTGAGGAACCAAATGCCCCGCCGGCGGCACCCTGTACGTGTATATTATATATATATATACACACAGTATACACGGTTGTAGTTGGTTTCACGGTTTTTTTTTAATCGCTTTCCGTTATTAATTAAAACCCTATTCCATAGCCTTTTCCCTAAACCCGAGAGAGGTTGAGGTTGAGGCTTTACAAACCAGCCGGGGTTCAGGGCTTAGGGTTTTTTTCGGCGAGGCGACCTGCGAATCCATTGATATGCTGCTTTGGATTCAGACCTGGCTTTGTCCGCACCTGTCTGATGCATACGGTACATCTGGGGGTGCTCCAGCTGTTCAACGGGTCGGCTTTCACACTTTTGGAGGAGCTGGGAATCTCGATGTAATTTCGGCAATTATATAGTTTTTGGTGCCTAGTGTTAACAGTACCGAAAATGCCGACAGCACCTCCGAGCAACGATCGTGAGGCTGGTTCGGTGCACCGGACTTGAAGATGCCCGAGAAGATGATCATTCTCTGCTCCCGCTTCAAGCGGTGGGCGTCAGCGAATCAGCTGCGGCAGCTTGGATATAAGATTTGTCGATCTGAGCTGGTTAAGCACCCAGCTAGTTACGATCCCTTGGTCGTTAACATAATCATTATCCCTAATATATAGGTTGTCCAGAGATCATATATGTGCATTTAGATGGAGACCGGAAGCCTTGCAGCCTCGAATCAGTTCAGCATGAGGCATTCGCAAGCGACGCTGAGTGCCGGAAATCTGTCCTATGAAGGGCAGGCCTATCCATCCCTTAACTTGAAAGCATACAACGGCCGCCTCTTCTTCCAGTACTTCAACATCGTCTTGCGTGCTACCCTGGCCGAAAGCAATGATTTGGATGCTGGATTGAAGAAGGAGCTGACACTCGCCAGTTCATGCAGCACGGCACTTTGTGGCTTTTTGGACATGTGCGAGCGCTCAGCCCGCAAGCTGACAATCGAGGAGGCCCGCGCAATGCACGATTCAGTCCAACTCTTCTTGAAGTTGTACCAGCTGCTGGTTCTGCAGAGCCATGCCCGATCAATTCCTCGATGGAAGGTGGTCCCCAAATTCCACGCGCTTCTTCATTTGGTCGAGGACCAATGCCAAGAGCTCGTCAATTGTAGAAGCTTCCATACCTTCCAAGACGAAGACTTCGTGGGGGTCTTCAAGCAGCTATGCGTACAAGCACCGAAGCAATTGCTAGAGTTCAGGTGCATGACAAGGTTTTATCTTCGGGTCAAAGCCAAAAGGTAGCACCGGACAACAGCTTCAGCTTATATTTGGTGCAGCTTGCACTTGCTTTTGCAAGGCAGTCTGGATGCTGCTTACAAGCATGGTGCAACTGGTGGCAACAGCTTACAACTTGTGCAATTCTGGTTTTTCCAAGGCAGCCTGGACACTGCTTACAAGTGGCGCAATCTGGTTTTTTAAGGTGGCCTGGATGCTGCTTACAACAACTGGTGCAACCTTGCACATGGTGCAGCCTAGAAGACAGCCGGCTCTCCGACAAGCCAGCTCATCACTATGCGAGTCAGTATACTTATTCTAGTTATGTTCTTAATGGCATGGTTTAGGACAGGGGTATAGTGCTATTATAGGTTCACATATATGCATTATGCAAATTAGTTCTATATCTGTCCGCATAGTAGAGCCTGGCCAAGTTGCATCGCTCGAGGACTGCAGACGGCGCCAAAATCCAAGGGTCTCTGTACATGTGCTGGGGCTTTAAGTTCTTCTGGGTTTTGGGTGTTGCAGCTTTCGGGATAGATTTCAGTGACAGGTCCATGCAGCTGAGCTTTATAGCTAGTGCAACGGGCTTGGAGCCTTCGAATAGACGGGGCCGGAGCTCCCAAAATATACCGATAAAATCCCCGGCACCCAAACTAAAAGCCGAAAACCTAAGCAGGCTTTCTTTTAACTGAAGACCCGAGAAGAACCGAAGGCCTCAAAGTCCAAAAATACCCGAGCACAACTTCGCCTTAAGACTTGAAGCTAATATCTATGCAGAGTTCGAAGTATAAGCCACCCGCTAAGCAGAACTCGTCAATTGCAATGTCAAGACCCGGAAGCCCAAAGTCCCAAAACAAACCGCGACACCCATGAACGAAGAGACCCGATAGCACAAAATTTTAGACATCCGTGTAACTTGAAGCTGACCCAAGAGCCTTAAAACCCTTGCAAATACCGTAAATCGATACCCCTTAAACTTCGAAGCTTCGATTCAGCAAGCCCACTCAGTCTGCTATATGACCTAAACCCGAGCTCCAGAACTCCTAGGTGTTAGGCCGAATAGACCCGAACATCAACAACCTCAAGGATGTAATCCCTCCGAAGCCTGCACCTCTCCTAGTCAGAACAACCATACTCGGACCCTCGTTAACTTATCAAGCCCTGATCATAAACCCTCGAAATTATGAAGCCCTGCCTAGCGATCTACATCTGGTACTTCGGGCTGCATATTTGGAATTCAGACAACCTTTCAGTGGGATGGGGATATCCCTGGGATGGGCGAGTTTGGTGCTGATTTCAGTGGGATGGGCGAGTTTGGGGTATCGAATGAAAAGTTTCAGTATACAGGGCTTCAGGGCTTGCTGCTCATTTCAGTAGGATGGGCGACTTCAACCTAAAACCTCCGGATCTCCCTAGACCCTCGAACCCTATGCAAGCCAACGTAACCTTACAACGCTACATCCCGAAAAAATTTTCAACAACCCTAAACCCGAAACACCAAACCCCAATCAGGCTGCAAGCCTCTGGACCAGAAAGGTCAGCAACCCCAAAACCTTAAACCCTAAAAAATATGTATACTCTTATAATGGCTGCAAGCCACGGGACCGGAACGGTCAGCAATCCTAGCTATAAAACCCTACACCATAAACCCCAAAACCCTAAGCAATGCAACCTAAACCCCAGAAGGCTGCCAGCATCGGGACCGGAACGGTCAGCAACCCCATAAAACCCTATAAACCTTAAACCCCATAAACCCCAGACGGCTGCAAGCCACGGGACCGGAACGGTCAGCTTAATCCCCCTAAACACCCTAAACGATATCGTCAGCAACCCTAAAACCCCAAAGCACAAATCCTGACAAGGATTAATGATATCGTCAGCAACCCCTAAAACCCTAAAGCATAAACCCTAAAACCCTATAAGATTCGAAGGCTGCAAGCCTTCAGGCGGCACCCCTAAAATCCTAAACCCTAAACCCCTCTTGCGGTATTTGCTGGAGAAGCTGGGCTGCAATTAATATACAATATATAATATATATAATGATATAATAGTATTATAATATATATATATATACTCGTGCTTCTCGTCGTGTTCGTCGTCGTCGGTCGTCGTGATATCTGATATATATATATATATATATATAATCAGATATACACATATATATATATTATATGTATATACATATATAGTATATACATATACTATATATATATATATATATATATATATATATATACTATATATATATATATATATAATATATACTATATATATAATATATAGTGTATATATATAGTATATATTATATATATATATAGTATATATATATATATATATATATATATAGTATAAATTATAATAAATATATACCCCAATTATGGCACCATAGATGCCGCAAAACCAGGTTACGCAAATGTAGGCGAAATCCAAGGTCATTGACGCAAAGTAGTGTCATGACCCAGGATTTTGTAGTCACACGCTAATGACCTTATATTTTGAAGGCGCCGGATCGGGAGGGAAAGGGACCCTAACTGCAACCCCCCTAAAAGGGACCCTAACTTCAACCCATGAACTGTGTGAAGCCCGTGAGACTCCTTCGGCCGTGCCCCAAAGCATTCCTAGCCCTGGCAACTAGCCTCAAGTCTGGAGTCTAGAGCCGACCTGGCTACTAGCGGTTTAGGGTTTAAGGATTTAGGGTTTAGGGATCTAAGGTTTAGGGATTTAGGGATTTAGGGTTTAGGGCACTTCGGTTTCCCGATGCACAAATGAATCTCCTGCTCTGATGCTCGCCGCACATCGCTCTCTCCGGGGTCATCTGGATGCATTCTGTGCCGACGCCAACTGGGCCAGGGTGCCTTTCTCCGAGATCCCGGACGCTCAGGCTGCTCTGGCCGGATTGCCCTCCGCCAAGGTGGCGTGGAAGTGAAGAGTATCAAGGCACGTGCCATGCCGCAGATCTCCCGTACAGTTGGGAGTTTTGCCTTGGCCTGGAACGAAGCACTTGTTGGCCAAGTTTCCTTGGGTGTAGGGCTGGAAGTTTAAGGTTTAAGGTTTAAGGTTAGTTAAGAGCTCGCAGTTTGGCGTTCTTCGGGCAGAAGAAGGGTATATGGGAGTTTCGGAAAGTAGGGACTCAAATTTACAGGACAGGCACCCCGCCGCCAGTTCTTTTTGAAGCCTACACCCGTCAAGGCCAAGGTCAGATATGCAAGGCACCCCATTGTTGAGGGCATGCGAGTCACTCATGAACACAGGGAGCCGTACTGCAGCACTCGAAAGGTCCTTAACACGAAGAGGTCCAGACAAGGTACTTAACACACCCCTCTGTCTGTATCCATATTGCCGCTAAGAGATCCCAATAAAGCCCTAGAGACCTTATAGAAGCGCTTATGGAATCCCTTAAACCCAACCCTTTCTTAAACACCAAACCTTGGCAACCCTAACCCCCAAACCCAAAACCCTAAACCGCAAACCCCGAACCTTAGCAACCCTAACCCCAAACCCCAAACTTGAGACCCTAAACCCCAACCCCCGACTTGTGATCCTGAACCCGAGCCCCAAACTTGAGACCCTTGATGTTTGTTTTGTCCTGGGAGGCACTGCTGGCCGGCTGGCAGGCCAAGCGTGCTCAAACCGACGAGGCCCAGGCTATACTATAGGGGCCTCTACAATTACCTACACTAATTTAAAGGATCCGTTAAAGGGATCCTTCAAGGGGTCTATAAGGGACACTATAAGGGTACTATGATGGGCCTGAATTATTACTCATACTATTTTCGGGGGTTGCTGATCCTATTCTAACTATTGAGGCCAGCTCTTGGTTCCTTTGTCGGTAGGGCCTGAGTTAAGGGATCTGTGTTGACAAGAATGTTTGCTCATCTTCCGAAGGGAAGTAAAGAAACTTGCCCCTTAATGCATGCTTAAATATACAACGTCAAGATTGCCCCTATAGTAATCAAGTATTGGTATGATTCAGTAACATGTATGCTACACAGTCTACATCTTGAGGACATTTCATGTCGTCAGTACCATCTGCATGTTGTTAGTGCTCTTGACGAATACTGCTATTGGATCATCCCAGCCCCCTCCAACCCTGCATGACCGTTTCTTGGGCGTGTGGCTGAACCTCTGGGGATAATCTGCGCGTCGTGGTCAAGGGTGTTGTACACCCAACTCCGAACCCTTGTGCACTTGGGGTCAAGCATGTCGTAAGCCCTACAAGCCCTTGTGCCGAAGGCAGGGAAGGCGCTCGAAGCGTGGTTGGCGCCTATTGGGCTCCTCGGTAGTGTGACTGAGTTCTGTCAACCTGACGTTCTCTGCTTGATGATATAAACCCTGCATTACCCTAACGGTTGATGATATAAATCCTGCATTACCCATAATAAGGAATATACCATAATTCCCATAGTTTAGGGTTCATCAACCGTAAGGACCCTAAACTATGGGAATTATGGCATATTCCTTATTATGGGTCATGCAGGATTTATATCATCAACCGTCCTAAGTTCCATAAGACTTGCATCCCGAGAGCCGCAACGCCGCGTTGAGAAAATCAAGCCCCCATGCTCTATCCAGGACTTTCGTTTTCTGCAGGTGAAGGAGGCGATGCAGCATTTGCTGGCTTATCACCATTCTGTAACCGGAGAGGAAGGGAAACAAAAACCGACAGACGAGAGGACGGAATTGACAAGACCTTTGAACAAGATAAACCCCGAAGCCTTAGCCGATCTCCCGAATTACGCTGGGACTCTCGATCCAGCTGTGAAAGCCCCAAAGCCGGACAACCCAGCTTGCTTTAGTTTAGCTTTTTTTGTAACCCCTTCTATACCCTAAGCCTACAACCTGAGCCCTCAGATGCCCTCAGCACCATAGGCCCTCTAAGCTCCAGCTATTTGGGGTTCATATTTAGAATCCTAAAAGCAACTACTATGGGGCCTCTGGGTAGCTAGAGGCCATAAAGCTCCGCCTCTGAACCCTCGCGACCTCGACCGAGGCCGCTGGTGGCGCAGCGCTGCGCCGCGGCCGCCAAAGCCATCGCTGAGTCCGCGAAGAGCGCGGAGGCCGAAGCTCATAAGAGGCCAAAAGGTTCCCATAATAGGGTTCATATTAAGGAATCCCTACCCCAAGAATCTTAACCCCCCCTTTAGGCCTCCCATCCGAAGCTAAGAGACGTCTAAAAACCCCCAAAGTAGGTAAAATAGTGGCCCAATCCCTTTAAAAGGCTATTATTCTACATACTTTTGGGGTCCAGGTGACAGAGTCTCCGAGGTGTCTCACAGATGTGCACCTTGGAGGTTCATGGGTCGTTATAAACTGGGAAGTAGTTAGGGTAGCTATGGTTATAACCCCTATGAGGGGACTTATAACCCCGTTTATAACTACCCATGAACCTTCAAATAAATCCTAAACCCATCTACCCATACAGACCCGCTATAGACCCCTTTAAAGGGACCCTTGAAGGAACCTTTATAACTACCCATGAACCTCCAAGTAGGCTCCTCAATCCCGCCAGTTTCGCCGTGGTGTCATGGAGGTCCATGGTCCCCAGAGACTCCACTATCCCTTAGTTAGGGAATTTTCCGTAAGTCGTAAATTATAGTAGGATCCTTAACATGGTTTTAACTGAGGAATATTCCATAAATTATGGTCGGATCCTTATTATGGTTTAAGGAATATTAGTCTTCAATTCAGGGATATTCGAGTCTCTGGATCTCCAGGAATCTCCCCGAAATGGTTTCTGGCGGCATGCCAGCGGGGTTCCTGATGGTCTCTCTTCCTGGTGTTTAGGGTTCTGGGTTTAGGGTTTAGGGGATTCCCAAAACCCTAGCGTTTTAAGGTTTCGAGCCTCTAATTCAGGGGTCATGAGTCATAGCCTACTATTTTGTAGGGTTTGCGTTTCAAGGGTTCGAGCCTTGAATTAAGGGGTCATAACCTACTATTTTGTAGGGTCTTAAAGTTTCGAGCCTCAAATCAAGGGGTCATAACCTACTATTTTGTCGGGTTTGGGGTCGCATGTTGCGGGTCTCCTAAGGGTCGCAGTCGTCTTCGCAGTGATTTTCGTGGGTTCTCTTGGCTTACCTTCGGTTAGAAGGGAATGGCAGAATGGTAGTAATAGCAGTTATTATTATACCCCATTCCTCCATTCCCTACTAACCAAAGGTAAGTTGGTCGTGGTGGTGGTCACGCTCAGTTTGGTGCTCCATCACTGTCTAAGGTCAGAAGTACAGGCCCTTCATATCTACAGGATGCCCAGTACTACCCTTATTCCCTTTTTGTAGTCCTAGGGTTCCTTATGAAGCTACCCATAGGCCCCAAAGCAGTTCCTTTTTGGGATTACATTATATAGGATTCTAAATATGAACCCCCAAAAGGAACTACCTTGGGGCCTTAGGGTACCCAATACCAAAATGGGAGCCCGTTTTATTCTTCGGTTACGGGGCATCTTGGACCCTCGGGGCCGTTTTGAGGGAGTTCCAGGGATCCTTAGGAGGCTACCTATAGCCTCCATGTGTAGTTCCTTTTTTTGGTGAACCAGTTTTATGGTTAGGATCCTATAATAGAGATCTTTGTAGTTCCTTTTTGGGTTAACCAAAATGTCTATTATAGGATCCTAACCATAAAACTGGTTAACCAAAAAAAGGAACTACAATGGAGACTGTAGGTATATTGTAGTAGGTCTATAGGGATCCCAGGATTAAGGGCCCATACTAGGGGCCCATGGTTCCAACAGTTGACACTGATTGGGATCTACGCTGGCGCAAGGGGTTGTTGTGGTACTGTAGCGGCCTGAAGAATAATACTTACCTATACTATTTTGGGGCGTCCTTATTATTAGGTACTATAAGGCGCCTACTTGGAGGTTCATGGGTAGTTTTAAGTGGGTGATAGTTAGGGTAACTATGTATGGTTATAATCCCTATTAGGGGACTTATAACCCTATTTAACACTACCCATGAACTTCCAAGTATATTACGGTCACCATTAGTCATCATTGGACAGTACCCTACTGCTAGGGTGGGCTTCTCAGGTATGCACATGACTTCCAGCACTGCAAAACTTCTCGCAAGGCTCAGCAAGCAGTGGAGGAGAAATCCCGCAGATGGCAGCAGGCTAGCAATCCTTGTGGACAGGGATTCCTGCTTGCAGGGTTGGGACTGTAGGCGGCGTAAGCATTCAAGAATTCCACAGGCATTTTTGCTCAGGGTTTGCTGTTGAAGGGTGTGCATGACGATGTATCTGAGAAAACCTGGCTGCTAGATCAGCTGGCAACGCACGACTTATCATCTAGGAGTGTCCTCCGATGACCTCCGTTCGATTCCATTCCACCCCACATCGTCTCAAACCACTCAAATCAACTTGCAAGGGTTTCCTGGGCCTTTTCAGGTAACAAAAAGAGTAGTATAATTCAGGGTAGGTGGCAGAGGCAACTTCCAAACTCGGCTGTGCAAGCTACTACAGGCAGCCCTAGAAGAAGCCCAGCGCCACCGGTTCTCATTGGCTCGACAGCGCCCTGCCTGCAGTAATGTAGGAGCCTGATTACGAAACCCAGGCCCTATAACCCCCAATATACTATAGGATTCATGTAAGGAACCCTAATAAAGGCCCAAGGTTTCTTAATCAGGTTCCTACATTAGCCTGCTTGGAGCTTTTGTGCGTGACACTCTCCCAAAGCCCGATTGAAACCTGAAGTCGTTAACTCCGAAACCTTAAACCCGCAAACCCAAAACCCTTACCCTATTCCTCCTGGGACCCTATTATGGGGTCCTTAAGGGGTCTAGGGCCCTAACTATGAGGTCCTTGGAGGGATAGGGTTACTACAGGGGACACAATAATTATCAATACTATTTTGCGGGTTCCTTATTATATAGTTGTAGTACCATGGGCTGCAAAACCCGATTCTAATCATTAAGGCCCCTACATGAGAGGTTGAAAGTTGCAGGCCAGGCTTCCAATGCGCGGTTCTCACATGTTCCGGCCAGGTAGGCTCAGGGATAGTTTGCATGGCTTGTCAGAGCCTAGAAAGTCGTAACGTGGTACGGTAGGGAGTCGAGGCGGTTAGGCTCAGGGTTTATTGTTTACCTTAACCCGGAACAACCTACGTGTTTGAGGACGTAGATAAGGAAATCATAGTAAGGAACCCTAAAAAGGTAGGTTCTTCAGGGTTAAGGTAAGGTTTCCAAGGTTTATGGTTTAGGGCTTCAGGTTTTATGGTTTAGGCTTCAGACGCATGTATACCGACCCGAGTATTCGTGCGGCGGGCTCCGGCTACGACATTTCTGCTGCTTTATTGTTGGGGCCACTGTCCAACGGATACTGCTCCCGCTACTTCTGCAACTCTACGGGTGTTGATGCTAATATTCTCTACGAGAGTAATGATGGACCTGCGGTACTGCTACCACAGGTAATTACAGGTACTTTACAATAGTGCCACTCGTTCCTGCTGCGGTGTTGCAGCACCTGCAGCACCACTACTTCCCTGACGGTGATGACGATGATAGCGACAACGACGGCTGCTACTACTACGACATTACACACAGGGTGGGAGGAGTCATCCGCAACACACGCCATTCAGGACCAGAGAAGCAACTGTAGACTGACCTACCAATCTGCCTCAAAGTTGAACCCTCCACCCTGATTCTCAGAAAGCCCTGTAACTCGTAATGCGGGAGTATGCCCGCAACTGTACTTCGCATCTTCTTGCGACTAGTATAAGTAATGCATGTCTGTTAGAGTTTAGTTGCCTTCACCGCTGGTTCAGCTGAGGCGCCTGGAACGAGAAAAGCGAGAGTTCCAGCTTGCGCAGGACGGATTCTAACCCCAGAAGATACCCATAGGCTCCATTGTAGTTCCTTTTGGGGATTGCCTTATCGGATTCTAAATAGGAACCCCCAAAAGGAACTACTATGGAGAGTCTAGGTACTTAAGCAGAATTCCTTCAATGCCAACAGCACACCTGTCTTGTAGGGAGTGCGGCCTCCTTTCAGTTGAAGAGGTTCAGGAATCTGTTGGAAAACAACCTACAAATGAAGCCTTAACCCAAAGCTCTGTGGAGGTTGGAAGGGCTAGAAGCGTTCATGGGTAGTTAAAAATGGGGTTATGTTTAGCGTAGCTATGATTATAACTCCTATTAGGGGACTTATAACCCTATTTATGACTACCCATGAACCTCCAAGTAGGCCCTAAACCCTATACAATTATAGAATCCCTATGGGTCCCTTTAAAGGGACCCTTATAACTGCCCATGAACCTCCAAGTAGCAGTTAGCAAGGGCGCCCAGAACAGAACAAGGCGAGACCAACATCCTTCAATTAAAAAAGACCGTAGCAAAGCCACTCTCCCCACCCTACCTTAGGGTATAGGATATAGGGTTTAGGGTATAGGATTTAGGGTTTAGGGTATACGAGTTAGGGTTTAGGGTTTAGGGTTAAGGCGTACCTTAACCCTGAAGAACCTACCTTTTTAGGGTTCCTTATTAGGATTTCTTATCTAAATCTACGTCCTCAAAATCGTAGGTTATTCCGGGTTAAGGTAAGCCCTAAGAGGCCAAACCCTCTAGTCCATTGCAGGAGGAGTATCACCGGCAAAGTGAGGCCAAGATCCGCCAGGTGCCTCCTTGGTCTCCGACATTAGGATTTACCCCAGCATTGATGTTTGCGGCAACACCTACGGTTTTTTGAGTTTTGGTGGGGTTTCATATAATCGTTGGCACCATTAGTCGTGGTATCCCTTTTAGTATCGCGGATGGTTGAGGCCTTTGCAAATTCGGTTGATGGCGTTGCTCCGGATTGACAACCGAAAAACCCAAAGCCCTGCAGACCTAAACAAGGACTAAGTGTCAAACCCTAAAAACCCCAGGGGGACAAGTTATTCCCTATACTGCCCTCAGAATCGCCATGTCAGCTCTGCCAGCACCATCTGCCCTCACATATCGAGGCGAACGTATCTTTACTACATATACTACATATGTGTACATAACTCCGTTTATATATATATATATATACACATACATATACATTTAGTTATTTATGTGTCTTGTTTTATGTTATGTCCACTGTTTTGTTTATATGTATTCATTAAGTATGCCTTTTTGTAGTCGTTTACATTTACAAATTAACATAATATGAATCTATGAGGCGCCATAGTAGAATCTAGTGTGGTCTTATAATGAAATGTCATATCAGAACATTGAACGCTCTTCGAAGCGTATGGAATCTATTCAGGGTGCGGGCCATGCGGGCCTTCAGCAATGTTAGCACACTAAAGCCACATAGGACTGAACGAGCCCAGAAACCCACAAACCCTAGCTTTGTCTCCTGAAGCCGGGACCTGTAAGCCCTGAAATGTGAGATAAGTGATCAAACAGAAAGCCAATGAGTAAAAATCCGACAAACAGATATACATCCATATATATATATATATATATATACATATATATATATATATATATATGTGCAAACACAGACTACTACTCCTTCATTATTCTATTGATTTTTCCGTGGTGTGGATGACAAGAAGGAGCGTTGTCGCCTGGAGCGACTGCGTGAGCTTTCGGAAGCTCGGCGGGCGAAGCGCCGGGCAGCCCGGCGTTCTTGGGGGAGGGTGGGGGAGGGGGGGAGCGGGCAATGTTGTGTTATCAAGATCTACAGTTGAGCACCTGACAAAAATTTCATAATTAAAGATTAACTATGCATATATATAAATAAATAAATAAATAAATATATATATATATATATATATGCATTTATTTATGTGTGTGTACATATGTACATTCACGACACATGCTCTATGGATAATGTGTACACACGGTAGAGATTTATTTGTTCCTTTGTTTACCTTTTCTTGGTTGTTGTGCACGTTGTTGTTTCGATGCTACGGGCTTTGCAGGGTGTCAGAAATGCTTAGCAAGGGCTTGACGGTTTGTTCAGTCTTTGACTATGAAATTTCGTCAAAGCTGAAATTAACCCTAAACCCTAAACCCTAATTTTCAACCCTGCATGGAGATCGAGCGGCCTGAAGTTGGAGTTGGGCCGGAGGGATGCTCGTTCCGATTGGAGACGTGGGGATCGGGATCAACTCCTTGGGGAGCTGCTGAAGGCTTTTTGGAGCGGTTGGAAGGGTCACTTGGAGGTTCATGGGTAGTTGTGAATGGGGGTATAAGTCCCCTAATCGGAGTTTATAACCATAGTTACCCTAATCATCCCTAATTATAACCCCACTTCTACCAGGGATATAACCATTATAACCATATAGTTACCCTAATTATAACCCACGCAAAACTACCCTTGAACCTCCAAGTAGACCCTAAACCCTGAACCCTTATAGAACCCCTATAGATCCCTTTAAAGGGGCCCTTAAAGGGACCCTTATAACTACCCATGAACCTCCAAGCAGGATCTGCTGCACCGAGACTTGGGGTCCCTTCGCTGAGAAAGCTTTATTGACATGTGGGTAGTTCTCAAAATTAAGGTCCCTTTTTGGGTACCCTACAAGGAACTCCAGAAAGTTGGAATATGGTTTCATGTAGGATACCCTATGATTTACCATAGAAGGGTTAGGATAATCATATTCCAACTTTCTGGTTTTTACCTTAAATACTAGGTGCCGTATTATAAAGGGGAAATAATTTTGACAACCACCCATGTCTACACTTGTAAAGCTGAGCCAGGCTGAGCGGTTGCTTTGGGGACATCACATTCAACCGGATGTGAGGAGCATGCTCACTTGCAGCAGGGAAGCATACACCAGCCTGGTGGGAAAAGTCTTGGGTATTTACAGGTCAATACGGAGTGGTGCCTTCGACCCTGACTTGGATCCTGCGTCACGAGTTCGCCAGGCTGCATATGCTGTGATCTTTGCAGATGACCGTGGCGGCTTTCCTCGAGATGAACCACTAGTACTACTAGTACTACTACGGTTGATGATATAAATCCTGCATTACCCATAATAAGGAATATACCATAATTCCCATAGTTTAGGGTCCTTAAGGTAATGCAGGATTTGTATCATCAACCGTAGTACTACTAGTATAGTACGAGTGATTAAGACCAGAACTGCCAGTACTACTATTAACCTGCTGCAGATCAGTTTTTGAAAGGCCCGACGATGACTCGGTGGGATCAGCTTCGGAGGGCGAGGAGATGGGTCCTTTTGTACTTCCCAAAGCCCGAGGCATCTAAGGACTCATGTATTAAGGCTTTTGGGCCCAAAGACCACACTATATAAGGCTTTTGGGCAATTTTGATGCGCAGGGAAAGCCCCTGCACTCCAGCAGATCTGCCCCATCCAGGCGACAATGAGCGGAGCCGCCTGCTCGCTACACTGGAGGAGGCCATCAGAATTCCACGCCTTAACGCGTTTCATGGGGGATGGCTACAGAAGCAACGTTTAGTGGGAATCCCTGCATAAAAACCGTACTTGCTGCTTTTTGTATACGTGTTAAATGTTTTTACCTTTGCGAGGCTTCCGGAATTCAACTTTGCGCTGCAGGGCTTCCGGGGTTTCAACTTTTCGGGATGGGGGTTGGGGTTTGGGGTTTCGGGATAAATGAGTTTCGAATTCCAAACTTCGGTTTAGGCCTCCGAGTTCACCGTGTAGCAATTCTTTGGTTATATTTGGGATTTAGGTATAACACTATAACAATGAAATCTATAGACTCCGGCTGCGCTACCCGAGCCATCACCTGAAGTTGTGCACCACCTGGACGAATCTGTTTGATTCCGGCAATGCGGATCCCGACATGAGGTGCATCTTACAGTGCTCTGACGGCTGCGGCCCGGTCCTCAACGGCCATGCCTGGGTCGGTTGCCAAATAGTCCGCCAGCGATGTGACGATGACTGAGATGGGGATGCAGCCAGGCAGTGCGTCTCGAAGCCAGTGTAAGCTCACAGCCACCGTGAGCCTCTGCTATTGCCTCGTCGCCTGCGCGAAAACCCGACATGTTGGATTTCACCGCGAAGACCTCACCGCAGTGCCGCCACATCCCAAGAGCTAAAAGGACGCCCCACAGCCCCCCCCCCCCCCCATCCCACCCCTGCAGGCCCTTGAAAGCTTCAACTCCTGCCGGCAAAGTGCATCCAAACACCCAAGTCCCAAGTCGCAAACCCTGCATCTCGTAGCCTTCCTTAGATAGCGAGTGGGAGAACTCCAAGCGTTTTGGCTTTATAGATTAGCACTATCTTTCAAAGTTTGAGCTTTTCGGGGCCCGGTTGTTGAAGAAGCGAGCTTCTAGCCTTGGAGTCTACGAACTCTTTTATGGGAGTTTCTAAAATAGGGACCCCAATATAGTACCCTAAATAGTAGGATCCTTGGTATAAGGACCCCAACATGAGCTACCCCCAATTTTGGGAAGCTCCCATGTGACCCTAAAACCCATGCCCCGTCAACCCTTGCAGAAGTCTTGTACAGCCCCATACCAAAAAATGCCTTATGAACACCCCAAATCCCGAAACCCTGAACCATAAACCCTAAGCGAAACCCTAAACCTTAAATCCTAAACCCCGAAACCCTAAACCCAGAACTCCGAACCGCCTAAACCCAGAATTCCGAACCTCGAAGCCCTAAACCCCGAAACCCCAAACCCCTGAACCCCGAAGCCGTAAACCCCAAAGCCCGAACCGCCTTTTAAGGATCCCTTTAAGGGAACCATAAGGCCCCTATAGTACCCTTATAGTATCCCTAATAGAACCCCACACCCAGTGCTAGTCCAGGAGAGGGATCGGCGGCTGCCACACCGAAAGCCCGGCACCGTCAAAGCTTTCAGTAATGAGAGTAGGGTTCCTTTCAAAGGGTCTATAATCTAAAACAAGGGTTACCATAAGTAATTAGAGTAGGGTTCTTTTACAGGGTCTATAAGGGTTACTATAAGGGCTACTTTAAGGATTCAGTGTATAGAGGGGCCTAAATCATTACCTATACTCTTTTGGGGGTTCCTTGCAAAATTATAGTATAAATGGGCTCCCCCGAAACCCGCTTCTAATTATTCAAGCCCTTACACTAAGGCTTCTGGGGTTTTGAGTTTATTGGGCTTTAAAGGGTCAATAGGATTCTCTATAGCTTACAGGATAAGTTTGGGTGCTTGAAGGTCTAGAAAGCTTGCTCGTTTAACTGCTACAGGTAGCTTCTTGAGAGGGGCATTTCAGATTTAAAGTAAAAGCCAGAAAGTTGGAATATGATTATCCTAAACCCTTGTATGGTAAGTTATAGGGTATCCTACCCTGAAACCATATTCCAACTTTCTGGAGTTCCCTTTAGAGGTCCAGGATAGAGGATGGACTGTTTGAGGTCGAAGGGGCTCGGGTGATGACCTGAGGGTTTAGGGCTTACCTTAACCCGGAATAACCTACGTTTTTGAGGATGTAGATAAGGAAATCATAGTAAGGAAGCCTAAAAAGGTAGGTTCTTCAGGGTTAAGGTAGGGTGTAGGATTTCAGTTTCGGGCTTAGAAGCAGAATTCCAAACCATGTTGGGCTTAAGGTTGAGGGTTTCTCAACGAAAGCACAGCAAAAAACATACACCATAAAGCCTAAACCCTTGCCTTAACCCGGAACAACCTACCTTTTTAAGGACTTCAACAAGGAAGTTAAAATGAGGAACCCTATATAGAAGGGTAGGTTGTTCAGGGTTAAGGTAAGCCTTACTTTGCTGTGAAATGTCGTCTGGCCTCCTGGCTTTGCAGCCTCGCAAGACTTCGGGCCTTGCAGACAACCCCAAGGGTCCAAGTGCCTAATTAAGTATATGGGTAGCTGTCAAAATTAAGGTCCCTTTTCGGGTGCCCTAAATAATAGGTGCCGTATCATACTAGGGACCCAAAAAGGGACCCTAATTTTGACAACTACCCATATACTCTCCAAAATCCTAACCTACATAACTGCTATCCTAAAACCGAATACCTAATTATTGGGTCCATTGGACCCTTGCAGACAAGGAGGAGGAAAGCACATCAAAACGCACCCGCTAAGCCCCAAATCCTTCATTAGTAGTTATTGCTGTTACCAGTATTTTTAATATTAATGTGATGGTTATTGTTGTTATTATCGTTGTTGTTATGGTTATGAATTAGCATTGCTTTTTCATATTATCACCATCTACAATTATTGACTCTCAAAAGACGAAGGCTGGCTTGGGCCCAGACGGAAGAAACTGGGCTGGCGCCAAAGCGACCGGAGCCGATCGACGAGGAGCCTCGTAGGATTCGGGTTTAGGGTCTGGGGTTTCGGGTTTAGGGGTTTAGGATGTACTGTTTGGGGTTTAGGGGGTTTGGGGTTTAGGGGTTTAGGAAGCAAGGTGAGCCTAGAGACTCCAAGATAAGATCTTTCAAGGTTCCTGAAGAAGGATTCCTAATTAGATGACAATTCTTTTTCAAAGATGTTGCCAGCAGGCTTTTGTTTTATAAGGTTGCGTGAAGGCTTAAGTTTTAGCTTGATTCGTGGATGTGTCTTCCGGGATTGTTGGAGTCTCTGGGATAGTGGTCTACCGTATGTAGGGTTTGGGGTTTTCAGGGTTCCCGTGGTTTCGGCTCATGGGTGCTTGTAGGTTTCGAGGCGGTTGGGGGTTTAATCCACTGTCTCCCGAAGCCCCTACGATTTGGTTAGTAGGGAATGGAAGAATGGTAGTAATACGGTTGATGATACAAACTCTGCATTACCCATAATAAGGAATATACCAAAATTCCCATAGTTTAGGGTCCTTAATGTAGTGCAGGATTTATATCATCAACCGTAGTAGTTATAATTGCACCCCATTCCTCCATTCCCTACTAACCAAAGGTAAGACGAAAGCAACATCCATAGCTTGGAGGCGCCCGTAGCATGCTTTCAGGCATGTTCCTCTCGAGCCCGTATGAAACTCATGAACGCCTATCAAGGCCGGTTTCAGGGTATGTACTTAGTTCTCGGAAAAGCCCAAGCCCAAAACCCCCCTGGGCCCTTGAAGGAACCCTAGACCCCTTTGAAGGAATCCTTAAAGGAACCCTTCAAGGAATCCTTGCAATTTAAGCCAAACCATCATCTCCACAGGCCTGCTACTGAGCCTTTCCTTTCCCAACTTTAGGCTTTAGGGTTTATAGGGTTTATAGGGTTTAGGGTTTATAGGGTTTAGGATGTAGGGTTTAGGGTTTGTAGGGTTTAGGGTTTAGGGTTCATGTACCCATATAGTATATACTGTCTATAGGGACTTTAACATGGGCACAGGGACCTGTAGGGTTTACTTGGGTCAAAGGAGTCCTGGACTCTGGTCAATATAAATTCTGGATACGATCCGTGTCTCGGAGTTCATTTTTCCCGATTCCTGGTTCTGTTGATACAGGCCCAAATGGGTAGTGGTCAAAATCAAGGTCCCTTTTTGGATCCCCTAATATAGTACGGCACCTAATATCTAGGGTACCCCAAAAAGGGGACCATAATTTTGGCAACCACCCAAATACGTCCCTTGACCCTAAACCCTAAGCATGAAGCCCAGGAAACCCAAGGTCTGGACCCCACAGTCCCGTCATACAAGTAGCCCGCGCCGATAGCAACACCAACAGCAAGAGAGCCATGAGTTGAAGCAGCCGCAGGGGTTTAAGTTGTGTTGTTTTTTTTTACGGTTTACGGGTTAAGGGTTTATAGGGTTTGATGGTTTTTGTTTTACGGTTTATGGCTTTAGGGTTTAGTAGGGTTTAATCACCTGGAATCCTCAAACCCCTGCACCAGGAGGAGCGAGGTTATTCGGATGAAAGCTTCGAAAGTGCAGGCGCAACCCGGGAACCCAAAGCCCTACAGCCAACCCCCCTTAGGCTCCAAGGGCTCGTCTTTTGAGTTGTTTGGGCTCCTTTTTGCTGTGCAGTGCAGCCGAGTCGGGTTTAGGGACCTGGCAATGCTAGCAGAGTAGCTTGCTCTGAGTTTCAATGCTTCGAGCTTACGCTGCGGAGGGAGCATGGCGAGAGCTTAATGTAGGGGTCTTTTTTTAATAATTACCTACACTATTTTGGGGGTTCCTCGTTACAACTTGTAGTAAAATATACCCCACAACCCTATTCTAGCTATGAAGGCCCTGTAGTGAGTGCTTAGCCTGAAAGGTACGTTTCGATCGTGAGCCTGTAGTTCTTCGACACCCTATGGTTTAGGGTTTAGGGCACATGAAATCTCTGTGGTCCCGTGGCGCTCTTGCTCTGTAAGAGTTAGCGCATGAAGCCTTCTAAGCTCCTTAGCCCTAAAGAAACCCAAGCTGCCAAGTCCAAGAAGCCTGAACCTTACCCAGAGGCCCCATAGTAGTTCCGTTTTGGGATTAACCTCATAAGACTATGAACCCCCAAAAGGAACTACTATGGGGCCTTCGGGTAAACCGAAGCCCTCAAGCCATTCTGGCTTCCGATCGAGACTTTGTCTTTGGGTATGTTTGAGTAGACAGGCAAGTGTCCATCTCGGATCAAAGCATCCATTGTTTGTGTGGTTAGAGCTGAAAGGTATTCCGTTTCGCTTGAGGCTACCACTGTAGAACCATTCTAGGAGGGCTTGATCAGGCAGGTCATAGAACTAGCATCACGGTTAGCTTGGCGTTCTTGTGGTTGGCTCTTTAGACTTTAACTTTTTGGGTTTCTATATGAACCATAATAAGGAGGCTAAAGGTTTATCTCTTAGGAGGGGTTCAGAAGTCAGCCAAGGTTAGGAGAGTGGATGTGGTGCTGGAAGCCCTAAGAGGGGCGGGCACCATAGGATTACGGAAGGCTGCATAATCAACTCTGTTCTGATTCCGAAGGCCTCTGTAGCTTTCAAGACTCTCTGAGACGCACATGCAGTACCTCAGAGAAAAGACTCGACGAGATAGAGTACTACAGTATGTTATCTCCGAAACCCTGGTCTACTTCCCTACGGCCTCCCATATGGGAGTTTCCGACAATACGGGAATCTTACATAGTACCCCATGACTAGTAGGATCCTTACTATAAGGACCCCCAAAATAATGATGAGGTACTCCCCCAATTGTCGAATTGTCGGAAACCCCCCCCCCCCCCGTGTGATGGACACTTGCAGGCTATTTGACATGCCCTTGCTTGCAACAGTGTAAGACATTTGCACGAAAGACACGTCAAATAGACGCTGAAATTTTCACCGGCCGAGCGCATCCTGTGCCAAAGTCGGAGCACATGTCCCCGGGACAGGGCACTGACAGCGCTGAGCGCGCGGAGGGCGCTCAGGGCGCTGAGGGCGCTGCGGGCGGTGAGGGCGCGGAGGGATGCTGAGGGCGCGGAGGGCGCGGAGGGTGCGGAGGGCGCTGAGGGCGCTCAGGGCGCTCAGAGCGCTGAGGGCGCGGAGGGCGCTGAGGGCGTTGAGGGCGCTGAGGGCGCTGGGGGCGCGGAAGGCGCTGGGGGCGCTGAGGGCGCTGAGGGCGCGGAGGTGAGGGCGCGGAGGTGAGGGCGCGGAGGGCGGTGAGGGCGCGGAGGGCGCTGAGGGCGTGGAGGGCGCTGAGCGCGCGGAGGGCGCTGAGGGCGCTTATATAGGCGCTGGCGCTGAGGGCGCTGAGGGCGCTGGCGCTGAGGCGCGGAGGGCGCTGAGGGCGCGGAGGGCGCTGAGGGCGCGGAGGGCGCGGATGGTGCTGAGGGCGCTGAGGGTGCGCAGCGCGCTGAGGGCGGCGCTGAGGGCGGAGGGCGCAGAGGGCGCTGAGGGCGCTGAGGGCGCGGAGGGCGCTGAGGGCGCGGAGCGCGCTGAGGGCGCTGAGGGCGCTGCGCGGAGGGCGCGGAGGGCGCTGAGGGCGCTGAGGGTGCTGAGGGCGCGGAGGGCGCGGAGGGCGCTGAGGGCGCTGAGGGCGCTGAGGGCGCTGAGGGCGCGGAGGGCGCGGAGGGCGCGGAGCGCGCTGAGGGCGCTGAGGGCGCTGAGGCGCGAGGGCGCTGAGGGCGCGGAGGGCCCTGAGATCTGCGAGGGCGCATGCAGTATCCATGGCCCATCCATTTAGAATGCATGACGCACACGCTCTGATGTGCATGGTTTATAATTATAGCATGCGTTCACAGCATGCATGACCCAGCCTCACATTGACGTGCATGTTTGATGTGTTGTGAGTTCACAGCATCCATGGCCCAATCATATAATGGCGTGCATGGTTTATAATGCGTATAGATTAAAGCTATTGCATGATCTGTGCTCTGGTTACTAAGTAACTAATGAAGTCCAGTAACATGAACTATGAGTTAGGTAACCACACCTCCAAATGCTTTCAATGGACCATAGTCCGACGATGTTTTGTTGTTGATATATAACTGCTTCAACATTAGTGTACTTAAATTATAATTGCGATAACCAGATCATGGATTTATGTTGTACTTGAGGTGCTTATCAATCAACCTTAGTTGTGATCGACGTCGTGTTGAGTTGTAATTCAGTTATAAGTAGGGTGCTAAGTGGGAGATAGGTCCAGCGACGTGGCCTCCGAGTAAGTAGGCTAAGTGGGTTACCGGCTAAGTCCGCTAAGTGGGTTCCGCTGCGTCATGGCTATAAGTCCGATAAGTAGGATCAGCGCGCTGTTCTGGAGCCCACTCAAGCTACTTAGCCTACTTACGGATATGGATTTATCTTCACTTACTTATGTAAGTGCACTTAACCTACTGACGTGTGTGCCCTTCTCCTTCTTATGTAAGTCCTGTAAGTCCTACTTACCCTACTTATGTATAAGTGCAACCCTAAGTGACTCATACCACATATTTACATCCACCCGATATATCCCACTTAATAACCCCACAATAAGTTGACCTTAACTCACGCAGCCCGTGCTCTGGTAAGTCAGTTGGTCTTCACCTTTATAAGTCCAACATAAGTCCATCATCCACTTAGTAAGCCCACCAACCACTTATAAGCAAAGCGATCCTATATATTAGACCGGTAAGTATTCACTGCATCTATTTTGCCCACATGTATGCACATGTGTATGCTTTATAATTCGAGGTCACCATAGTAAGAACGACGTGCATTCTGAGTTCCATCGCGCAACTCAACTACTAGTACAGTGAAGCCACATGTAAAGTAGCGTCGCTGCTGCATGTAAGGGCTCAGCGCCCACTTCTTGAAACAATACTTGGGGCTTGAAAACGTAGCTGTCGAAGTGGCGTCCCAGAATGAGCTTGTGAAGTCCTGATAAGTCAAAACCGATTCTGCAATTTTGGTTCCGCGAAGTTTGCTGGCCCTGCCAACATTTTTTGCGCGTCGCATCTCAGAACTCTTGAATTTAGTGATGCTGATCTCTTCACAGATGCAACCTACCTTGAGCCATGTCCCCCAGCGTCTGCTCGCACGTAGTTGTTTTTTGGCGTGGGCGGGTCTCAACGACTGCGGCAGCAGCACTCGGTCCCTACAGGAAGCCTAGCAAACGAAGAAAACTACCCAAAAAATATGAAACAAGCTGCGACCTGCAGGCTTTGCCGGCAGGAGTCGTTCAGCTTCGGTTCCTGCCAAAATCCTGAAGGGTTTTGGACCACGGCCTGCATGGCTTTCCACGGATTTGGGACCGCGACCAGAATGCTTTCTCCCACGTACTGGCGCGTCCAAACATATTTTCGCCCAAGTACTGGTGGGATTCAGAAGCACGGCGCTTTGCCTCCCCACGTGTTTTTTATTATATTAGCTGGATTCAGAAGGCCACGCTCAAAGGTTTGGAAGGTGGCAACTTTGGGATTTATATAAGAAAACACTATTGCGTCAAATGGACGCCAAGCGTCCAAGGCACCCCCCCCCCCCCCCCCCAATATTGCACTGTTTGAAGCCTAAACTTCCACCGGCCAGGCTCCTATGAGAAGGACTTCGAGGAAGAGAGTGAGGCGAAGGGTTAGGAATCTTGTGGGGTATGTTATGCTAGGGTTTTATGAGCTCGGAGGAACACTCTCGGTAATGATCCAGGCCTCTATATTCTAACCCAGAGAGCCCAATACCCCTTAATTAAGGAATATGGCTTAAATTATATAGGGCTTGATATTATGATTTAAGCTATATTCCTTAATTAAGGGGTATTGGGCTCTCTGGGCCCCCCATTCCCTAGTAAGCACCACACTTTTGAGGCTTGGGAGTTGCAGCCCAGACCCCGTTTGGAGGATCTAGAAAGTAGATCCCCTAATTTGGGGCCCTATACTTTAAGGGTACGTTATAGGAACCCCCATTAAGGGATCTACTTTTTGGATCCTGCCGGGGGTCTGGGAGCTGCGTTGGGAAATCGGGAGTTGAGGCCCCTTAGCCCTCAGGGTATCCGATCTTGGGGTTTCCGACGACAATAGGGGATCTCAAAAAGGTACCCTAAAAAGTGGGATCCTGATTAAAAGGACCAAGAATAAGGTACCCCTACTTTTCGGAAACTCCCAATTAGGGCTGTAGGGCTTAGCATGCAGTTTTATCGGCTACAAGGAAGGAAATCATAGTTATATACGGCTGTTTCCAGCCGGCTCCCAAACCCTCCGTGTAACTACACGTGAACCTTCACGCAATACATAGGGCGGAATAAGTACAAATAGCATCCCTTATGTGCCGCAACTAAATGTGATACTGTTGATGGACAAAATCCTGCATGACCCTTAGGACTCTAAGCTATGGGAATTATGGCATATTCCTTATAATGGGTAATGCAGGATTTTGTCCATCAACAGTAGTATGATATACCCCCCCCCCATGCCCGAAGCCCTATTCCAGTCGTTAAGGCGCCCTTCAGGGTGCCCTGAAAGGTGTCCTCGCAACCGGCAAGCTCACAGTCACCAGCGTCGCCAGAAGCTCTTGGCGAAACGAGCAGCAGCCGCAGACTCGGTAATGTACCATGAGGCTCCATAGTAGTTGGGTTTTGGGGGCTCATGTTTAGAATCCTACAAGGTATTCCCGAAAAGGCACTACTATGGATCCTCTGGGTAGAACCTGAGGTTTAGGGTCCTAGGGTTTAGGCTTTAAGAATGCTGTTCCCCATGGTTCCCTTATTATAAAAGCTATAACCCATTATATACTATTCATCAATACTGACTATGACTCAGGGGTGCTAGATACAGTTATAAGAAAGGGTACCTGAAAGCCCTTCGCATATGGAGGCAATCGCCTTGAGCCCAAAGTCTTGGATAAACCAGAAAATCCCAGTAGCTTGGAATCCTAAACCTTAAACCCTAAACCCTAAAACCCTAAACCTTAAACCCTGAACGCTAGACCTTAAACCTTAAACCCTGAACACTAAGCCCGAAACCCTGAACACTAAACCCTAAACACCGAACCCTAAACCCTGGAAGCCCGCAGCCCCCGGAGCCTCGACATGGGTAAGTTGTCAAAATTGTGGTTTGCGCCGTTTGTTTTTAAGGACCCCTAAAAGGCACCATAACTTTGACAACAGCTTAACTAAGTATGCAGAATAATGGGCTCTGAAACCCTAGTCTAATGATTAAGGCCCCTGCATGAAGGGATCCTTTATCGGTTTCAGGCTCGGCAGGTAGGGTTTAGACCCCAGGCTTCAGGCTGTTTCTAGTGTCAACTTAGCTTGCAGACGACAAGAGCTGTTAACAGAAATTGAATCCTAAATATTCAGACCCTACCCATCGGCGCCATAGTAGTTCCTATACCTAAACCCTAAACCCTAAACCCTAAATACCTTACAGGACTCTAGATATGAGCCCCCTTAAAAGGAACTACTATGGCGCCTGTTCACCGCGACCTTGAAGCTGTCCCCGGAGACTCCAACATCCCTTAATTCAGGAATATACTTTAAATTCTGTAGTCGGATCCCTAATATGATTTAAGGAAGATTCCTTAGTTAAGGGATATCGGAGTCGGGCACCCTACAAACCCTATAGATCCCTTAAAGGAACCCTTATAGATCCCTTTGAAGTAACCCTTATAGATCCCTTAAAGGAACCCTAGTAGATCCCTTTAAAGGAACCCTAAAGGAACCCTTATAGATCCCTTAAAGGAACCCTAAAAAGGTCCCTTTAAAGGGAGTCTCTGCATCCTGAAGGCCTGGCGAGCAGCGCGATCTCCGAGAGTTCCATCGTTTCGGCACGCCCACCTCGAAGTGCAGCGCCAGGCTGTTAGGGTTTAGTGTTAGGGTTTTAGAGTTTAGGGTTTTAGGGTTTAGGGTTTTAGGGCTTAGGGTTTAGGGTTTAGGGCTTTAGGGTTTAGGCTTTAGGCTTTAGGGTGGCGCCAGGTTCTCTCAGAGAAGGGCTAAAGTTGGCTTATCGGAAATGTCATGTAGGGTTTAGTGTCTTGAGAAATTCTGAGCAGCTCCTTTAACTCAAATGGTCCTATGAAGGTTGCTGTGAGAGGTTTACGATGAGGGCTGTCGTCATAGTTATAGCGTTCGGGCCTTATGAATGTGGGTTTTCTTGATCAGGGTTCAGAGTTTATGTAGGTTTCAGAATTTCGGGTTCATGTTGGGTTTAGGAAGGAGGGCTCCGATGGTTTAGGATTTTAGGCGTCAGTGTTTATGTGGGGTTGACGGTTTTCGGTTTACTGTTAATGTGGGGTTTACGATTTGGGGCTCTTGGACCTAAGAGGGCTTTGGCAAGCAACAGGTGTGGTCTCGATCCACCGATGTGTTAAACACGTGTTGGCTTAAAGCGAAGCCCAAGGAAAGGCAGAGCCTGTGGCGGTTACCGCGATTCGCGTTCTTGCTTTTTGTGGTCTGCTGGTTGTGGGTGGTTGGGGGCTGTGCAGCTTGGAGGTTTGCAGTCAGACCAGGCCTGAAAGATGTCAGGATGTCAGGATGGCGGCTGTGGGCTTCGAGAACCAGGACCGTCCTTGTGCCCTCAAAAAAGGGGTAAAGGGTCCCAAATAGTGGGCATTTAGGGTCTAATAGGGGGTAGATGGAGGGTCTAAGAATGTTCTATGGCTTACCGTGCTTACCCACAGTGGTTTCGATTCTGGCTAGTGGCAGGCTGAATGCAACTGCTGCTCGTGAAATTTAGAAATGGTGGTACCCGCTGAAACTGTATCACCGATGTATCCCGAAGCCCTCCAACCCGCGAGCACATCACGTATGCACCCACAGGAACCGATTGTGGGGTTCTCCTTGTGCAGGCAGCCGCCGCGTGCAGCTGCCCGTGACAGAGTCAGCCACGTCCAGGAGTGAACCGACGCGGCCCCAGATTTTCGGGCTTCGGATTAAATTGGTTTAGGGCTTAAGGTGTAGGGTTAGATTAGTTCAGGGTTTTAGCGTGAAAGTCAAATGAACCCATGGTTTAGCGGCAGATTCTCCTAAGGTAGGAACCTGATTAAGAAACCTTGGGCCTTTCTTAGGGTTCCTTACATTACTATTTTGGGTTTCTTAATCAGGTTTCTACATTAGGGTGTCGGGTGTTGAGTTTATGATTTCGGGATAAATGATCCTCGGCTCTAAAGTGTACGTAGGATCTGGGGCTGAATCAGTTTATGGTGCTTCGATGGGCCTTGAGGGTGTCATAGCATTCTTCCTAGGGGTGCGGTGTTCGGCAAGTTCTGACAGGGTTTGCGGAAACCAAAGCAAGAACAGGGATAGAATGCTGCATTGCAGCTTCTCCGTTTTGCGTGAATTCGTTCGCCAAGTTTGCGACCACCTCAATTTCATAATGCTTGTATAATATAATATGCCTCCGAAAAATGTGCAACAGCAGCAGGCAGGCTGACTATTGTTGCGGGCGCTACGTCCCTGAGATTTTGAGGCATTCCCAGCAAGTCGTCATCCAACAACGCCGGGAGCAGACGTGACGCAAAATAGATTCAAACCGCGTCTTTTGCAGGGTTCTCCGCAGGTACGGCCAGTAGTGTGTAAAAGTTTCAAGTCACAATACTGTATGTCGAACATGTTCAACATATCAGCACTGAGTCACAACACAAGCTGGCACCAAGAGACTCGCCATGTGTTGGAAACACAACACCTTGTTAATTGAACTGCCCATGTGCCTACACCTGTGCCGTTCACCTTAAGCTCAGTGCCCAGGAGTGTGGCAGAGAGCATCCCGGAAAGCTGGGAAGGCGGAATGTCGACTTTTGCTGTTTGGCATGGGCCAAAGGCTGAAGGAGTCGCACATTAGTCGTGGTTGCAAATGAACCGGGTTGATATGTCACAAGTGTGCAAACGGAAGAGCTGTCCTTGGTGGTGGTAGTGGTATGGTAGTAGTAGTCGTCGTCGTCGTCGTAGTAGTAGTAGTAGTGGTAGCAGTAGTAGTAGTAGTTGTTGTTGTAGTCGTTGTAGATAGTAGTAGTATAGTAGCAGCAGTAGTAGTAGTAGTAGTAGTAGTAGTAGTAGTAGTCGTAATACTAGTAGTAGCAGCAGCAGCAGCAGCACTCCTAGCGCAGCAGCAGCAGCAGCAGCAGCAGGAGCAGTAGCAGTAGCAGTAGCAGTAGCAGCAGCAGCAGCAGCAGCAGCAGCAGGAGCAGTAGCAGTAGCAGTAGCAGTAGCAGCAGCAGCAGCAGCAGCAGCAGCAGCAGTAGAAGTAGAAGTAGCAGCAGCAGCAGTAGAAGTAGCAGAAGCAGTAGCAGTAGCAGAAGCAGAAGCAGCAGTAGCAGCGCAGCAGCAGCAGCAGCAGCAGCAGCAGAAGCCGCAGCAGCAGCAGCAGCAGAAGCCGCAGCAGCAGCAGCAGCAGCAGCAGCAGCAGCAGCAGCAGCAGCAGCAGCAGCCGCAGCGGTAGCGGTAGTCGCAGCAGCCGTAGCAGCAGTAGCAAGGCGTAGCAGCTAGAGTAGCAGTAGCAGGAGTAGCAGCATCAATAGCAGTAGCAGCAGGAGCAGTAGCAGAAGCAGCACGAGGAGTCAAGAGCAGTAGCAGCAGGAGAAGAAGCAGGAGCAGCAGGAGCAGCAGGACCAGCATAGTACTACTAGTAGTTGTAGTATAGAAGTAGCAGCAGCAGTAGAAGTAGCAGCAGCAGTTGCAGTAGCAGTGGCAATACTAGCAGCCGGAGCAAGAAGGGGTAGTAGTGCTAGCAAGAATCGTCAGTATCCGGCAATGAGGATTCATAATTGAATGCGTGACATCAAAACCCGTCAGAAGCTCTACAAAGCCAAGCGAACGCACAAACTCGAAACATATTTCTAAACCGCTGAATCCCGTGAATGTACTTTCGCCTTCCGAAATTCCAAGTCGAAGGCTCTTCTTAGCCCGAAGCCTGAACTCACAACCGCCCGACAGATTGAAACCTTAAACTGCCTTAAACCGGCCTTTTTTGCTCCGTGACGTTTCAGGCAGTGTCGACGTGCCCCAGGCCTTTTCAGCCACTCGACGGAACTGGGACCTTTCCTGCGATACTCGGGTTTAACGGACCCTGCCGTCCACCTACATACAGTCTCCAATGTTGTCCGCCTTTATTATGTTTCGGTTTTATCATTGGATCCCGGCTCTTCGACCTGTCTGGTAAATTACACAGAGCGAAATTTGCTAAAGCATACCAGTAAACCGAAGCTTAGAAGCTCCGGGGGAAAGTTCCCAGGCCCTGAAACCCAGATCTCTAAACCCATACACCAAGACCCTAGTACTCCTACTGCTACCACCACTGCTACTACTACTACTACCACTACTACTACTACTACCACTACTACTACTACTACTACTACTACTACTACTACTACTACTACTACTACTACTACTACTACTTCTACTGCTACTGCTACTGCTACTGCTATTACTACTACTAGTACTACTACTACTACTACTACTACTACTACTACTACTACTACCACTACGATACTACTACTACTACTATTACTACTACTACTACTACTACTACCACTACTACCACTACTAGTCATCACTCATGTGTCCTTAAATTCTCTAAGGCCCTAGTTTGGGATCTGCAACCGGACCGTGCAGAGTTCCCGACTGCACCCCTGCTGCCATGTTTCTTTAAGATGCGACTATATGGGGGTTTCCGAAAACAGGGGACCCCAATATAGTACCCTAAATAGTAAGATCCTTATTCTCATAAGGACCCCAAAATAAGATATCCCGCATTTTCGGAAACTCCCATAGAAACTACAGTCCCATACAAGAGTCACTAAGCCCACAAGGTCCAAGTACTTGGCAACCGGTTCTTCCTTTTCATTGTTGACCTGGATCCCAAATAACCTACCTTTTGGGGTTCCCTGATATGATTCCTTTATATACGTCCATGAAAAGGTAGGTTATTCGGGGTTAAGGGAGTATGTACAAGAACTGACAACTCCTGGCCCTTAGACCCCACCAGCGCTACGACCGAACCTGTATAGGCCGGAAACCCTAAGCCATGAGCCCGAAATCGTCCGAGCACCCGAAACCCTAAAGCCCAAAACGTATACCGTATACCCGTTGCGTTGAGGTTTAGTTTTCAGGGCGTAGGTTTTTGGGTGTTGGGTTGAGTGGAGGCTTTGGGGTTGAGGGCTTAAAGATTGCTTAGCGATTGAAGCTACCCAAACCTGTCGTTTTGTACAGTTGCTAGTGCGGTCGGTATTTTTGCCACCGGAGTATGACAAGATACGAGGCTTGTCATGGTGTTTCGAGCAAGCGGCCGCATTATATGCCTAAACCCGACAGAACCCTAGAAGTTGAACAAAGCAGTATGAACATGCTGATAAATCCTGGAAAACTCGTCAGCGTAGGCAGGAATCCTTTGAAAACCTATCGGCGGATCCCCGGCCAATGGGCGGAAGACCGTTTAGCGCACAAGTATACCTACAGTCTGCATTGTAGTTCCTTTTCTGGGTTAACCAGTCTTATGATTTTATGGTTAGGATCCTAGAATAGAGATTTGGGTTAACCAAAAAAGGAACTACAATGGAGACTATAGGTATTGTTTTGATCCAGAGGGACTCCGGATACCACTTTGGAGAAGCCGTCTCTCGATCATCTTGCCTGGTAGCCATGAGAAGAGATGAATGCCCCCCTATCAGACCCTGCCTCGCACCTGAGCCTGAACACGGCTTGGATGCGTTTTCGTGTTTCGTTTTGTTTTTTGTATTGGGTTTTCCTCTTGTAGAGAGGCCCGATGAGACACACCTCGGTCAGTGATAATCGAAATCGCACACAAAGCAGGCTCCGTAAGATATGGGTGGTTGTCAAAATTAGGGTCCCTTTTTGGGTATTCTAAATATACGGTGCCGTACTATATTCGGGACCCAAAAAGGGACCATGATCTTGACAACCACCCATATCCCAAGCTACGAAATTGAAGCCCAAGCTACAGGCCGGAGATGCAACCCTGAACCCTAAACCCTAACCTCTAAAACAAAAACCTTAAACCCTCAAAACAAAATCCTAAACCCTAAAAAGCAACCCTAAACCCTTAAAAAAAAATCCTAAACCCTAAACCTCAAAGCCCATCTTTAACTAGGCAAGACTCATGCCTATCAAGAAGACCATGGGGGTTTTCCAAAAACCGGGGAACCTGAGATAGTACCCTAAGCAATAGGATCCTTATTATAAGGACTCCAAAAACAAGGGACCCCCATTGTGGGAAACTCCCATATGACCACTACATTCACAGTAACCGTCACGAGTTTTACACCGGTTGCCGCAGCAGCAGAAGTGCCTCGCTGAGTAGCTGAGATCATAGGAGGCCAAAAGGGGTTTTAGCCTATGGGGGTTTAGTCGGGATTAGGGTTCCCATAATAGGGTTCATATCAAGGAATCCCTACCCCAAGAATCTTAAACCCCCCTTTTGGCCTCTCATCAAGAGAGGATGGCGGTGCTTCGAGTCCGCAGTATAGCCTAAGTCGCCCTGAGGCCGGATATTGTGTTTTCTGGGGCTAGGGAGATTTTAGGCTTCAGGGGTTTAGGGGTTTAGGCTGTCGCTGCTGTGGCTTTCGGGCATTTCGTGAGGTTGAGGGCTGAAGATATCGAGTTTGGGGTATTTCGGCTGCGTTGCAAAACTGTTCCGATGTCGAGTCTATTGGTTTATAGAGATGCTAGATAGTCCTTTGGGACATTTCATATTTTTCCCTTCTTGGGCTTAAAAGGGCCCTATTTACGAATCTTTTTCAGAGGCTTTAAAGGGCCAGCCTCGGATCTTTTGGCGTGGGAGTTTCAGCTTTTGGCCTCTCCGGGGTTTGTTCAATCGAAGCAATGCGGAAGCCACCAACCGGTAGTAGTAAAGGATATGGATTAATGGTAGGATCCCCTATGATTTACCTTAAAGGGGTTACGATAATGATATTCCAACTTTCTGGCTTCTACTGTAGGCGCAGCAGGGGAGAAGTAGAAGTAGCAAATACTAGCAGTAGTCGCGGCTGCGGCGGTCGTGATTGTTGATGCTCCTTGCTGTAGCTCCTTGGTGGGCAGGGAATGAATTTTGGCTCTCGCTGTGACGGATGCTGCCCTTGAATTTGTTTCCCGTTTGCTCATTGATTCGTTGTGGTTGCAGCTGAAATGCAAAGTCCTAGGGCAGATCCAAGTTGAGTAGCTCGTCCGACCTGTATGGCAACCCTAAACCCTGAACTAGGATGCCCAACACTACCCTTATTCGCTTTTTGTAGTCCTAGGTTCCTCTTAAAGTTACCCAATACCAAAAAGGGAGCCCTTTTTCTTCCTAAGGTTACTGGGCATCCTAGTAAAGCGTCTAACCCAGTTCATGGTGTCAGCTCCGAGTCCTCCCAGTCGAAACCCAAAGGCTCCATGCAAATTTATGATAGAGACTTGAGCCTTAAAAGCGTCCCTATAGATGGGTACTTTAAGGCCTAAGTATATACTATATGGGTACATGGAGCCTTCGGCAACAGGATTTAGCACTCCGATCGCCACAACAACCTGGAAGCCCACACCGAAAATACTTGCAGTTCAGAGGACAAGACTCATTTACACAGCCCCTTAGTCAGTGTCCGAAGCAGCTGTATGGGAGCATACTTTCATAAACCGTACTTTCAATTCCTAGCATCGCACCTAGATTATGTAGGTCCTTACAAGTTGTTGCCGGCAAATTCCCAAACTCTAGACCCTAAGCTCCTGAAACCCTAATCCCTAGACCCTTGACACTCTTAACCCCTAAATTACTAAAGCCCTAAACCTGAATCCCTAAACCCTTTTAGAGACTCCATTCTCCCTTAGTTAAGGATTATACCAAAAATTATAGTAGGATCCTTAATATGAAATCAGGTATATTCCTTAAGAAAGGGATATTGGAGTCTCTGGGCACTCTAAACCCTATAGATCCCATACAGATCCCTTAAAGGAACCCATGTAGATCCCTTTAAAGGAACCTTATTGGAGTTTCTGGGCCCCCTAAACCCTAAAGGCCCCAATCCGGGAGGATCCTTCGGAGAGCAGCCGTCGTCCGGCTTCGGCAAGCGTCCGCACCGCTTCGGCGAGCCGAAGCCAGAGCCCTGGCGCAGTCCTCAGCTGGCTACTTGAGGTTCGGGTTTAGGGTTTCTGGAGGGGTTTAGGGTTTAGTGTTCAAGTTAGGGTTTAGGGTTTCAGTTGGAGTTTAGGCTTGAAGGTCTGCGCTATTAGGGTTTATAGGGTTTTAGGGTTCAGTTTGAGCGGTAGAGTACAGCAAAGTAAGCCGCCTTTGCCTTATGTGGGGTACTGCAATCCTTATGCAATCACAAAGATTGGGATCCCATACCCAGACCCCCAGGAGTATCTGGAAAGTATATCCCCTAATTTGGGGCCCTATACTACTAAGGGTACTTTATAGGAACCCCCGTTAAGGGATCTACTTTTTGGATCCTGCCGGGGGTAGGAAGGCTTTGCAATGGAGGTTTAAAACCCTAAACCCTAAACCCTAAACCGTTTTAGTCTTCAGGATTTTAGGGTTTAGAGCTTTCGGGTGGTGGGGTGTCGGGTCGAGGGAGTCTCAGACCACTCTGGAAGCTTCGCAACCATTCGCCGAGTTCGAAGTCCTGTGGTTGAGGCTAGGTTTTACAGTTTTACATGACAGGTTTAGTGTTTAGGTTTGAGTGTTTAGGGACTAGGGTCAAGGTTTATGGTCTAGAACCCGAAAGTATTGTGGTTCGAGATGTGGATTTATAGATTGCAGAAGAATCCTAAAGTAACTCGCCATTGGGTGTACTTCTTTGTTTTTTAGCGCTCCAGAGTTTAGGTGTCAGATTTATTGTCCACCGTGTAGGTTGGGGTAGTAATAGTACTTCGGTTTCATGTACGACTGTATGCGACTGTCGTCAGCAGAAGCATCACCAGTATCGAAGGGCTACCTGGATCTTGTCTTTTGTGGATCACTGGACAATGTATTCATACGCTTTAGGACGACGCCTCCATGTACACAGCTGCGGAGCTCTAAATGCACGAAGTGCTTGCTCGAGCGGAATCGGTCGAAAGCGCTCAAGCTAAAACTCTTGACCATCTGCCACACTCAACATTCTTGTAACGGTTTAAGGTTTAGGGTTTGGGGTGTTTGGCCTGATCTTAGAGGTATGGGGTTTAGGGCCTTATCTTAGAGATCTATCTCTTGATTCATGTGGGAGTTTCCGAAAATTAGGGGTACCTGATTTTGGGGTTCTTATAATAAGGATTCTACTACTTAGGGGTACTATAATTAAGGTCCCAAATGTTCGGAGACTTCCATGTCTCCGATTGTCCCGGGCAGTGTAGAACTCCGTAACTGACGCAGCTCCAGGGCCGCCGGTGGTCGACGATGAAGTCGCATCTGTGCAGCAACTTGGCTGCAACTGAAGGGTCCAGGGTTTAGGGTTTAGTTTAGGGTTGGGTTTAGGGTTTAGGCTTTCGGGTTTAGGGTTAGGGTTTAGGGTTTAGGGGACGGTGCTGCCTACTGCTACGGTTTATGGCGTAGGGTTTAAGCTTTCGGGTGATATGCCTAATCTGCTTCTTCAGATTTCAGATATGGGCTGAGACCCGGAAATGTAATTCCTTGGTTCTGTCTTATAGACTCGCCATGAACGAGTCATCCGGCGGACCTCAACTGCAGCTGGTTCGACCAGATCAGAAGCAGCTGCGTCCCTCAAATGCGCAACACCCGGAGAACAACCCTGGGAATCGCTGCCAACTATTAAGCGACAGTGACAAAGGGAAGGAAAACCGCAGCATGTGTTAGTTCCATTGTGTATATTTGCCATATTGCCTCTGTTTGTCCAGTCCGACCCAATCCTTCGAACCGTAAACTCCTCACTAAACCCCAAGTAAGCAACCCGTTGTCTCCACATGTCGCACCTTTGCCTTGGCCTTGAACCATGTTATTCACAAAGTTTTACTCCGAAGCCCTAAACCCTAAACACCAAATCCTAAGCTCTAAGTACAAACCCAAGTACTCTAAACCCTTAAATACCCAAATCTAAACCTCAAATATCAAAACCGAAATTTCTAAGCCCTAAACCCTAAATACCAAATCCTAACTAAATCCTTAAGGCAGAGGCACTAAAGGATCCCGACACCCTGCCAGAAAGAATAGACAGGACAGGAGCCCTCAACCCTAAATCCCAAACCCCGAAACCGAAACCTTCCGCCCCTAAAAATCGAGTCAGGAGGTCTTTTTGGAAGTGCCTCTTCTGGGTTCTTTTCTTTTCAAGGGTTTGGCTTTAGGGGCCCTAAACCCCTAAACCCGACACCCTAAACCCTAAACCCTATAAAACCCTGAAACCCCTAAACCCTAAACCCTCAAATTCCTAAGCCTTAAATCCTAAAACCACAAATTCCTAAACCCTAAACCCTCAAATTCCTAAACCCAAAACCCCTAAACCCTAAACCCAAAACCAATAAACCTTGAAACCCTAAAACCCGATAAACCCTAAACCCTAAGATTTTCAGGTCCCAGCTGCAAAGTGAGATCAGCGCTCACTCCTGGAGCCCCCCACCTAGCGACAGGCGATCTGGAAAAGCTTAGTGGGGTTTTGGGCTGTTTTTTTCGGGCTTCAGGGCTTAGTGGTCCCTATCCCTCCAAGGACCTCATAGTTAGGGACCTATTATGGTCCCAGGAGGCATAGGGGGTTTTTGATTTTTGATTTTAGGGTTTCTGGTTCCCTTAGCGGGAGTCTGGGGAGAAGCTTAGAGGATTCCTCTACAGGGTGGGTGAACAAGGGGACTCTGGGGTTCCTTTTACGGGCTCCATAAGGGTTTAGGGTTTTATGGTTTTAGGTTCTAGGGTTCTAGGGTTTTAGGGTTTTAGGGAGTTTAGGGTGTAGGGTTCACCATGGGTTTAGTAGGGTTTGGGAGTTTGGGGGTTGTGAGTTTGGGGGTTTAGGGGGTTATGGGGCTATAGTGTTTAAACCCCTGAACCCTAAAACCCTAAACCCCTAAACCCTAAACAGTTTGGGGTTCAGGGTGGGTTCAGGGTTCGGACCTTGCCAGGACGATATGCAAAGCCACCGCCTCCTCTTTGGAGCTTTTTCCAAGATGTGGCTCTGGTGGGAGAAGCAGGGCTTGACCTGAATTCAGGCCTGGTAGGGTGTAGGGTTTCGGGTGTACAGTTCAGGGTTTAAGGTTTTGGGTTTAGGGTTTTGGGGGTTTGGGGTTTAGGGTTTCGGGTTGTGTAGGGTTGCAAGGGCTTCGGCCAAACAGTGACAGCACGAAGTAATCCGACGGCTTCGGATGCACAAGAAGAACCCCTAAAGTGCGCAACCCCGAATCCCCAAGCCCTGCTAAACTGTACCCTGGTTCCTAAACCCCCAAACCCTTAAGCCCGCCGGCAATCTGGCTACCAGTCCTCAGTGGAAGTCCATCTGACCATATTGAGGCGATGAGGAACAGAATGGTGAACGCAAGGAAGTATGGAGGCAAAGAGACCGACACGCGCACTGTTTCTGCTCATGGCTGCACATGGTGTCGACAACGCAACTATTGCAGCAATCGGGGCTGCTGGCAGTGTCTTTGGACGCTATTACGACACCACCCGCGGACAGGATTGGAGGTGGCTGGTGAGAAGCAGCTGTAGCGTCCTCGCAGGGGTCGCGCCTATTGGTCGGCCTGGGAGTGAAGAGCACCTGCTGAGATGTGTGCATCGCCACCAAATTGCTTTGCTTCGCCTTCTTTGATTCAGCGACGCTTATGCGATATTCCCGACAACGTTTGGAAGGGCCGAAGCAGAAGCCCCAAACACTGAACACTGTATGCTACAAGCCCTGCCCCGTTGAGCCCTCTACTGAAATCGTCCGTTGTTGTGCTGTTGTTGCTTATCTCGTTCTGTGTTGTATAATGCTACTTGTAGCAGCATTTTTGCTTGCGAAGACGAAAGTTACGAAAGTAGAGAACGCCCTAAACCCGAAGCCTGAAGACATAGTTGTCAGCTTTTGCTGCAGCGCTACCAAGGCCTCGTTTCTCAGGCCCCTGTACCTAAACCTTAAACCTGGCTTTGGAGTACCATGCCTGAATACGTTTTTTAGTACTTGTTCCTAACTGGAACCATTATGATACAAAAGTCTATACTTTTTTTCTCCCTGGTTACTTCAAAGTCCAGTAAACCCATCTAAATCCCAAGCCCTAAACCCCCAAACCTTGGTTTGAATCTTCAACCCATCTCAATCCCAAGCCCTAAACCCTAAACCCCAAACCCTAAACTCCAAACCCTAAACCCTAAACCCCCCAAACCGTGGTTTGGGTTCTTGTAGTTTTGGGTTCGGTTCGGGGAGAGTAGTGGAAGGATCGCTTCCGTGGCCTCTGCTCCTTCCATCAGGAGCTTTAGGGCCTGGGTTTAGGGAGGGTAGGGTGTAGGAGCTTTAGGGCCGGGGGTTTTGGGAGTTGAGGGTTTAGGGGGTTTTGAGGTATCAGCTTTAGGCAGTGTTTCGGATCTCGGGGCACAGAGGTTCTTCAGGTTTAGGGCTTAGGGGAATCAGGGTTAATGATCCTTGCTTTTTTTTGCTGGTGTTTTTTGGTGGGTTTCCATACTTTTTTTGGCTAGTCGTTAGCATTACCTTCGGTCCTGTAGACCATGAGGATAGCCGCTGCAATACTGCACCCCATCATAGGAAATTGTTATAATTGTAGTATGATTGGCCCCAAAACCCTATTCTAATTATTAAGGCCCCTATACTAGCAATCCTTGAAACTTGTCGTTTGCAGACAGTTGCCCAGAATGTAACAGACAATGCTGTTCTTGCACCGGCAGGGAACCCTTCTAACACCAACGAATCGACGCCAACTAATTCGGTCTCCAACTCTCAAGGCATAAGCCCTGTCACAGCCTTTTAGCCGCATCCCGATTGGATAAGTGTTGCCGGCGTTTGCACCTTCAAGACGAGGGGTTCGTGTGCACTCCGGGCTTAATGAGTCTGCAGCCTGAGCCTGCGCTGTCTCATCTTCAGCATGCCGCAAACCTACAGCCCTAGAACCCAGAGACTCCAACATCCCTTAATTAAGGAATAATATACCTTAAACCATATCAGGTATCTTGAATATAATTTAAGGTATATTCTTTAATCAAGGAATATCCCTTTCTAGGGATCTTGAATATATTTAAGGTATGTTCATTAATTAAGGGATACTGGAGTGGATGGGGAGCGGAGCCCGAATCCCTCAACCCTTTGAGGCTAAACTTCTTTCGATGGGTTTTGTTAGCTTATTTTTTGTGGTTCCTTCGAGCGATACGAGGAGTATCTACAGTAGAAGCCAGAAAGTTGGAACATGGCTTTAGGAGGATTAGTGCTAGGATCCCTTATACTTTACCTTAATGGCATGAGGAGAATGATGTTCCAACTTTCTGGCTTCTACTGTAGGGGTCGGGCTTCCGGAATCTGAGTATATCTAAGCCTCTCCACTTCGGCTCACTCTTACCACGTCCTGCTGGCAGAGATCTGGACGATGACGGGAGAGGCTTGACACCTTCCTTCCGAAGTCTGCAAGAGCAAGCTGAAGCGTTTTTTTTGATTTGTTTCGAATCTGTCCCGGATTCATGTCCAGTCATGCGTAAGCAAGCAGCAGTTTGTTTTCAAGGTTCCATGTACTCAATATTACTATTGCCATTATGCATATACAAAGATTTATTTACATTCCATATGTTTTTTTACACACATATGAGAGATAGATAGATAGATATCATAGATAGATAGATAAACGTATTGCGGCTGTGCGTGTATTTTGTTCGAACCCGTTAAAGGTTCCTCGCCTCAACACTTCCTGGCACAACCTTAACCCTGAACTTTGACCCCTCATACCCTAAACCCAATAAACTCGAAATCCAACAATAAACCCTAAACCCAGTAAACTCTAAACCCTAAACCCAATAAACCCTGAGCCCTAAACCCTAACTTAAAAACCCACAACCCTAAGCTCTAAACCCTAAACCCTTAAACCCTAAACCCAATAAACCCCTAAATCCTAAGCTCCCTTAACTAAACCCAAAGCTCTTGAAGTGTACCCTCATAGAATCCCTATAGATCCCTTTAAATGGACCCTTAAGGGAACCCTTATAACCCTGAACTTTGAGCCCCGAATACCCTAAACCCAATACCGCAAAAACCCTAAACCCAACAAACCCTAAACCCTAACTTAGACTCCAAACCCCTAAACCGTATCTTAAAAACCCAATAAGCCCTAAGCTCCCTTTAAAGGGACCCTTAAAGGAACCCTTACAACTACCCATGAAGCTCCAATACCCCAACAACCCCAAACCCAACAAACCCTAAACTTTACTTAAACCCCAAACCCTAAACCCTAAACCCCTTATAACCACTCTAGGGATCCCTTTAAAGGGACCCTTAAAGGAACCCTTATAACCCTGAACTTTGAGCCACGAAGAACCCTTATAACCACTCATGAAGCTCCAAGCAGGAGCCGACCGTCGCCTTTGGCCTCCGTGGCCTCGGCCTCGGTGCCGGCATCTGCAACCGATTCGAGGCGAGGCTTCAGGGGTTTACGTGGTTCAGTTTAGGGGACTTAGGGTTTAGGGTTTAAGGGTTATATACGGTTTTAGGGTTTAGGGGACTTAGGGTTTAGGGCTTAAGGGTTATATACGGTTTTAGGGTTTAGGGGATTTAGGTGTTTAGGGTTTAAGGGTTATATACGGTTTTAGGGTTTAGGGTTTTGGAGGTTTAGGGGTTCAGTTTAGGGGATTTAGGGTTTAGGGTTTAGGAAGGGTTCATTTAGGGAGGCTTCAGGGGTTTAGGGGGATTAAGGGGTTTAGGGTTTAGGGTTTAGGGTTTAGGGTTTTATAAGATTTTGGGTTTTGAAGGTTTAAGGGTGTTGGGTTTAGGGGTTTCAGGGCTCCTTTAAGGGGATTAAGGGGGTTTAAGGGCGTTTGGAGGGGGTTTAGGGGTTTAGGGAGTTTAGGGTTTGGGGTTTAAGGGGTTTAAGGGGTTTAGGGTTTAGGGGTTTAGGGTTAAGGGTGTTGGGTTTAAGGTTTAAGGGTTTGATAAGGTTCTAGGGGGTTTAGGAGTTGGAGGCTTTAGGGTTTAGGGGTGTTGGGTTTAAGGTTTAAGGATTTTATAAGGTTTTACGGGGTTTAGGAGGGTTTAGGGTTTATGGGTGTTGGGTTTAAGGCGGGTGTTGGGTTTAAGGTTTAAGGGTTTTATACGGTTTTAGGGTTTAGGGTTTTGGAGGTTTAGGGGTTTAGGGTTTAGGGGTTTAGGGTTTAGGAAGGGTTCATTTACGGAGGGTTCAGGGTTTAGACTTTGGACTTTGGTGTGCGCAGCTGTGACGGAACGGGGTTAAGGGGTGATTTGCTACGGTGACTCGAGGCGAAGCACGTTTTCGTAATTGAACACCAGAGTGTTGTTCCATTTTGCTTAGGAACCTCGGTAAGCTTCATTTTGTTAAGCAAGGCGCTATGTGTTATGATTCGCTATTATGGTGTAGGTAGGCTTTGTAGTTCATCGTTTTCTGGTTTACGCTCTCTGGTTAAGGGGTAGCTTACATGTTAAGCAGGTGTTCAGGCTCATCAAAAACGGTCATACATGATGTTCGCTTTGCGTGTAGAGGTTTTGTTGCCTTCTTTTAATTTCGCAACCGAATACCCCTAAATTGTCAAAGCCCGAGGCCCTACACCCCAAGCCCTAAATCTTACACCCTGAACCCTAAACCCTACCTGCCGGGATCCGAGATCACAGGTGGCATCTACTTTGACAGTCTGTGGGTTTTAAGGTTTGGGGGGGCCTCGGGTTCAGGCTTTTAAGTTTCTTGCGCTTAGGGTGGAAAGGGTTTAGGGCGTATGGTTGCGCGAAACATCCTAAAGCATAGGCCCTGAACCCCAGAACCCTGAAACTTGAAACTCGCGAAGGAGTCCGGAAGCAGTTTCCATTCGCTCGGAGTCCCCACCAGTGGCCTCAAGGTGGGGGTTCGCTGTTGTTGGTGTTGAAGGGGCTAAAGGTCTGCGATTTGGAGTTTCGGGTCGGGGGTGAGGTGAAGAGATTTGACGGGGCTGAGGCTTTGAATCTCTTTGCGATTGGCAGTTTGATGCCCACAGTGAAAGTCCTCGAGCCAGATTGCTCTATCTTTTGCTCGTTTGTTTGCTGAACTACTATTTGCTTAAGAAACCCCCAACAAATAAAAATAATAATCCCTATATTACCCCCATAAGGAATACACTTTTGAAGAGCTTTGGGCTCTGGGTAGGCTCAAGGGTTCAGAACCATGCGGCGCGGCAGCTAACCTTTTCGCACTCCGAAAGCAACGTGTTAAGTGATCTCTCAAAGCTGACGATCTTTACAAGTCTACTCTGAGAATCGTGATTTGACTCATGCTCAAGCCTCAAAGCTGAGCCACAGTACATGTCACCGTCACAACGAAGTGAGAGCTCTTCCACACTCCTCCTTGCCTCTTACCTCCGGTTTCGAGGCACATATGACGGTGGCACAATGTTTGCACAAGTATACAGCCTTTTGCTAATTTGGTATTCTCACTACAACGTGGTTGCTCACGCTGTTCTCCATGTCTCAATCCACTGAGAGATCCGGGCTCTGTCGTTGATGGTGTCCCACAGGAGTCGCACCCGCCCACTGAGGTTCTTTTGTCGAAACAACCATAGGACGTACTTCATTTGCCGCATCGTAGGCAAGGAATCTTCACGATCATCACCAGCAGGAGAAAGCATATGACTCAGTCGCGCAACCAAATCAGCTTTTATGCCTGTAACTGGAAGCCCTTCACACCTCAATCCAGTCTTCAAGTCATCAACTGACATGAGTGACAACATGTCCCTCGCAACTCGAGCCCTTTCATCCACATTCTCTGAGCGCAAATTCACACGTGATCCCCGAGAAGACGACTGTGTCCCACTTGAAATTCTCCTTGAAATAACTGGGGACGTGGACCGCTCTACCCTCGTAGCAGTAGATCTCATCGAAGTGCTCGAGGATGGTTCGGAAACACGTGCACGGGGTTCAGGGCTTCCTTGGAGGGGAGAGGGAGCAACATCACGTCGGTCTCGTTGTAGGGCCTCCTGCCGTTCTTCATGTAGTCGGATTTCACGCTTCGCTGCCTCAGCAGCGATGGTTCCCACATCTCTAAGTCGCTTGGCTTTACGACACCCCTTCATATACCTGGCAACCCTCTTGTAGGCCCACTTGGAAAGCTCCCAGATCACGACCGTCATCACGCAAACAACCACAAGCACGAACAGAATCTCATCCCATTCAATGCCCTTCAACGGCTCCTTGCTCTCGGACGGCTGAGCTCTAGAGGGGCAAATCAACGAGGAAAGCATCATCGCCAGCATTAAGGCCTTCAACTTGAAGATCTTGACAGTCTCATCCACATAGGAGCCAACAAAACCCCACAGTCGTAGTAGCTGTTGAAGTCGCAGTCGAGGTTGCAACTTGGTCGCTAAATCTGCCAGCTGCAAGTTCCCCTCAACATGGTGAATTGTCATGCGACCTTCCTGCACTGACTCTCGTACGTAGCTCGCCCTGATCTTCAGGTGCCTAGTTCGCTGTGAACCTGGGCCTCCAGCTAGCATTGCTTCCGCGCTCGTATTGTCCACTGCCAAAGCCTTCTTGTAGACACCCGGGTACACTTCGTTGACCAGTGCAGCGATCGCCTCCAACAACAAGCAACCCTGAGTAGCAGCGTATAACTCTGCTTCCATAACACTCAAGGTCACAAACGCTTGGCGACCTGCTTTCCAAGCAACTGGTGACTGGTTGATAGTCACAACAGCCGCCCCAAAGGACCTCTGCCCGAACGGTGCATAACTCGCGTCCGTAAAGCACGTGATCACCTTGTCCACCTCAGCAACTCCTCCAAGTCGAAGCTTCAGGTCCTTTGTGCCAGCTAGATACGACAATAATCGTTGTCCAACTCGATAAACATGGTGAGGTCGACGACTTACAAACGTACTCATATGGTTGACGATGAAGAGAATATCAGGTCTTGTTTTCGTGGCTAACCACAGCGCTTCTCCCACACATTTTTGTGCCCGACGTAGATCATCTTCCTGAAAATCTTCTTGTTCTTCCTGTGTTTCGGCCATCTCAATCCACTCTCGAGGGGCGGGAAGTTGAGTCGGATGGACGTCCTGCATCTCGTAGGTTCGTAGAAGTTCCTCCACATAAGCCTGCTGACTTACAAAGAAACCACCACCCTTTCTCTTCAGGATCTCTACACCCAAATATCTCACCGCCGAAGACTCATTGATCCACTCAAGATCACTCGCTGGCCACTCCTCCAAAATGAACCGATGTAAAGCTTCAATCAAGGCTCTCTCTCCAAAGTACAACAAATCGTCCACATAGGTCACCAAGAGCCCATAGAGAGTCCTTGTGTGCTCCTCCTGAACCAGCCAAAGCTCTGGGTCAGACGTAGTAGCCACAAACCTGAGGATCACGCCTTTGAACGGAATTCTCGCTTTACTCAGGCGATCAGACCGAAAGCTTCCCCATATGGCCGGTGACTCTCGAAGTCCATACAAGGCTCTGTCTATGATCCAATACTCAACCTCCGTAGCCTCACCACTGTCCCGAACCACTCGTGGAGGACGAATGGCATAGCGAGGGAGATCTGCTGGCCAGGGGGCCAGCAGGAATGCACTGGCAATGTCTGAAATTGCTCCAAGCCAATCGTTCAAGGAAGCAAGCACCAAAGCCACCCTCAATGCATCCGTAGAGGCACCGGTAGCATAAAGATTGATATCGGAGGACCCCGTCGGCACAAAGTTTCCGCAGATAACGATTCTACACTTTCTTTTTGCCCGGCAACCCGACACTGCAGGAGGCTTCAGGGTGAACACGCATTTCGCCGGAGCCATCATGACCTTGCCCTGGACTTCCAGGTCCTTGATCTCTTGATGAGTCGCCCGTCGCAAAGTGCCGGTTTTGAACAGCATCTCAACCTCCTTTCTGATAGCCTCCACCCACCGGCTCAGTGCATTCTTGACCTGGGGCAACGGAACCGTGTGCACAATCTTCAAATCCTCCTCCAACGCATCGAGCATGGTCTCGTAGTCAATCTCCTCCGACTGCATTGTAGTAGACGACGATCCAGTTGACCTCATTGCCTTCAAGCACGTCATTGCCCGAAGCTTCTCTAACTCAACAAGGCCCGTGTGCACTTCATCCAAGAACGCCGCTACTTGATCACGAGCTCCCAACAAATGCTCTCGAGACTCCTCCCTTAATCTACGGTACTCCTCAGACATGATCTCCTCGTGCTCAATGAGATCTCGAAGGCGACCTGCCCGATCTTCCATATCCTGGATTGCTAGGTCCAAGTCCTGGCTGACATGTAGAGCGTCCAACTCTCCAAGCGCAAAGGGTTCACAAGTCCGATCGCCCTTGGTTGCCGTAGAAGCTTGTGGTAGGTCACGTGTTACCCCGGGGGAAGCTTGTAGTGGATCATGTCCCGTCTCTGTGGAAGCTTGTAGTGGATCACGTCCAGTCTCTGCGGAAGCTTGTAGTGGATCACGTCCAGTCTCTGCGGAAGCTTGTAGTGGATCACGTCCAGTCTCTGCGGAAGCTTGTAGTGGATCACGTCCAGTTCTTGCGTCCAACAGCTGTACTCTCAGAGCACTCAACGTAGAGGAAGGGGCAGAAGGATCAGCTGGTCGAACGTGAGGATCCCAGTCAAAACCATGATGTCTCAACATAGCCACATGGTCCTCGGAAAGTTTGCCACTGTCCCTCACTGAGTAGCCCACAAGGACAATGCGTTGCCCATCCTTCCATGGAGCCGTCGAATGCTTCTGGTGAGGCTCAAAATAACTCGGACTGTGGGTCACCTCAATGGTCTTGCATCCATCATCTCCTTCCACAACCAGTCCACCTTCAGAAAAAGTCGACAAAGCGGTTATCAAACTTTTCCCCACGTTGTGAACATCCTTGTGCTCCTGAGTTAACACATCCACATTGACCGCCACCGCGTTGAACTTAAAGTCTGGCGCGATCTGCTTCAAGTACTTGTTGAACACCATAGTGGACATAGGAAAAGACGTTGTTGCCCTCTTAACTCCAAGCACCCCACCATGAACGAAAGCTCCAGCGGACCAAATTTTTCCATCTCCACCTTGCTCACCAAATCTCTTGGGAACTCTTGAGGTCGTCGGCAGCAAATGCGTAAGGGTCTCCAACTGGTCTGGGATCAAGAAGTCTTCGTCAAGTAGTCCCATCGCATAGTGCTCCGCAGGATGATTGGGATCGTAGGGTCCAACTATCTCCTCATCGGGGTCTTCGTCTTCACGAGTTGCGTCTGTTTTCCTTCGATACCTTTTCACGGGCACTGGAATCACCGCCTCGTAGGTTCCCACATCCACAATCTTGTTGACATCAACCAACCCCGGGCGCACATGCTTTGTAGTAGTGAACGACCCATCCTCGAAGCGCACCACGTGTCCTCCCATAACATCCAACGATGGACCAACGTAGATTCCTGGCTTCCACCGCAAATCCCACGCTTCAGGGTTCTGGTTCTTGCCGTAGGTCTTGGCCCGCAGGTGAATCTTCGTTCCATAAGGTAGCAACGGACTCTCAAGCCCCAAAGTCCTGCTTCGCTGCGCAGCAGCAGCATGAACTCCAGCCGTAGCCCAGCACGCCTTTGGTAAGCCCGAGGCACTCAACAGCAGTCGTATCTCATTCTTGAACCACTTGACTGCCGCCTCCGTCCTCCCATTCTGCTGAGGAGCTTGTCCCTCCGTGTATGTAGAGAGCGCCCCATGTTGGAGAAGCCAGCGCTTGAGAGGCTCAGTACGAAGCTCTCTCGCCCGATCCGAATGAACTCGCTGAACTGGAAACCCCTCACTGCGGACTCTCAGGAACATGCTCTGCACTGCAGCCAAAACATGAGCTGAAGTTCTCCTCCTCAACGGCATGGCGAAGTACAAAACCTTAGTCTCCAACGGCTTGTCAAACTCAGAGAAGATCTTAGCAAACTCTTCGTCGGTGAGGCCCCGAAGCCTGTCATCACCCTTGGGAGGGGGATTCCTCCGATCCCACTCATCATCTAGTTCATCCCAAGCTTCTTCATTATCACCATCGTCGCCACAAGGAACAGGTCCCACACCAGCGCCATCATCCTCAGGATCGCCACTCTCTTCGGTCTCCTCCAACATCTTCTCATCACGCTCTTGTCCTGGGACGGGATCATCTGGAGGTTCCTGAGGCAGAGTATACGCTCCAACAAGGAGATATCGGTAATCATTGTGGTTTGGGTCTGCGGCCTTGTTGCGAAACGGGCCAGCTATATCCAGGCCCAAACAAAATGCACTGGGATGCCGGATGCGACGGTGGGCTCGCCCTGTAGCCTTGCTCATCACACAGGTCTTGCATTTGCGATTGAACGGAATGTGGTTGTTGAGCACGTGACTTTTCCATCGCTGCAGCTCTTCGTTGGTGAAGCCCTCCAAAAACTTCTTCGGATCGGCGTCGAGGCGCTTCATCCACCGTTCAACTTGTAGACCTTCCGGACTCCATTTCCAAGCTTCCACCGCAGAAAGCACAGTCCTCTTGAACTCCTCGGTCCACACAGAAGAACTCGGAAGCTCAGGCAAGACGGCCGGAAAAACCATGTTCGTCACCAAAGAGGTCCCGGTTTCTTCCAAACACAACTGTTCTAGGACGCCCTTCCAAACTGATCTCACCGTAGGCCAACGAACGAAGTCCTTAGAGCGCAAAGCGTTGAGCAAACGAACGCCCTCGATCATTGCAAAGACTGGTGCTCCAGGACGGTGAGCTCGGGCAGCCTTGGCAACAGCAACTAACCACAGCTGCTTCAGCAACAGTTGAGAGTCACCCTCGCTCCGGCAAGGAGGGGCACCAATGATGCCATCCACCCTTCCTGTAGCCGCCGCCCATAACAAAGCCCGATACACACCAGAGACCTTGAACATGTCATAGGCCATAGATTTCGCGATGTCAATCTCTACCAGCACTCTAGAATCTTCAAGGGTCCTGAACACCGGGTCCACGCCTTTGCCAGAACCCGCATACAAGTGAACTATCCACGGCGTGTTCATCAGCCTCTTCCGCCTTGTCCTCGAACAGGGAATCGCCTTCAGGTAGTTCCAGCCAGCGCTGTCGGACAAGTCAACTTGCTCGCATAAGGCACTCCTCTCCACATCCGAAAGCCCCATGAAAGGTGAGTCCCGAGCCGTCAGCGCAAGGAGCTGAGATGCACGAGTGCCAGTCATCAAGAACTCCTCCAAATGGGACGCCCACTCCTTGTCCTGATCCCACATCCACAATCTCTTTTGGGTGTTATTCGTGGAATCCCGAAGAGACTGGACCTTGAGCTCCTCTAGCTCGTGGATCAACTCCAAAGCACAAGCTTCACCAACAAGCGGGCACTTTCCCACCACCTGAGGACGTATGATCCCATGTTGCGGATGACGAATCTCCAAGCCCTTCCGACGCGTCCATTGAAGATCACACCCTAAGTCCTGAACCAAAGAGCCGAGGGGGACTATGGGTGCAACATGCGCCTCCTCGGTCGAAGTCGTCTTGAGGAGCGTGCCTGCAGCGTTCTGCGCCAAAGTAATCTCGGAGCCATTGGCCAACTGAACATTCACTCGGTCCGCAACTTGAACTTCCTCTTCTGACGCCATTCTAAATGGATGGCTCGCTCCAGAGTCCAAGAGGCCCGATCGCCCCGTCATAGGACCACACCCATGGGAGACCGCTTCGTTCTCCACTCGCGTAGAAGACAGAGCCATCATCTTCAACTGCCTCATCTCCTTGAGCATCGCATTCGCCTCCATCAAAAGTTGTCGCACCTCAGCTTCTGGAATTGCTGGCATGGTCGGCTCTTCCTTAACAGGCGGCTCTTGACCAACCGCAGACACCGAAGTCGAGGGCACTGACAAAGTAGACGCCGCTGAAGAGGAACCCCCTGAGCTCGCAGGCACCGTTGCCATAGAGGCAGCCAGCTGCGCCACCGCCGACCCCTTGGGGGCCCCTTTTGGAGGCCTTCCACTGGGACTGTTTCCTCCCTTCTTCACAGTGCAAGCTGCCTGCTGGTGCTGGGTCGATCCACAAGTCCAGCATCTGCCAGCCTTTTCCTTCTTCGAAAAGTTGTGGGAGAACTGACAACCATGGCCCTTGCTGCAACCAGAATCTGTGAGAAAGAATTTGCATGGGATCTGACCCTTGCCCTTCGGGGAGTTCGCGGTAGAATCATCAAGTTGTTCACGGATTCCAGAAGCATTCACCGCCTTCAACTTAGTGGTATCAGAAGCCGTAGTAGTCACCGACGCCTTGGCTGGGGCGATCGTCTGCAGCTCCGCAAGGATCGTGTTGTAGTACCTGATCACTGCTGCGCTCTCTGGGCGGCTGTGAAGAGAAAGCTCATTCTTGGTCAGGGCCACCCGAAACTTCACATCTGGATGGGCTTCCAAAGCCCGCTTGGAAATCTGCTCCACACTTCGAAGAAGAACCGAAGCATCCGGAACCGCTATCCCAATGTCCTCGGCTCGCTGCAAGTACCGCCTCCATCGCCGTAGGGCTGTAACGCAGACATGAACATCTTCTCCAACTGCTTGACCTTCCAAGTGTTTGAGAATCATCGTCCTTTCCGCTGAACCTCCCGGCTGGTAGAGCACGTACATCCTATACAACAAAGCCGGGACTGTCGAAATCCTGTGCGTGATGGCTTCGTCCTTCGCCGTCTTCCTCATGGAGTTCAGAAGGAGAGACATGACCTTTCTCTCGAGACGGGACCATTTTTGGTCCTTGAGCTCCAGCGGGATCTCAGGAGTCAGCGAAAGACGCTGCAGCGGCGTGGAGGTTGCGTAGGTGTCGTAGGTGGTCCGCGCCACTTCCAGACAAGCACTAAACCAAAGGGCCGCTCGGTCCGACAAACTCCCAATAGCCTGTTCGGCTTCGTAGATCCAGTCCGAGAACTCCACCGCTGCGTCCGGACCAACATCCGGCATTTGTGGCAAATCCACCGTTCCCTTGAGATCGCCTTCGGGGCGTCCCAAGTACGCTTGCTGAAGCTGGGCCATTCCCTGCACTAGAAGACTCATCGGATCTCCTGCGCTCACAGAGGGGCCAGCCGAACTGTCACGAACCGCTCCAACAGGAGCGCTAGCCTGAGCTGAACCGCCCAGATGTGGCTCCGTTCCAGATCTTGTTCCAGTTGCTGCACCGCCGTCTCCGGACTCCCTTGGGAGACTAACTCCCGGTCCTGGCGGTTCACCTCCAGCAACGCCTGAAACACCTTGTTGTCCAGAAGGATTGCCACGAAGAACTCCGTGGTCGTGCTGAGGCCGATGCTGAGGGATCTGCGCTCCTTCAACAACACCCCGTAGAGGAACACCGGGACTCGGTTGTAGTCCAGGAGGATTTTCAAGGATCCGTCCTTGCTGGCGAACTGGTACTTGAAGAGTTCCACCCTGCGCCACTTCTCGGTTGAACGCAGTCTCCTGGGGCCCCAAAGTCACTTCAGTTCCACCTCCACCCTGACCACCCGAATCCGATGCTTGACCCAGCAACCGACCAACCATCTCACGAAGCTGCTGATTCTCCGTCAACAACTTCTGCTGTCTTTCGTCGTGTTCATGTAGTTGCTGCCTAACTTGTCTCTGCACTTCTGCAACGATCTGCTCTTGGTTCAAAGACTCTCTGGACGAGTTGCTCTGAGGCTGCTGATGAGGAGGAGAGCCATAAAGAAGAGGTGCCCTACGAACCCACTGTGCCATCTGCTGCTCTGCCGAAGCCGAAAACAAACGAGGCCTTGGTGAGGCCGCCGTCCAACTGCCGGGCGGAGTTAAAGAAGAAGGCTGTGGAGGGTCCTCTGCTCTCTGCCGGTTCTCCAAGAGGGGCGTCACGATCGCGCCAGCTTGGTTCACCCTTCGCTGAACAAACTCTCCCAATCGAAACAGCCACATCCCACCTTGTTGAGAAGCTCGTCCTTCGGGAGTTCCCGGCAGCTCCTCTGGCGGAGAGACACTCATGCCACCCACTAGGACCTGCTGAGTAACCTGCTCCACAGTACTTGCCGAACCCATAGGAGGCAAAGGGGCAGGATTAGCAGGCTGGGCAAGAGGACCATAAGCATTCGTAGTCGTGGGCGTTGGGCCTACAGCAGTAGCCTGTGCCATGTTCTGAACAGGAAGCTCATCGCTGGTACGAGTCAGGGATTCAGCTGTTGCAGGAACTGGAAGTACATCCACTCCCACAGGATCAAGCTGTCCTCCTCTCTCGCCCAAAGCATGTCCCTCACTGATCACAGCACTCTCTGCAGGCACGCCAACCATTGAAACACCCCCGCCATTGACCAAACTCTCTCTCTGGCCAACAGCACTAGGAGCAGCAACTGCACCGTAGTCAGGTCCATCCCCTTCGCCTTCCAACGAAGTCGGCATCAACGGTTTTGGGCTCATACCCTGAAGAGCTTTGGGCTCTGGGTAGGCTCAAGGGTTCAGAACCATGCGGCGCGGCAGCTAACCTTTTCGCACTCCGAAAGCAACGTGTTAAGTGATCTCTCAAAGCTGACGATCTTTACAAGTCTACTCTGAGAATCGTGATTTGACTCATGCTCAAGCCTCAAAGCTGAGCCACAGTACATGTCACCGTCACAACGAAGTGAGAGCTCTTCCACAACTTTTTATTTTTTGGGTGGTTCTTAAGCAAATAGTACTGAATGTGGCTTTTCAAGGACCTTGAACTCTAAACCGTCCAGGCAAGGTTCCGGCAGATCAAGTTCCAAACCTTAGCCGTGCTTTTGGGGGTGTGGAGTTTAGGGTTTAGGGTTCAGGGTTCAAGGCTTCGAAAGAAACAGGGGCTACACGCCCATCTTCCGTCCCAATATGGTTCCTTTTTTTATGAAAACCAAGCCCCACTAATTGACCCAACATCTTGACACCCTACCTATCGTCTCCATTGTAGTTCCTTTCTTTGGTTAACCAAAATCTCTATTGTAGGATCCTAACCATAAAACTGGTTAACCACAAAAGGAACTGCAATGGAGACTGTATACCTTCTAAACCGAAAATCCTAAGCCCTAAGCCCTAAACCAGATGAAACCCTAAACCCACGAAATGACCCAACACCCCTAAACCCTAAACCCCTAAACCCTAAACCCCACACCCCAACCCTAACCCCCCAAACCCTAACCCCTAAACCCCTAAACCCAACACCCCTAAACCCCACACCCCCGAAACCCTAAACCCTAAACCCCACACCCCCTAAACCCTAACCCCCAAACCCCTAAACCCCTAAACCCAACACCCCTAAACCCCACACCCCCGAAACCCTAAACCCGAAACCCCACACCCCCTAAACCCTAAACCCCACACCCCCTAAACCCCTAAAACCCTAAAACCAAACTCGAAAGGCCTCGCCTCGAGGTCATGGGTTTGGGGTCTCTGACCTCACCGCGTTCCCGGGTTTCAGGGGCTCCTTTAAGGGTTCCTTACAGGGATCTATAAGGCTTCTATAAAGGGTTCAGGCTTCTATAAAGGGTTTAGGGCTCCTTAAAGGGATCTGTATGGGTTCTATAAAGGGTTCAGGCTTCTATAAAGGGTTTAGGGTTCCTTAAAGGGATCTATAAGGGTTCTACACAGGGTTTAGGCTTCTATAAAGGGTTTAGGGTTCCTTAAAGGGATCTGTATGGGTTCTATAAAGGGTTTAGGGTTCCTTTAAATTGATCTGTAGGGTTTTATTACTTGGAGGTTCATGGGATAGTTATAAAGGGGGTCACAAGTCCCCTAAAGGGGTTATAACCATAGATACCCTAATTATAAGCCCACTTTTAAATACCCATGAACCTCCAAGTAGGAACCTAAGAACTGTGGGGTTTTAGGGTTTTTAAGGGAAGGGCCTGGTCCCAAAAATCCTCAGGGAGCCAGGTGGTTTCAACATCCGCAAGTTTACGGAAGACCTAATTTCTCCGTTGTTTAGTTCTTTTTTTCGTCAACCAGTTTTATGGTTAGGATCCTATAATGTGGTTTATTGCTAACCAAAGAAGAGCTACAACGGAGACTGTAGGGATCCCTGAAGTTAGAAGATGTCGGGATGACTGTATATATCTCAGCCTACCAAACCCTAGATTTTTGTAGGTTCTGATTCTAAACCCTAATATGGAATTTATAGGGACCCTGCAAAAGAAGTAGGTTCTCGTAGGTTAAGATGTGCTTCACCTACATGAGTGTTGGAGTCTCCAGATGAGTTCACCCCAGCAAACCCACCTTTTCGGGGCTCCTGATTAGGATGTCCTTCTGTGCGTGCTCAAGAAAGGTAGGTTATTTGAACCCTAATCCCCAAAGCCCAAACCCCCCAAAACCCTAAAACCCTAAACCCTAAAACCCAGAACCCAAAACCCCCAACACCCTAAAACCCAGAACTCTCCAGTCGACCTCGGGTCGTCGAGCAGCGCCCCGGAATGAGAGGAATCCCCCCCAAGAAATCCGCAGCCACGGGCTTGGAGTTTGGGATTTCGGGGTTTAGGGGTTATAGGGGTTTAGGGTTCAGGGTTTGGGGGTCCAGGGTGTTTGCCTCCTGCTAGTGACCCTTATGGTCACCCAAAGCCCAAAGCTCGTGGCTTTGTATTGGTAACTAACCCTATTCTCGTAACCTATACAAGCAACCCTATACTAGTAACCCTACACTTTTAACCCTACACTAGTATCCCTATACTGGTGGCCCTATACTCGTAACACGTGTAACCTTAGATTAGAAGATTAGAGCGAAGAATCAGGCTCTTCCCTGCGCACTTATAGATTTCGGGGGCTGTCATCTGAACTTGGCCTATATCAGGGTTATTGTCAGGCTTCCAAAAGGCCCAAAGGCTACCTGTTGAATTCTAATAGTGATGTTGCACTCAAGGCCTTCAGGGCCTTCAGGGTTTAGGGTTTAGGGTTTTTCTAACTGTTAAGGCCCGTAAATTCAACATCTTCAGCACCCTGACCAAGGGCTGCTACGCCCCACACCCTGAAACGCAAGAAAGTCTCGAGCTCTAACCCGAAACGGCCCTGGCATCTAAAGCCGACTCGAGGGCTTCTAGGGTAGAAACCCTAGACCCTAAACCTTAAAAAAATACCTAAACCCTAAACCCCCAAACCCCTAAACCCTAAACCCTACTCTGAACCCCGCAATCGGAAACCCGCAAGCCCCTAAAGCGAAAACCGCGCAACTCGAACTCTGAACTTCTAGCCCTTCTTATGGAGCTCTTATTATACCTATAGTCTCCAGTGTAGTTGTTTTTAAGGTTAACCAAAATCTCTATACTCTATTATAGAATCCTAACCATAAAGCTGGTTAACCATAAAAAGGAACTACAATGGAGACTGTAGGTAGTAACCCATCTAGAACCCCAGAAAACCCTACAGACAATTTTTTTTGCACCCAGAGCCATGGTAGCACCTTATAGGAACCCCTTAAAAGGAACCCTTATAGATCCCTTTAAAGGAGCCCCTAATTCTGAACCCAGAGCCATGGCGCATTCGGAGCTGCTTCGGCGTCCCGGTGAGCTGTGCAAGGCGCTGACTTCCCTCCAGGCTGTGTCTAGGGTGGGGTGTCTCTGGGTAGATCTCTTTAATAAGAAACCCTAAACCCTTTATAAAACCCTTATATAGATCCCTTTAAGGAGCCCTCAACCCTTTATAGACGCAGGGTGTGGGATGTAGATGGGGTTTGGGGTCTTTGGGGTTTGGGGGTTTAGGATTTAGAAGCTTTGGGGTCTTAGGCTTTAAGGTTTGAGGGCTTAGGGTTCTACGGTTGATGATAGACACCCTGCATTACCTTCAAGATCCTAAACTATGGGAATGGTATATTCCTTATTATGGGTAGTGCAGGATTTGTATCATCAACCGTACAGTAAAAGCCAGAAAGTTGGAATATGATTGTCCTAAACCCTTTATGGTAAATTATAGGGGATCCTACCCTGAAACCATATTCCAACTTTCTGGAGTTCCCTTTAGAGGGTCTGAGGGATCTCGGGTGCAGGGCGCAGGGTTTGGGATTTTGGGGTGCAGGGCCAGGTTTTAGGGACTCGCGGTCTGCTGTGCGGTTTGAGTTGGATCGGACTTCAGGGCTTTGGGTTTAGGGTTTAGGGTTTAGGGGTTTAGGGTTTAGGGGTTTAGGGTTTAGGGTTCAGGGGGCATCTAAGGACTCATATATTAAGGCTTTTGGGCCCAAAGACCATGCTATATAAGGCGTTTGGGCTATTTTGATGCCCACGGATTAGGGGTTAGACTCTGGGCTTGGATTGTATCCGATGTCCCGGCTTCAAAGTTTTAAACAGGAGTCGATGTCCACAACTCACACGCAGAGCATAAACCGGTTCATGTGAAGCAATCTTAAAGATGGCGGTCGGTGACAGCAGGGCTAGGGCATTCGTTCCCCTAGGATACCAGTGCTACCCTTGTTCCCTTTTTGTGTTGTCCTAGGTTCCTGATACTCTTACCCAATACCCCAAAAAGGGAGCCCTTTTTATTCCTAGGTTACTGGGCATCCTGGACCCGAAACCCCTAAACCCTGAAACCTCTAAACAGGAGGCCCCCAAAGCCTTAAGCCACCCGAGCCCTAAACCCTGAAAGCAGGCTTTCGTTCTGAAACCAAAAAAGAAGCAACACGCTAAGAAATTATAGATCCCCTGAACCCTAAACCCAAAGCCCCAAACCTTCATAGAACCAACCAAAGCCAAATCATAGGCCTGAACGATCTCGCCCTACTGTATTACTAAACCCGGAAACATCCAAACAAAAAGCGTTCTGCCGAAGCGCCCTGATCCGAAACCCTTAATCTCGTAACAGCCTTTTTGGTGCCCTACCCCTCTTGTGAGAACCCACCTGAAATGCTTACAAAGAAATCCTACACCCACACATGCCTTCTAGCTGCTTATAAAGCCCACTTGGGCTTGAGGCATCGTCACGCAGCCAGGAGCTGCTGGGTGATGTGTCCATGGGGCATTATGGGGTTTCTTTACGAATATTATTCTGGGACGCATTTCATGAGTCGTTTACAGAAAAGCGGGCGCTCTCGGAGGTGTGTATGATGTGTTTCCTGGGTCAAAGTGTTCGATGTGTGAGTTTCTATGGTAGTTTTCTAGGTGTTAGGATTGCTAGTCTCTGAAAACAGGCACGGAAATTCATGCCCAAACCCCTCTAACTACTTCTGCAACCCGCGAACCCGAATGTCTTGTGCACGCCCTGGAAACCGTGAGCCTCAGTTGATGATATACATCCTGCATTACCTTAAGGACCTTAAACTATGGGAATTATGGTATATTCCTTGTTATGGGTAATGCAGGGTTTCTATCATCAACCCTAAACCCTAAACCCCCTATAGATCCCTTCAAGGAGCCCCTTAAAGATACCCTTATAGATCCCTTTAAAGGAACCCTGGGTAGTGCAGGATTTATACCATCAACCGTTGCACCCCTAGGCCCCTGATCCCTCTGCTCCCCCTCCGAAACCCCACATGGGAGTTTCCGAAAAGAGGGGACCCTAATGTAGTACCCTAAATACTAGGATCCCTATTATAAGGACCCCAAAATAAGGTACCCCGAATTTTCGGAAACTCCCAAATATACCTTCGAAGCCCTCAGTGACTCAGCTCGTACAGACAACAGCCTAAACCCGAACACCGTGAAACCTGATAGGATTCAATAAGAAACCCTGTGACAAAAGCCCTCTCCTAAATCCCTACCGTAGTCCTTGGTAACTCTTCTAGCAAACCGTATATGGTAACCCCTTTCGTAAACCGTATAGTGACCCTCCAGTATCCCTTCTAATAAGCCTTTGGCCCGTCTGCTAAGCCTTGCAGACCCCTTGAACCCTACACCCGAAAACCCTAAAACCGAAACCACCTCAACTTTGAATCCTAACTCTAAACCCTAAACCCCGAAACCCCTAAACCCCTAAACCCCAAACCCTAAACCCAAACACCTAAGCCCCATAAAACCCTAAACCCTAAACCCCCAAACCTCCTCATTTCTTGAGGATGTCCTGCTCGCGGAGCTGGGACAGCGACTGGACAACTCCGCGCGACTTGGCTTTGGGTTCCCAGAGACTCCAATATCCCTTAAGTAAGGAATATACTTTAATTAATCGTAGTAGGATTATCCCTTAAGTAAGGAATATACTGTAAATAATCATAGTAGGATCCCTAATATGATTTAAGGAATATTCCCCAATTAAGGGATATGCTTTGGACTTGGAGTTCGGGCTATCGGTCCAGAGGGTATGATCTAAGGAAGATTCCCTACTCCCAAACCCTTTAAATTAAGGAATAGACCTTAAATCATATTAGGATCCCTACTATAATTTAAGGTATATTCCTTAATTAAGGAATATACCTTAAATCATATTAGGATCCCTACTATAATTTAAGGTATATTCCTTAATTAAGGGCTAATTGAGGCTTTGGGTTGGAAGGGCACCAGGCTTTGGGTTCAGACCTTGGGGCCCAAAGTTTAGGGTCTAGGGGTTTAGGGGTTTAGGGTTTTAGGGTTTAGGGGTTAGGGGTTTAGGGTTTAGGGTTTTAGGGTTTAGGGTTTAGGGGTTTAGGGTTTTAGGGTTTACGGGTCAGGGTTTAGGGGGGTAGGGTTGAGGGCTTACCTTAACCCGGAAGAACCTACATTCTTAAGGACTTGTATAATGAACTCATCATAACGAGCCCTAGAAAGGTAGGTTATTCAGGGTTAAGGTAGGGTTTTAGGATCTACGGTAATTCTGCAAGGTTTGTATTTTTGGGGTTAATTTCAGGACTTGAAGGTTTACGCTTGAGGGTCTGGGGTTTAGGGCACAAGTGTTCGCCGGTCGAAGGCTGCCACGGTCGTGAAATGTACAATTTAGGGTTTAGGGAATGTAGGGTGTAGGGTTCTGGATATAGATGATCGACTTTTCAGCGGTGACGATTCAACCACATGTATAGATTGTAGATCATTTGCACACTCTGCGTTGTTATGCGAATGCATAACTTCGCCTGTGCACATTACTTGCACACATACATGCATTGTTACACGCACACATAGGTGTTGACCTTGACCCACAGGCCCTTGAAAGCCAACTGGCAACGCCAAGCCATGCGTGCTGATATCACAGCCCGAAAAATATTATTACTAGTATTACTACTATGACCATTATTGCGATTATTACTATGATGACTATTATCCCGAAAGCTAACACTGCTTTTTGCTTGAAAGTCGCGTTAGGGGCTTAGGCCTGGCCCCCATCCAAGGACCGCTGTGGACCGCCAGCTGCGCTTGGCGGAGGCATGTCACCCCGGACTGAATCATTACCCTGAACCCTAGGCTCTAAACCCACTCTAATTGCCGACTGCCTGGCAGACATTAAGAAGGAGCTTAAACAAAGCACCCTAATTTAACCCTACACCCTGTTACTCTGAACCCTAGACCCTAAATTTTGACTACGTTCAGCCAAAAAGCCCTAAGCCCATGCTGCGAGCCCTACACTTGACCGTAAAGCCCTGAAGCCTAAGTCGAAAACTCAACGTCGGAAAGCTCAAGCTCAAAAAGCTGAAGACTCGCTTGAGATCCTATATACACCTAAGACCGTTGAGGGTCTAGAAAGGCTGCGTTAGTTTTGGGGATTTCGGAAGTTAGGTTGCTGGGGGCTCGAGGTTAGAATACTGCGGATTGCATTACGAGCGTCAGGACTTTGAGTTTATGCACGCATGGCATGGGTTGAGGCATGCACGTAGCCTACGAACCTGAAAGTCTTCTGAGATGTCTTCGACCCCTCACATGTCTTTTACAGGTCCTGCTAAAGAGTTTAGTTTTGCGTGCCTGGCTTTTCGGCATTCGGTTTTAGCGATGTGGAGGGTGTAGGTTGCGTTGCTGTTTGAATCGAGATGGGAATTTTCCGGCTCTCAACTTAGACCCTACAAAATTCAACCTCCATAATTAACCCACAACTAAAGCCCCCGAAGCCCAAAACGCTTAGACCCGACTCCTAACACCTGCTCCTTTGCAGGTCAGTTCCCGACATGATGGCTCTATCTATAGTTCCACAATGCTGTATATCGGGCCTCTCATCTCGGGTCAAGGTTTAGGACTTGACGTTTGAATCCGTTGAACCAGGTTTGCTCATCAGCCCTGAGAAAGAGAAAGAGAGAGAGAGAGAGAGAGAGAGAGAGATGAAGAGGCAGGGCGAGAGAGAGAGAGAGAGAGCGCGAAAGAGAAAGGAAAAGAGTGAGAGAGCGCGCGAGAGAGAGAGAGAGAAGGAAGAGCCTGCAGCCCCAGATAAGATACCGCCAAAGCCTGATCAGGCCCGATAGCACACCAAGTCCCAAACCCAAATGGCCCCAAGCTCGAACACCGTAAACCCATGCTCGCTTTCGAAGCCTAGTAGTAGATAGAGTAGGGAACCTTTAACCTTTTTGGGGTAGTATAGTTAGTCCCTATATAATTCCTATATAACCAAAAAGGTTAACCTTCAGTTCCTCATGATACCCGACAAGTAGGGAAGCGTATACTCCAGGTAGACATGGCGTCACTGCGTTCACGCGTCAGTGTCTTGGAGGACGGCGCAGACCAGTGTTTGGGTTCGCAGGTTTAGGGCTTTTGGGGTACAGGATTCAGGCCTTATATTCCGAGTTAGGAGCCTTGCAGAGGAGGATGTAGTCTCTATGCTCTGAGTATTGCGGGAAATTGAGCTTGATAACCTCCGCTAAGGATTTATACAGGGTGTGGTTGATGTCTTCGCCCGCGGTCAAATTGACAAATCAGCATCCTTGCAGGTTTAGGCTTCAACTTCCTACGGAAATACAAGCTCCCAAATCCCGAATTTAGCTTCCGCTGTATAAACCCTGGAGTGCAAGGGGATTTGAGATTCTGTCGATGATAAAAATCCTGCATTACCTTACGGACCCAAAACTATGGGAATTACTTTATATTCCCTATAATGGGTCATGCAGGATTTATATCATCAACCGTTACTCCTTTAACCCTGAAACCCTACACGCCTCAAGCTCGTCAAGGTTTTTGAGGCTTGGCGCCTCCCTGAGTTCCCCAAAATAGGGGACCCTAATATAGTACCAGAAAATAGTAGGATCCTTGTTACAAGGGACTGGCAGTATCATGACGGTTGTATTTCCTTTGTAAGATACCTTACTTTAAAACCTACAGTCTCTACACCCCATATCTTGTAGGTAGTGATTCGTCAGGCGGTTTGAATTAGAAGTATTCCCAGCACTAGAAACTCATAAATGCCTACAAACCCTAAACCTAAACCCTAAATGGCCCTGAATTCAAAAAGAAGACCCTCAAAGGAACCCCCTTTTCAAGTCTCTTGCTCAAAGGGTCCATGTGCCCAAACAGTATATACTTTGGCCCTAAACTAGTCCCTACGTAGGTACATTGGGGCCAATGTATATACTATTTGGGCACATGGACCCTTTGGATATAACCCTAAACCCTGAACTCTAAACCCTAAAGCCTTTGAGCTTTGGAGCACCACACTTTAATATTTTTTTTAAAGGAACCATTATGAAAAAGAAGTTTATACTTTTTTCTCCCTGGTTGCTTAAAGCCCAGACCCTATAGACCCTAAACCCCTAAAACCCTAAACCCCAAACTCCGAAAAAAAAACATAGACCCTAAAGTGGGTCTCTCTCAGGAGTCCTTGTCCGACGCTGTGACCGAGGCCACGCGGGCTCGAACGGAGGCCGGGGGCGGACTTTGTGGGGTTTAGGGTTTAGGGTTTTTGCGTGGTTTAGGGTTCAGGTTTTTATGGGGTTTAGGTTTCAGGGTGTTTATAGGGTTTAGGGTTTTATGGGGTTTAGGGGTTCATGGGATTTCATGGGGTTTAGGGTGAAAGGTTTTATGGGGTTTCATTCATGGGGTTTAGGGTTTTATGGGGTTTAGGGTTTAGGGTTTTATGGGGTTTAGGGTTTAGGGTTTCATGGGGTTTAGGGTTTAGGGTTTCATGGCGTCTAGGGTTTAGGGTTTATGGGGTTTAGGGTTTAGGGTTTTATGGGGTTTAGGGTTCAGTGTTTTATGGGGTTTGGGTTTAGGGTGTTGGGGGGTTCAGGGTTTAGGGTTCCATGGGGTTTAGGGTTTAGGGTTTGATGGGTTTGATGGGGTTTAGGGTTTTATGGTGTTCAGGGTTTAGGGTGAAGTTTTTGTTAGTGTTCCCTCGAACGGGTTCTAGATGGGTTAGAGTCTAGGGCTTGGGGGAGTTTGTGAAGCAGGGTTCAAGGGCTCACGGGTATAAGGGATCAGGGCACTCAGGGGCTTTCTAGGGGTTGGCCTTGGGGTGACGCCCTGGTTCTGGGGTGTTAGTGTTTTGCATGTTCAGGAACGAGGCCACTACCCTCTACTTTCCCCAAATACTCACCAGAACAGAATCGACCTTGAGAGCTGTCCAGGTTAGGAGCTCAGGATATGGAGTTGGCGCTAAGAGGCCTCTACGGAGGGATGATGCCTCAACGTATAAAGCAGGATCCCCAGAAGGTTTGAGGCATAATTTTCCTGGAGTCAAGGGGTTTTGGAATTGCTGAGAACCTAGCGAGTCATGCCGAAGCTATTTTGAGGGGATACCGACTTTCGCGCTGAGGCCAAGGAGTGGAATGAGCCGTGCCATCGTTGAAGGGTGCACTGGGACATGACAGTCGACTACTCTTGGGATGCAACCAACGCCGACAGCTCGAAGCCTATCCCTCTATGTCGACGAGTGTCCCTTCATCTATAAGAACACGCAAGAAGATCAGAGTACGCAAGGGTATCCGAACACGAGCATCCTGATTGGGAAGATTGTGACAGCAGATGGTCGGCATTGATTCTACGCCCCTAAGCCGTCAACCCCCAAACCCAAAACGCTTGCACGCTGACCCCTAAGCCCCAAATCCCTCAAATCCCTCAAAACCCTAAACCCTAAGCCCCTAAACCCTAAGCCCTAAACCCTAAACCCTAAGCCCCAAATCCCTCAACCCCTTGAGCCCTTCATCCCAAATCCTCGACCCTTGAGAGCCCTGAGCTCCGGAAACTCTCAACCCCTCAATCCCCTGAACCCGAAACCCACAACTAGAACCCAGAGTAGGCCCCTTTTCCCTTTTTCAGGGTTTAGGTTCCCTTCTAAACCCCCCCTTCTGAAGCCAAAAAGAGCACCCGTTGTTTTATTCCTAGGTTACTCTTGGGTCAAGACAAACTCTCGAGCCGTAAAACCCGAAAACCGAAGCAACCCTAAACCCTAAACCCTAAACCCTAAATTCCCACCCAGGCCTGCTTAGGCCGTACCCACCCTTTTTCTTAGGGTGCCTGGACCCAAGAAGGAGATCCGGCAGTGATTGACACCAACTCTGGATGGACAATGGGCGTTTTTTCCTTAAACAGCCTGCCTGGCCCCTGGCCCCCTCTGGGCCCTCTCTGGGCCCCCCCCTGGCCCCCTGGGCCCCCCCCTGACGGGTCAGGGCGAGGTGGGGGGGCCAGGCGGGGCGAGGGAGGCCAGGAGGGCCAGGGACAGAGGGGCCAGGGGGGTCCAGGGAGGGCAGGTGGGAATTGAGGGCGTAAGCGCTAAACCCTAAAAGGCAATGTTTTGGGTGGTAGCCTGTGTATTCTCACAGCGGGTGGGAAAAGGTGAGGAACCAATGTGTAATTGTTTGGTGGTGGAATCGCATTCGAACGTTAGACGTCGATATGCCGCCCCCTCACACCCCTGGGAGTGTTGGGGCGCCATCCTACACAGAAAATACTGCCGCTGCGCGGCGAGACGCCCTAAACCCTAAACCCTAAACCCTAAACCCCTAAACCCTAAACCGTCGGGGAGGTGGCAGCGCTCAGGGAGTTTGTGCAGGCGAGATTCCAGGCGACCCATTGCGTCTCCAGACAGCCCAACGGCCCCCTTAGTTAAGGAATACCTAGGGTTCCTTTAAGGGCTCCTTAAAGGGATCTATAGGGGTTCTATAAGGGTATGAAGGAAAATAGCTTAAATTATGTAGGGCTTAATATTATGATTTAAGCTATATTCCTTAAGTACGGGGTATTGGGCTCTCTGGGTCATTGAGTTTGGAGATGTGTGACTGTGCTACAGGGGCCTTAATAATTTCCAGGACTATCTTGGTGGCTCCTTCTTATAAAACAGTATAATGGGGCCCGAAACCCTATTCTAATTATTGAGGCCCCTATACTATGTAGGGGGAATCGACCCTTGATGCACGAGTAACAATGGAACCGAGTGCATGTTGAGAACTGTAGCTGTTTGAAGATGAAATCAGTCGCAGCAAATGTTTTCCATGTAAATCTGTGGAAATCGGCCCTTGGTGTGTGACTACCAATAAAATCGAGTACACGTTGGGAACTACAGGTGTTTGAGGATGCAATCAGTCGTGACAACACATGTTTTCCATGTAAGTATGTGGAGTTCGACTCTCGATGCACGAAAGCCAATAAATTCGGGTGCACCTTGAGAATTTCAGGGTTTGAGGGTGAAAAATCAGTGACAGCGCATATTTTCCATGTAAATTTGCCCTCGATGCGGCGCGAATGCCAATAAAGTCCAAAGCACGTTGGGAACGTCAGGCGTTTGGGGATGAAATCAGCGACAGCACATGTTATCCACATAAGTGTGTGGGAATCGACCCTCGGTGCAGGAATACCAATAGAACCGAGTGCATGTTGGGTATTTCAGGTGTTTGAAGAAGAAATCAGTGATGTCACGTTGACAAGTTGCTTGCCGATCTGCACCGGGGGTTTAGGGCAGTTTAGGGCTGAGGGTGGAGGGTTCAGGAAAGAGATTTCTGAGATTTCACTCCAAGAGACTGAATGAATCGAAGCCTGGGTAGCCAACAAGTAAATCAATCCCGCATCAATCGAGGCAAGGACCATACGCTTACAAAGCGCATGCCCTGCCAACTGAGCTGAAGAAGCTCTCGGATTCCGAAATCGTACATGCACATAGGGAGGTTTGCACTTGCCGGTCCATGTGCCCAGATGTCGCAGAATCACAGCATTTCTATCTTCCATGATAAATCAAGTCCGTGCGGGCGTGGGCTCGAGCCCCGCAGCTGTCGTGTTGTCTGCGCGAAACCTAGAGCCAGTGCGCCAGCACGGCTCAGCTTGCGCTTGGCTTGGCAGGGGAAGCATCTTCCTCCGGCTGCGAGCACCTAAACCCTAAACCCTAAACCCTACTGTTTCACAGCTGCGGGGGTCCGCAGGGAACCTTCGAAGTCCGGCAGATCATGGAAGTGTCCGGCAGGGAAATCCTCGAGCGATTCCACTTCCCCAAGGCGACGCGCGCCTGCCTCGCCTCCTTCGCACTGGTCGTGTGCTTGGTCGTTGCATTCACCATCCTGTCATATTTTGTCTGTGGGCAACAGGAACCCAGGCAGGCTTTGGGAGGTGTTCTACTGTCCATTTCAAGATCTTGCTTCGGACATGTGATAAGACAAACAAGGTAGAATGAATCACAATCGCCAATCTATATGTAATGTAGTAGTAATTCAGTAGAACATTCAAATATAAAGTTGCAATAACATGTTAATGGTGGCAATCTTAATATAGCCATCCGTCTAATAAGAGAATAGTGTAATAGTGTGTAATGCAACAGTATAATTTTCAATACTACGACAACATGGAAATAATGTAACAGTAACTAGAAAGTAAGTACTATGAATTAGTTTCAGTACACATGTCGACATAGCTGTACATGTTGATGTATTTACCTGCTTAAGTATGATGAGTAGTAGTAATGTAGCAACACAGTTTCCCCTAAACCCCTAAACCCTAAAGTAAAAGCCAGAAAGTTGGAATATGATTATCCTAAACCCTTTATGGTAAATTATAAGTCCAACTTTCTGGAGTTCCCTTTAATTCCAAAATCAGAAACTTTGAGTCGACCTAAGGAACTCGATCGCACAAAAGGCACTGAGCTCCACGTCGTGACCTCGTTGGAGGCCCTTCGGGGTGCGCGACTGGGTGCTTAATTTAAGTTAAGTTACCGTAATAGGGATCTATAAGGGGTCCTTGAATCCTTGAATTGATCTATAAGGGTTCCTTTAAGGGTTTTGGGTTTAAGGTTTAAGTTACCATAAGAGTGATCTATAGTAAGTGATATGGTTTCCTTTTTGGGGCAACTTAAACTCAATCCCTTAACCAGAGCCCAGGCAAGCTGACCGGGGGCTGCACTGCGATCCCGAATGTGAAGGCGCTGTGGGCAAGAAAGTTTACGTGGACGAGGTGTTCTACCAAAAGCTCCAAGTGTACTACCCTGAGAATCCACCCCCTATTGGGCCGGAGCTGTTGCTTGCGGGCAGCGCTTTCCAAGAATTGTGGTGCCCCACCGGGATGTACGACGGCTTATGGGTTTATGGCCTGCTGTTTCTCTGGATCTGCGGCCAGATGTTGGGCCCGTATCTGATCCTGCCCCGCATTGTCCGGTTGCGACTTCACGCTGAGATGCAGCGCGAGGTGGATGCTGGGCGATGCCAAATCTACCCAATGGCCTTGGCTGGAGCTACTTAGTAGCTAAACCCTAAAATTAACCTAAACCTTGAACCCGAAACCCTGAAACCTGAACCCTAAACCCAAAACCCTAAACCGAAGCCCCCAAGCCATTCTGGCTTCGGATCGAGATTTCGTATTTTGGGCATGTTTGAATAGACACTTAGTACCTGAGTGGATACACTTGACACTTTTTGGGATAATACTACCCACTATAAAACCGAAAGTGTACCCTTTTTTGGGGTCTTATGATTTCAGCAACTAAGGCTACTTGGCAGCATTTTGCCACGACAGAGTTCATCGACCACCGGAACCAAGCCTGGAAGAGCTTCCCTACTCTCGAGCTCGTGTTTTGCGTGATCGCAGTCATTGGAGTCTCTGTTGGAGCTGGCGTCTTTTTTCTTTCCTGGGTCGCTGTCCCGATTGTTTTTGTTTGTGGGCTTGTTATCCGTCTGACACACTCGATCTACGCATCTGTGCGCTTGCGCAAGCGTTTGCTTCTGGGCCGTGCTGAGCTTTTCTTCTGCGCTGCGCCAGCGGCGAATATGGTGTCCATAATTTGCGACGGCCGTGTGTTCTTCTACAAAAACATAGGCGACATTCCACAGCGACCCCCTGACGGCCTAGTGTGGTATAGCTATGAGACCATGGCCGTGGCTAGAACGCAGCTGATTGCGCGCAGCAACACCGACGACGAAAGCACGCCCAGCTGGTACTTGAACATCATCTATGGCAGCTGCTTCAGCAAATTGAGGCACAATTCTTGGAACGTCGGATCGAAGCTGTTCCCCGTGGATAACGCCTGTGTGCATGATTTCCAGAGCTGGCTTGCTGATCCAGAGAGGAGGTGGCTCTTTCGCTGTGAGGGAGCTACAGCCCGACCGCAGAGCTTCATGCAACCCACCGACGAGACTTTGCGGACGCCCTTCCACATGCCGGCCGGGGACATGCGGACGCCGCTGAGCCCGAACACTATGATGTTCACTGCAGACGTGCAGAAGGTGGACGCCTTGTACAAGGTCACGATGATTTCCATGTCAGGCGAGGAGGCAGCCAGTTTCAAGTTTACTGAGGGGCACACGCTCTCGGATGTTCTGCACCGTGTTGCCAGCAGGCGAGATTTCCGAGACCATCAGGTCAAGATCGTCCTCAGTGACGGTACGCAGCTCGGCAACATGGACCCACGCATGTCCCTTCCAGCGTTTTTCGAGAAGGCCCGAGCCAGCTGAAACTTGCTTCCAGCCAGGTCCAACCGACCGAATGAATGAAGGCATGTTTGGCGCTCCGCAAAAGTCGAATCGGCCGCAGCCGACACGTTCTTGGTTGTTTGGATTTTACGCATAAGATTCAAGAGGGTTTCGCAGAGTGAGTGTTGTGGGTTGCAGATAATCTCCCCGGGCTGGCAGGGGTAGGTAATAGGTCCCAGGCCTAGAGGAAGAATACTCACCCAAGCGTTGGGCTTTGGCGTTCTGTCAGACGCTTCGGCTCAACCATGTCCTTGCAAGGTCTAGGATCCAGAGATATCCAGAGAGTCTCCGTGAATGTCAGTCCACAGGAATTTGTCCCGGCCCCTGTTTGTGTTTTGCGGCTAGCTCATCGTGCCCGGCCGAAACAAAACAGAGCTTTTGTACGCCTGCATACTTGCGTGTGGGTCTCTGTGTGGTCTTTCCCTCCAGGAACTACAGACTATCGAGAAGTGTTCAGCTTTCCTTCAAATTAAAACGCACTTCATGTACAGAACCAAGGAAGGCACAGGCATTGTGAGGTTACGGGTTGCACAAGGCTGTCTTAAGATCACCCTGCCCGGATGACAGTAGGTAGGTAGGTAGGTAGGGTTCGACCTGCAGCAGCAGCCGCGGCCTCCACCACTCTTCCCCGCCCAGCATCTCGGGGGGCCTCCGCAAGCGTCATCGGCCCCCTCCGCGGGAGGTTCCAGAGGGGGCTTGAACTAGAGTCTGGACTATAAGTGGAAACGAAGGCCGAGACCGGCACGGACTGGTCCCGAAAGAAATGGGGAGCCTGAAACCCGCCGGAAGTGGCCCAAGTCTGGGTTATCAGCCTGGAAAGGGGGGTTTGGGCCAGAAGAGGGGGGGGCGACGCAAAGTGGGTAACTGGAGAAGGGGAAGGACGATGCACTCGCGGACGCGTAGAGGCGGGGGGCCCAGCTGAGCCGGTCTGGAACGACGTGAGGAGCGATGCGTACTGCGACAGAAAGAAGCGGAGCTACTGCCGTGCGCGGGTCGTTTACCCAGATCTGGGAGCTAGAAGCCGGTCTGGAACGACTTGGGGAGCGCTGTGTGGTGGACGCGATGGAAGAAGCGGAGCTACGGCCGGGATTTAACAAACCGGGGAGAGAGGGGGGTCTGGGACGACATGAGGGGCGCTGCTTGGTGGACGAAATGGAAAGAGGCGGAACTACGGCCTTACACGGGTCGTTTACCAAGACCCGCCACCTCGGGGTGGGAAGGGGGGTCTGGAACGACAGGTGGCCGAAATGGAATGAAGTGGAGCTACGGCCTGACGCAGGTCGTTGACTAAGACCCGCCACCTCGGGGTGGGAAGGGGGGTCTGGGACGACATGAGGGGCGCTGCTTGGTGGACGAAATGGATTGAGGCGGAACTACGGCCTTACACGGGTCGTTTACCAAGACCCGCCACCTCGGGGTGGGAAGGGGGGTCTGGAACGACAGGTGGCCGAAATGGAATGAAGTGGAGCTACGGCCTGACGCAGGTCGTTTACCAAGACTAAGACCCGCCACCTCGGGGTGGGAAGGGGGGTCTGGAACGACATGAGGAGCTGCGTGGTGGACGAAATGGAAAGACGCGGAGCTACGGCCTAACGCGGGTCGTTTACAAAGACCCGCCACCTCTGGGTGAGAAGAGGGGTCTGGAACGACAAGAGGAGCTGCATGGTGGCCGAAATGGAAAGAATCGGAACTACGGCCATACGCGGGTCGTTTACCAAGACCCGCCACCTCGGGGTGGGAAGGGGCGTCTGTGGAACGACATGATGAGCTGCGTGGTGGACGAAATGGAAAGAAGCGGAACTACGGCCATACGCGGCTCGTTTACCAAGACCCGCCACCTCGTGGGGTGGGAAGGGGGGTCTGGAACGACAAGAGGAGCTGCATGGTAGACGAAATGGAAAGAAGCGGAGCTACGGCCTTATACGCGGGTCGTTTACCAAGACCCGCCACCTCGGGGTGAGAAGAGGGGTCTGGAACGACATGAAGAGCTGCTTGGTGGAGGAAACGGAAAGAAGCGGAGCTACGGCCACACGCGGGTCGTTTACCAAGACCCGCCACCTCGTGGGGTGGGAAGGTGTGTCTGGAACGACAAGAGGAGCTGCGTGGTGGACAAGATGGAAAGAAGAGGAGCTATACGGCCTGACGAGGGTCGTTTACCAAGACCCGGCACCTCGGGGTGGGAAGGGGGGCCTGGAACGACGTAGGAGCTGCGTGGTGGACGAAATGGAAAGAAGCGGAACTACGGCCATACGCGGGTCGTTTACCAAGACCCGCCACCTCGGGGTGGGAAGGGGCGTCTGGAACGACATGAGGAAGCGGAACGACGTCCATACGCAGGTCGTTTACCCAGATCCCCGATGTCGAAGCGAGCGGGGTCTGGAACGACAGGGGGAGTCCTTCACTATCCGCTCTCAAAGAGCGCTAACACACGTCGAGGAAGAGGAGACAACGCTAGGAAACCTACAGAAGTCGGTTACCCAGAACCCTGTGTGTGACTGGAGGAGATGACTTGGTAGGCACGCGTCGAGGAGGTGCCGAACCTAAGGGGCCTGTTACTAAAGAATCGGATGCCCAGACTCCCAGGAACGGCGAGAGGGGCCGACTGGGATGACACAGGATTCTACTCGAGGGAGTGGATGCGAAGGTGAGATAACGCAAACAGTCGTCGAGGAAGTGGAGGCGAACCTAAGTAACCTACAGAGGTCGGTTGACCAGACCCCCGTGAGTCGGCGCGAGGGGGAGTGGGCTGCGCATGATCATGTCAGGGAGCAGCGGTGATGAGTCTTATACGGCCAAGGTGAGCGGTGAAGTTGTCCAGTGTAGGGTCCATGCTTGTGAGCAATGAGCCACACGTCCAACACGTGGAGCGCGGAGAAGTGCCTGCGAAGCTCAGGTCGCAGCTGAAGTTGCGCAGTGAGGGAGGAAGGCCATCCGGTAGGCAATCGAGGCGGTCAACGAATGCCCTTGCGACCAGCAGGTGATCATGTCCGCCAGCTCGGTGGTGATGCGAGGGAAGAGAGGCATACCGGATTGCGACAAAGGAGCGAAAGGCAGAATGAATACACGCAAGTAGGTAGACACTACATGTGAGCGCATGGCGGAAACTAGGGAGGCGGTTGAACGGATGGATGAGCGCGGACTGGCAAGAAGATGGGCGAGGAGGCCTGGAATTTAAGGAGCCAATGGAGGGGGCACTGTCACCCCGCCGCAGCTGACGATACAAGGTGTGGGTGCTCATCGGGCCTGGAAGGCAGCCCTTAGTGCCGCCCCGGGGGTCCACACACGTTAAGAGGAGGGGAATCGTCAGAAGGCTGCGACGGGCCCCGGGGGGATGACAGTCTTTTCGCTGGTGTACTTCGCCTTTCATGTATCATGCCATGCCCTACATGCAGCCTTGGTCCTGAGTTTGCATCTTCCGCTCTTCTTCAACAGCGGAAATGCAAGTAGTCAACTTAAGCAAGAGAGGGATCAATACTGGTTGTACAGTACTATGGTTCTACCATAACTTGCCGTAAGCCCTGTTCTACTTGTTAACCCCCGTTCCTAAGATCTTGCTCTATCAAGCGAAACCCATGCACCGGCCCGAACTGGGTACCGATAAAACTTCTTTCGAACACTATGCCAGGATGCCCGGTAGTACCCTTATTCCCTTTTTGTGGTCCTTGGTTCCTTATAAAGTTACCTAATACCAAAAAGGGAGTTTTTTTCATTCCTGGGTTACTGGGCATCCTAGTATGAATCCTATAAAGCCCCACTCAGAACCAAAAGCAAGCGGAAGCAACATGCATTTATTAAGCCTTGCGTAATGCCCCTGACACCCCGACACTCCCAAGAAATACAACGCTAACACCTCCAATGCGGGACCCTACCACCCCAACCGAAGCCCTCAAAATCAACCGTCATTCTGCCTAACCCTGCAAAGAGAGGTCCCCCTAAACCCTAAACCCAGCCCGAACCCTAAACTAAACTAAGCCCCCAAAGAGAGGTCAGCCCTAAACCCTAAACGCTACCCCCCCCCCTCAAAAAAATAAATTAACAACCCCCCACCTCACCAAAAAAAATAACCCCCCCCCCCACCCAACAAAAAAAAGAGGTCAGCTCCAAGCAGCCGTGGCCCCTCAGTCGCGCTGGCAGCCTCCAGAGTTCTCCACGCAGGGCCTCGCCTTCGGCGACCTGTGAGGCAGATTTTAGGGTTCTTTTAAAGGGTTCCTTTAAAGGGCTGCTTTAAAGGGCTCCTTTAATGGTAGTAAGATCTTTAATATGATTTAAGGCATATTCCTTAATTGAGGGATATTGGAGTCGGGCACTCTAAACCCTATAGATCCCTTATAGATCCCTTAAAGGAACCTTGTAGATCTCTTATATGTATAGAACCGTTAAAGATGCCTTCAAGGAGCCCCAAACCCCTGTATAGAACCATCATAGATCCCTTTTTTGGAGCCCTTTAAAGGAACCTTGTAGATCCCTTAAAAGGAACCTTATATATATGTATAGAACCGTTATAGATGCCTTCAAGGAGCCCTTTAAAGGGACCCTAGATCTGAAGCCCAAAATCGCGTTTAGGCGAGCGCCCCGGCGGCGCTGCCCAGTCCGGACCAGCGGAGCGGCGGCAACCTGGAGGGTCGCCTTTGCAAGCTGGAGGCACCTCCTTTAAAGGGATCCTTAAAGGGATCCATAAGAGTTCCATAAAGGGTTAAGGGCTGGAGGCACCCTTGGGGGGCCTTCGGGTTCCTCAATTTGGGTTCTTCCTTTTGGGTTTACGGTTTAGGGTTTGGGAGTTTCCTTTTAAGGGTTCTATGAAGGGTTTAGGGCTTAGCTGAGCTGGAGGCACCCTTGGGGTCCTATAAGGGTTCCTATAAAGGTTCAAGAAGTGGTTTACGAGTTTCCTTTAAGGGTTCTTCCATTTAAGGGTTCCTAGAATTCGAAGGGTTCTATAAAGGGTTTAGGGTTTAGCTGGAGGCACCCTTGGGGGTTTTCTTGGGGTTCCTTAACAAGGGTTCTTCCTTTTGAGGGTTCCTATAAGGGTTCTGTAGGGTTTAGGGTTTGGGGGCCTCCGAAAGTCAGGGATACCCTATTTGGGGGTCCTTGAAAAAATGAATTCTCCTATTTAGGGTACTGTAATAGCCTTGGGGTTCCTTAAAGGGTTCCTGTAAGGGTTCAATAAGGGGTTTACGGTTTAGGGTTTGGGAGTTTCCTCTAAGGGTTCTTCCTTTTAAGGGTTCCTAGAAGGGTTCTATAAAGGGTTTAGGGTTTAGCTGGAGGCACTAAGGGGGGGGGGTTACCCTATAGGGTTCCTTTAGAGGGTTACATATAAGGGTACTATACAGGTTCCTTTAGAGTTTAAAGGGCTCTTTTGGAGTTTGGAGTTTTCGAAGCTGGAGGCACCAGGATACCTTTAAAGGGATCCTTTAAGGGTTCTTTCTTTTAAGGGTTCCTATAAGGGTTGTGGAGGGTTTAGGGTTTGGGAGTTTCCGAAAATTATATAGGGGTACCTTATTTGGGGGGTCCTTACAATAGGAATCTTGCCATTTAGGGTACCATATTAGGTCCCCTATTTTAGGAAACCCCCACCAGGGTTTCAGGTCTTACTCATAAGGTTTACTTGGGCTTATAGGTTTTAGGGTCTTAAGGCCTACAGGTTTTAGGATTCAGGTTTCAGGGATTCGGGTTTAGGGTTTCTGGTTCAGGAACGGTGTGTTTTACTGTTGGGGATTTGGGGTTCGGATATATAGATAACAACACGGGACCCTGACACCCTAAGGCCTGCACAAATCCTATTACCCTATACTTTCCGCACGCTAATGGTCAAAGTGCCGGTGTCGTAGAGTTTCACGCGTATGTCGAGAAAGGTCCGATTCAAATCACCAAATCTCAAGTCATTGCTTTTCGAAGCCGCAACAAACCCTTAACCTTACCCCTAAGGCTCCATAGTAGTTCCTTTTTGGGGGTTTCATATTTTAGACTCCTATATAAGGCTATCCCGAAAAGGAACTACTGACTACGGGGCCTTTGGGTGACCCTTTCGAAATCCCCGAAACCCTAAACCCTAAAGCCAGAAGAGGCCAACTTCGAGCTGCATCGCCACTCCGCCACAGCGGAAGACTGGCATGAGCTTGCTGTGCAGCTGAGGCCAGGCTTGTACTTGTGTTTTTGGGGGAAGAGACAGGAGGGTTTTGGGGAGTACGGGATTTAGGGTTGGTTTTGTCTTTTTCGGGTCAGGGATTGTAGGGTTTAGGCTGTAGGGATGGTTTTACGGTTTGGGGCTTGCAGGGTTTCAAGTTTACCGCTTAGCAATATTTAGTCGTTCAGGTTTAATGGCGCTCTGAGCTTTGGACTTGGATTTGTGGTTCAGGTTGGTTGGCATTGGAGTTAAGAGTTTGAGCTTCGAGTTTTTGCCGTGGGTGTAGCTTTGATTTTTGCCGCAGTCACCCCTACCCCTGCCCTGAACATGCAGCGAACATGCCTGTGACCGGGCTAAAGTTAGAGCTTGGTTTCGGGAATGGGACTGCAGGTTCCCCCATTAAATCCCTAAATCCCTTAACCCTACCATGTAGATTGGAGGGGCTGCTATCCTTCTTGTCACGTAGCTCGTTATTCGTCGCCGCAAGCCTTGTCCCCACACCGGGCAAGGTGGCAAAGAAAGTCATTGCAAGCTCGCTTGCAGCAGCGGTGTAACCCGTTCTATCCATCATTTACTTGTCTAAACACTTTGCAAGCCTACGATACAGATAGCACTATCCTCAACTCAAGTACTGCACCTGCCTACTCTGCCCTTTGGACCACTCGGAGTAGGCAACCGTCCCGATAGAACCGTAGCAACATACTGTGGCAAACGAGCCCAGGTGGAGATACCGTACATTTGGCTACTCGTGGGTCTTACAATTTGTCCAACTTTGACCGTCCCTAAAACCCTAAACCCTAAACCCCTAAACCCTAGACCCCTAAACCCTACCTGTTCGGACCCTTTGTCCCATGCCAGAGGTCAGACATGACTTCATCGATCCATGCGGCGCAGGCCCTCACCACCCGCTCTCTCACATCCATGGAGGACCTAAGCCCTAAGCCTAAACCCGTGCAGATCTTTAAAGCGTAGAATGGGTTTTCGTTCAGTGCTCCAAGCATGTAGGGTTTTCGGGTTTAGGGTTTCAGTTTCCACGGTCCAGTCCCAATCAGCTCGATGCCACTCTAGTACTGGCAACGACACCAGTGAAACGGAGGTTTAATAGTCAACGTAGTTCTGGTAACGCGGAACGCTGGGCCGTGGTGGTGAAGTGATGAAGTGAATTACTTCTGCTGTCGAACGACCTGCATCACTCTATCTTTGCCATTTTCTCGTGAAAGACAGCTGGTCCTACGGGACCTGTAGCAAGGGCAGAGCCAGTTCGTGGTTGAGGGCAGGGGGACCTTCAGGGCTGTCGGACTGAGTGGCAGGGACATTGGAATCAGCAGTTGTCCTTTCACTCCCAGCGGTCTTGAGCCATTGTACTTGGAGCTACTTGGGCAGGGCAGTTGCTACACACCAAAACTGCAGTCCACAAATAATTCAATCGGCCACGAAACCGTCTATCTAGATGCATCTGGAAAATCTCTTTGTCCGATCATTGTGACGATGTCGGTGACGAGGCCAATAAAACAGTAACGCTGCTGGTGGTTCTTTTTCAGCTGCTGCTGCTAATGCTCGTGAGAGTGATTCCTGCTGAAACCCTGTAGCACAAAACATTACTGCCAAAGCCGTACAACCAGGGCAACCAAATGGACCCTAAGCCCTTATGATATGAGTCTCCTAGCAAGATCCCTCAAGACAAAGCTTTTGACACCCCACAGAACTGAATCCCATTGACGGAAGCCTCACAAAAAGCTTCATGAACCTTGCAGAAGTGGCAAGAACAACACATTCAGACCAAAGCAACCTCTCCTAGCAAGACCCCCCCCCCACAAAAAGAAATAAGCAAAAAACAACTTTCACACACACACACACACACACATAACAGCCCCACAGAATTGAAGCGCAAGAAAGAGAAGCCACTTATCGCGAGGAGCGCCTTTGCTCCTTCGCTGAGGGCCACCGGGCGCTAGAGAGTCAGGTCGCCGGGATGACGAGCAGCATCTTGGGCCAGGGCCCTGGCTCTACCTGGACCCTACTTGACCTACCTTTTTTAGAGTTCCCTAATATGATTTCTTGAAATAGATCTTTAAAAAGGTAGGTATCTTGGGCCAGGGCCCTGGCTGGCTCTATACCCCTAGAGACTCCAATATCCCTTAACTAAGGAATAGACCTTAAATTATAGTAGGATCCCTAATATGATTTAAGGAATATTCCTTAATGAAGGGATATTGGAGTCTCTGGGCTCTGTAGGGTGGAGATTGGGTTTGGCTGGGATGTTGGAAGGGCTTTTTGAAAGGTGGCTTTAGGCTGGTTACAGGGTGTTGTGTGGCGTTTCCTGGGCTTTCTGCTCGTTATTCAAAGGTCTCATGTGGTTTTATGAGGGTTGTCAGAATTAGGGTCCCTTTTTGGGTCCTTAGTATAGTACGGCACTTTTGACAACCACCCATATAGGGGCCTTCATGTAGGGTTTGGGGGTTTAGGGTTTATGATATAGGGGCCTTCATTTAGGGTTTAGGATATAGGGTTTAGTAGTACCCTTTAGCTCTTGTCATTTTGGGGTCCCCTTATCGCAACTTGTTAAGGGGCTACTGGGGACCTATTCGTTTCAGCGGGTGAACACATTTGGGAACCCAAGGGACCATAGTGAGATTTTACAGCCTGATACATTTCTTGCTTGTTTACTGTAAGATTCCATGCAGCCGAGTAGGTGACAACCCCGAAACCGGCAATCCTAAACCTTGGCCTCTTGCGGGGTACCCCTAAACCCTAAACCCCAAACCCTTAACCCCCTAGACCCTAAACCGAACCCTCTAAACCCCCTAGACCCCAAACCCTCAACTCTCAACCCGGCGGGCTCGGGGAAGCCTCCCAGGCTGTGGGCACGAGCAGCAGCGCCTTGCCGTCGAAGTGGCAAAGCTCCACGACACGGCGAAGCAGGCAGGGGCTCGGGCTCCCCCCAAAAAAGGGGCCTTAGGAATTTAATTACACATTTCAGTTCGGTGGTTCCTTATGAAAAATTTATGTCGTAACGGGCCCCAGAATCCTATTCTAATTCTTAAGGTTCCCATATCAGGGTTTTAAGATGTTTTGAGGGTCAGGGTTCGGGGTTTCGCAGTACATAGATCTCCCGTGCCCTGCCTAGATTGAACTTGTAGTTGTTCTTTTGGTTACCTGCTTTCCTTTAGCTGTAGAAGCACATCCACTCGAGCGTAAATCGCATAGAGCCCTGTCCTTACCTAACCCTAAGGGTCCATGTACTCGTATAGTATCTTTAATGTAGTCCCTATGTAGGTACTTTGGGGCTCATGTATCTCTATATGGGTACATGGACCCTTAGGGTACTGTCCCTTGTTGCACAGGATGCAGACTTTGGTATATGACCCCCCAGACTTCGACCCAAACCACCGTCCAGCAGCCCCCCACTTCCGGAGTGTGACGCCCCGGAGTGTTTCGAAGTGTTTGTGCGCGAACCGAGCGTATGTAAGACGAACATAATGGCAAAGCGAAGCTGGATGCAGTGTGCGAGCAAGAACTGGTCGTACGCTGGAGCAAGTGCTGCATGCAGAAGTAGAAAGAGCGGCGCATCTCCAATGATGGTAATCCGATCGATAGATGGGAGGAAGACAGCAGATCGCTCCGTTATAGCGCCATCATCACCATAATCATCGTCATCAGCCACAGCACTACCATCTCAACAGCATCCCCACACATTCATCATGTTGATTCCCCGCCTGTGTCATATGGGAGTTTCCGAAAACAGGGGACCCCAGTATAGTACCCTAAACAGTAGGATCCTTATTATAAGGCCCTCAAAATAAGGTGCCCCTGTGTCGTATCATAAAGCCGAGGCAAACGGACCTCCAAATCAGGATTACGCCATCTAACTCTCAAAACCGAGGCTCTAAACTTGCCTTTGGTTAGTAGGGAATGGGAAGGAATGGAAGAATGGTAGTAATAGTAGTGATAATTGTACCCCATTCCTCCATTCCCTACTAACCAAAGGTAAGTTATAGGATTATTAAAGCCGCTATATATTATAGTGCCCTTATAGATCCCTTATAGTAACCCTTATAGACCCCTTTATAAGTCTATGGGCCCATTTTTAAGGTAAGTAAACCCCAAAAGCCCTTCCCTTCCGAGACTCCTCTACTCCACCCTCGTAAACAAACGCATTTAGACACCTGCAAAGTCCAAAAACCCAAGCCCCACTTCCCTCCCCCTAGACCCCAAAATCCTAAACCCTCCTCTAAACCCAAGCCCTAAACCCTCCTCTAAACCCAAACCCCAAAGCCCTAAACCCTCCTCTAAACCCTAAACCCTACAACCCCAAACCCTCCTCTAAACCCCAAAACCCTAAACCCTCCTCTAAACCCAGACCCCAAAACCCTGAACCCTCCTCCAACCCCAAGCCCTAAACCCTCGTCTAAACCCAAACTCTAAACCCTGCTCTAAACCCTAAACCCCGAAAAGCCCTAACCCTAAACCCCTAAGCCCTAAACCCTCCTCTTCCTGAACCAGCCTAGGTAGGCCTTTGGGACATTTTATATTTCCCCTTATTGGGCTTCATAGGACCCCATTTACGAATCTTTTCAGAGGCTTTAAAGGGCCAATCTAGCAGCGCTTCTGGCCCCCAGAGGCGCAGGAGCTCTTGCAAGAGCAGAGCAAGGTTCAGGCTAGGGCTTTGGGGCGTTTTTTCGGGTTGAGGGTTTCGGGTTAAGGGTTAACATAAGAGTTTAGTAGGGTAATTAAATATATTGTGGGTTTTGGGTTTCGGGTTTAGGGTTAATATCAGAGTTTAGTAGGGTAAATATAGTATGGGTTTTGGGTTTCGGGTTAAGGGTTAACATAAGAGTTTAGTAGGGTAAATGTAGTATGGGTTTTGGGTTTCGGGTTTAGGGTTAATGTAAGAGTTTAGGGCTCAGGCTAGGTCTTGGGTGTGTTTCGTTAAAGGGCTTTGGGCTTTGGGCTTGGGGTCAATACATGGAAGTCTCCGAAAATTCGGGGTGCCTTATTTAATTGGGTTTCGGGTATAGGGTTAGTATAAGAGTTTAGGGTTCAGGGTTTAGGGTAAATATACTAAGGGTTTAGGGTTTAGGGTGCCTATGAAGAGTTTCTTTGAGAGGTTTTCATAAAGGTTTCTTCAACGGTTTTCTCTTAAGAGCGCGATAAGGGCGGTTTGGGGTTCCACTTGAGAGTTCCTTGCTTCGAGGGGAGTTCCTCTTAAAGGCTCCTTTCGTGGATTGTTTGGGGTGTTCGGCTTCAGAGTTCCTTTTTGAGGTTCCGGTTTTAAGTTTCTTGTAGGCGTTCGTTTGCGTGTCCTGTAAGGCAAAGATCAGAGGGGGTTGGGGTCTTAGGCTTTAGGGTTGTAGGATCAGGAGACCTGGTCTTGTGCTTTGGCCTTTCTGCTGATGAACAAGCTCTGCCTTAAGCCTTCATGAAGAAAATGTACCCTCTATATAGATCCAGCTTGGAGGCCCTCATAAAAACCCTAAACACTAAACCGTGATCTTCAGAACGGCCAACGCCCGACAGGAGGAGCTTCGACGCGACGTCACGGAGGAACAGAAGAATCGAAACGAGGCCACCGGCCACCTGGGAACGAAGCTGGAGGCCGGGCTCGTCCTTGTTAGGCCTCCACTTGGAGGTTCATGGGCAGTTATAAAGTGGGCTTATAATTAGGGTGACTATACTTATAACACCGGTTAGGGGACATATAACCCCATTTATAAATTCAGTTATAATTACAACTACCCATGAACCTCCAAGCAGGGTTATATAGGGGTGTCGAGGTTCAGGAATTGACAATGGGGGTTTCGGGTATTCAGGGTGTGTTTGGGAGTTCAGGGTTTCGAAATTCAGGGTCTATAGGGGTTGAGGGTTGGAGGACTTATGGCTTCCATCTTGGCAGTTGTACCACACCCTGAGCTCCATAAGGCAAAACCCAAGCCTTCCAGCATAGAAACCCACAGCGCAAGAGTTGACACCCGGCGATGAACTCAAACTAACATTCCATGCTGGTGCTGTCTAAATTGTTTTTTGTCGGGTCCTGTTATACGACCTAGCATGCAGTATTTCAGTGAAGGGTCGCGGTAGTTCGAGCAAGAGTAGCCGCGAAATCAAGCCCGAAATCGTCAACCCCAGCCGAAGCCCCGACAGAGCACCCTTCTGATTCGACTTCTCGCGCCCTCATCATAGAGCCTTGTCAGTCTTTTAACACTTTAAGCCTTGTAGGAGCCTAAGCACCCAATCCACTGTCAAGCCCCAACGCTGCCACAGCCCTAAACCCTAAGCCCATAAACCCTAAACCCCCAGAGAAGCTCTTTCGGATACCTTTTGAGAGCCCTTCAAAGAACCTGCACGCGGCATGCAGCTGTTGAGCCTTATCAGACCCAGAAACCCTGCAAAACCCCGTAAACCCCACAAGACCCTACTCCTACGCCTCCTTGAAGCCATCTAGAAACCCTACTACACCATAAAGCCCACTTAAAAAGCCGTCAACCCTAAACCCTAAACCACCCTAAACCCTAAACCCCAAACCCCAAACCCACAACCCCAAACCCTAAACCCCAAAGCCCTCTTAAAGAGCCGTCAGAAAGCCTTCCAGGAGCTTCGACGAGAGGTCTCCGAGGAGCAAAGAAATCGCTCGGAGGCCCTCAGCCGCCTGGGCCAGAAGCTCCAGGAGTTTAGGGTTTATAGGGTTTAGGGTTTATAGGGTTTAGGGTTTATAGAGTTTAGGGTTTATGGGTTTACAGGGTTTAGTTTAGGATTTATGGGTTCGGGGTTTAGGGCGCTTAGGGTTTTCCGGTATTGGGGTGTGGGGGTTTGAGGTTGAGAGCCGGATTACCGTTTAGGTTCGGCACTTCAGGAGTTCAATGCCAAGATCCAGGAAAGGAGGCGCTTGTTGGGGGGAGCGGTGGTTTAGGGTTTAAAGTATAGGGGGGAAGGGGAGGTGTTGTTTTGTCTGTATCTGTGCGTCCGCCTTTTTTGGGAAAGGGGGGGGAGGTGGGCGATACTTTGGGATGGATCGAGCAGATGCTTGCAGGAGGAGTCTCGACGCGACCTCGCTGAAGAGCAAAAGCTCCGCAAAGAGGCCACCAGCCTTCTTGGCGCGCAGCTGAAGGCCAGGGGCGACGGGGCACTTGGGCTTCCTTGTGGCCGTTCGTCTACAGGGTCCAGACCCTCAAACTCCCCTACATAAGCCCTAGAGTCGGTCCTAGAGGAGCAAGGCTACTTTCAGCGCCTTCTGCAGTCAAACCTAAAGTCACCAACCTAAGCCCTGCAAAGCTGTATGCAACCTATCATCTGCTCACTGAACGGCTGGCTGAAGAGCCGAAGTCTTTCCAACAAATTTGCCGAGACGTTTCAGGAGGAGTTCCGCCGCGACCTTGCGGAGGAGCAGCGGCTTCGGAAAGAGGCCCCGATGTTGTTGTATACTGTCGGGCAATGTATGACGGATCATGCCGTGGAGGCCGCAACCCTCAAGAACCAATTCCTTGACGATAACCGTCTTTGAAGCTCGGAACCCCAAGCTGCAACCTAAAACCCCGAAGCCCCTAAGCCCCCCAAGCCCGTAACACTTCGATCAACCATCCCCTATACAGAGGCCCACCAAACTGCTGGCGGCATTGACCCTCGACAAGTTTCTTTGGTGAGAGACATCATGTTGGTTCTTGAGCAAAAAATACAGCACAGGGGAATTCCGAGGTCAGCCAAAAAGCAAAGCAAGTCACGGTCTAGTCTAGTGACAGTGAATTGCAGAAAGTCGCAAAATTTAAAACGGGTTGAGGATGATTCGTTCTAAGTGGGCTTTTGGGGTTTACAGCCTAGAGGGTTTATCGGGTTCAGGGGACGAGGTTCACAAAAAAGACCAAATGTAACCAAAGCGACCAGGATGAAGATGTTGAGATCTTCCTACAGCTGCTACAACGGAGTCAAGACTTTATGGGGTCTCCAAGGTTTAGTACGGGCTGCAAAAAATTCAGTACCAAGAATATGGCCTCAAACAGTCTCGGTACCATTAGGAATCATATTGATTGAACTGTGTCGGAAGCCCATGTTGGTGATTAAAGCCCATCTATTCGCATATTTTCGAAGACACGCAACCACTTTACCAGAGCCCAACCTTACAAGAGGCTGGTAGAAACCCTTTCAAGGTTTTGTGGCAGAACCCGCAGCCTGACTATAAACCCAGCCAGCCATGGCAGGCGACGGAGGAGCTGGCTGCACAGCTGGAGGAGACCAGACGGATAAGGGGTTTACAAGGCTTCCTACCTAGACCCTCCATCTACCCTCTATTAGACCCTAAATGCCCACCATTCGGGACCATATACTGTTTGAGGGCACGAGGAGGGTCCCTACAATTATAGTAGAATGGGTCCCCGAAACCCTATTCTAATTTATCAAGGCCCGTACACTAAGGGGTTTACAAGGCTTCCTACAGTACACCTTTTGTCTCCATTGTAGGTCCTTTTTTGGGTTAACCAAAATCTCTATTATAGGATCCTAACCATAAAACTGCTTAACCAAAAAAAGGAACTACAATGGAGACTATTTCATGTGGGTAGTTGTCAAAATTAGGATCCCTTTTTGGGTCCCTAATGTAACACGGCACCTAATTTTTAGGGTACCCAAAAAGGGACCATAATTTTGACAACTACCCAAATGTGACAGGGGTTCTAAAGGGGTCAGGTGTTCGGCTTTTGGAGCGAGGCTGCAGGGCTTTTGGGGCTTCGCAGGTCGCAGATGCTGCTTTTTTTTTGAGGTTTAGGGTGTCTCGTTTGTTTTTTGTTTGGTGGTTTGAGGTGCCTATTTTTTCTTCTTTTTTTTTTTTTGGGGGGGGGGGGGTGTTTAAAGGTTAAGGTTTAGGGTTTAGGGGGGTTGCCTTACAGTCAGGATTTTGCCACCGTATCTTGCATCCCCAAAGGGTCCTATGTACTGTTATGGGGAATACTTCCCCAAATCGTAATAGTAATTCCTAATACAGAAACCCTACATTCTACTATATCGGTACTTCGGAACCCTAAACCCTTAAAGGAACCCTAGACCCTAAACCCTTAAAGGAACCTTAAACCCTACATTCTACTATATCGGTACTGTGAACCCTTGGGGATCTAGGGCTTGGGATCGTCGGCTCAGAGTTGAACTTAAGAAGTACTACGGTTGATGATAGAAATCCTGCATTACCCTAAGGATCCTAAACTATGAGAATTATGGTATATTCCTTATTATGGATAATGCAGGATTTGCATCATCAACCGTATAGTCTATAGTGGCCTTACCCAAAGGCTCCATGTACCTGTATCGTAGATACTTAAGCCTTAAAGGAGTCCCTATATGGGTACTTTAAGGCCTAAGTATATACTATAGGCGTACATGGAGCCTTAGGGTTAATTGTTACCTGTGCCAAAACCCTATTCCAACTGTTAAGGCCCCCCTGTGTTAAAGTAGTGTTAAAGTCTTGTTCGGCCTGGCTTTTGGGGATTTAGGGCCTCTGTGTCCAAGTCTGGTCGGTCAGGGCCTTGTGACACTGTGAGCCTGATGAAGTAAAAGCCAGAAAGTTGGAATATTTTTATCCTAAACCCTTTATGGTAAATTATAGGGTATCCTACCCTGAAACCAGATTCCAACTTTCTGGAGTTCCCTTTAGTGCCCGGTGCCTGCAGCTGCCAGGTATTCAGAAGTCCATGCGGGTTGTGCTTTGGGATAATTCGCGTAGAGAGTACCCTGAATGAGTGACCTAGTTTTGCAATTATTCCAGCTTATGCACCACCTCTACATGCCCTTTGCACTAAGCTCCACAAATCCTGGTGCACATCAATTCCTTTTTGCCCGTCCGTCCCGACAATCCCGACCCACCATGCCGGCATTATAACCTGTGGGCAATTTGGGGGTGGGGGGTAGTTGACTATATTTCCTTAAATAAGCCTTCTTAGGTCCTTATTATGGGCATTAAGGCCGCCTACCCCCCTTCCCCCGCCCCCTGAGGGTCCCTATGATGAACCCTAAACTGCGAGCGTGAGCGGCGAGGTTCCTAAGCCTAAGCCCCGAGGCCCAAGTCTCTTCAAAGCCTCCGGCTGCAATGTCTGCACTCCTGACTCTTCCCTGAAGTGCCATGAACTAGGGAATATATTTATCTTGCATTAAAAGCAGCAGCCAGCCCGAAACCGATGATAGGATAAGGCGTCCTTTAGGGGCCTGAAGACGTACCAATACTATTTTGGGGGTTCCTGATTACATAATTATAGTATACTGGTTCCCAAAACCTTATTCTAATTACTAAGGCCCCGACATTACTGCGGTCTCTCTCGCTGTGCGAAAGGAGGAGTCCCATCGCGACCTGGCGGAGGAGCAAAAGCAGCGGAAAGAGGCCTTGATCCTCTTGGGCACACAGCTGGAGGCGGGACTTTGAGGTTCCTAAACTTAGGGCTTTCAGGGTTTGAGGGTTTGCTGTTTTCGGGGTTTAGGGGCTTAGGGTTTTGAGGGCTGGCTTTGAGGATTTAGGGTTCCTAAACCCTGCCTGGCTGCCTTCAGCTGGCGAAACCCTGCTTTATGAAGGGCCCATGAAACTCCTCACTAGGGTTGACAACGGGAACCTGCCAAAAAGATCCAAAAAGTAGGTTCTGGTAGCTCAAGGTAAACCCTCAACTCTACCTATGCTCTCTATTGTAGTTCCTTTTTGGAGGTTACTTTACAGGATCTTAATTATATATTTGGCTAAACCAAAAAAGGGAACTACAATGGATACTATAGGTATAATAGGCCCCTTGGAGGCGAGAGTTTGAGGTTCGGGGAGTGCCGGTTTCAGAAAGACAAGTAGGATACGTAAGCTTCCGAAGCTTGCAATTCTAAGGTTTGTGGAATTGGGTTCAGTGTGGTGTTTGGAGTTTCAATCTTGGGGGGTTTAGAGACCAGCATTCAGGGGCTTCAGGGTTTCAGGTTCGAAGTGCAGCAGTTGAGGGTTCTTTCTGTGCAGGATCAGCTCGCGTCGATGGCCGACCGACAGCAACATCAGGCCGACTATGGTCTTCGAGAGGGGTGTTTAGCTCGTACCAAAGGGGAAAAGGAGGGACCCTTAATGGGGACCCCTACCCTATAATGGGGCTTTCTAAGGGGTATATAATAGCTATATTAAGGGTATATACCTAGGATTCCTTATTAAGGGTCCCTCCTTTTACCCTTGGATCGTAGGATGTAGAGCTAGGGGCCTCAGAAGGCGGGATGAAGGTAGGTGGGGTAATCTCAAAATAAGAGTCCTCATATAAGGGATCCTTAAACCCACCTGCCTTTGTCCCACCTTTTGGGGCCTTCAAGAATTTCATAAGGGTCCAAGGGGTTTGGGCGGGATCTACATGGTTTTTGCGATGCAAGGTTCTAATTTGCCTCGGTATGTAGGTGCTCTCTGCGGAATTCGCTCCTGCAGCATTCTTGACATGACCCCCCGAAGGTCTCTACCAAGGTGCCATCCGCTCTAGGGCAGCTTTCTGCCAAGAATTTCTGTGTGTGTGCACACATATTAAGCATAGTACATCTATGGGTGGTTGTCAAAATTAAGGTCCCTTTTTGAGGTACCCTACATAATAGGTGCCGTATTATAATAGGGACCTAAAAAAGGACGATAATTTTGACAACTACCCATATGTATAGATGTATATCTGTATATCTACGTATACCGTATAATTGACTCTACTATATGTAAGCATCAGACATAACATGACATGTCTCGACATGAACATGTGTCCACAAACAGCCACACATCCCCCCTGAAATCAATCCCTTACAGTAAGCCCCGTACCAGAAAAAGAATCCCCCCAAACCCCGAATATTGCTCATCTGTACTCTACACAAGCTTTCCTTTTTCTGATTAACCGCCTTTTTCTGGGTAGGAACCTCGTAGCATTGACCAAACAGCGAAAAAGGAACTGCTTTCAAGACCGTCCCCAAAAGAATCCTTGCAGAGCCTTTATAATTATAGAAACCTGACAGGATCCCTTAAAAGAACCCTTATAATTATGGAAGCCTTAAAACATCCCTTAAAGGAATCGTTATGTACTGTAGTTGAAGCCTGAAAAAAGGGCTTACATAAACCATTTAGGGGGTTCCTGTTTTAATTATTGTATACGTAATGGGCCCCAGAACCATATTTTATTACTTAAGTAGAACCCTGAAAAACCTTTAGGGGATCCCTTAATGGATCCCTTAAGGGATCATTCAAAGCTCCTTACTTTAGTCGAACCCTGCAAGAAGCGCTTCAGCCAGGCGTCGGAGCTGGGGAAACTCAGCCGGGAGCTCGCCTCGAACGCGCTGGAGGCCACGCGGAGAGACCTGCGGCTCCTCCGCGAGGACCGGATTTAGGGGCGTAGGGATTCACGGTTTAGGGATTTAAGGTTTAGGGATTTATGGTTTAGGGTTTACGGTTTAGGGGGTTTAGTGGTTTAGGGTTTACGCATTTGCGGGGTTCGGGTTTGAGGATTTAGGAGTATATGAGGTTTAGGTTGGTTTAAGCATTTCGACATTTAGGCTTCAAGGATTTAGGAGCTCAGGGTTCAGGCATGAAGCTAAAGCTTAGGGATTCAGGTCTTCAGGTGCGAATCATAGGCTTCAGGGTTTCAGTTTGCCGTACTTCCTACATACAGACCATCAAACAAGACTATACAATAGGCACCTTTATAGTTAGAACAGGGCGTGGGGGGTACATTCTACTATAATCATAATAAGGAACCCCAAAGACCCACCCGAACCACCATCCAGGCCCTATCATCATAATAAGGAGCCCCAAAGCGCGCTGTTCGAATTATGATTCCGGCCCCTACATTACGGGCTTAACCAACTCGCACATCGGAGCTTGTATTCATCAGGAGGTTTAGGATTTAGGAGTCTGGGGCTTGTAAGGAGTTGTGTTTTGTTCTTAGGTCTCGCCTCTTTTGACAGCTTTTCGTTTGGCAACCTAAAGCTTCAGCCAGCAGAAGCTCCAAACGCGGAGAATGAAACATAATCTAGATTTGGCGGAGTCGACATGGTATAGCACAAGTCTAACCTAAGACCTGAGTATACTCCCAAAGAGTTTAGGAGAAGCCAGAAAGTTGGAACATGACTTTAGGAGGATTAGTGCTAGGATCCCTTATACTTTACCTTAAGGGCATGAGGGTAATGATGTTCCAACTTTCTGGCTTCTACTGTTTATCCAAGGTGAGGTTCAGGCTTTACGCTTAAGGTTTCGTTCAAAGCCCTGGGGGGGCCCGAAGTCCTGAAGCCATACAGAGTTCAGGTTTTAGGGTTGGGAGTTTCCGAAAATTAGGGTACCTTATTTTGGGGTCCTTAGAATAAGGATCCTACTAATTAAGGTATTATATTCGGGTCGTTTAGGGTTTAGGACCTGTTAAGGTCTGGGATACTTCAGGCTTCAGGGTTTTGGGGTTTAGGGTGTGCAGCCTTGGCCTGGGAAAGTCGTAGAAAAGCATCTTTACAGCGTGCGAAACCTGAGAACACATAATTTGTTCTCAAACCCTTCTCAGCTCCTATAAAGTCTCTGACAAGCCCTAAACCCTGAACCCCTAAATCCGACAAAGTCCACAAAGCTTGAGCAGGAGACGGTGGAGCGACAGGATCGACTGGACGAGCGATTGCAACTCTCGCAGAGTCGCACTGCCAAAGAGACTCCTGGTCCTGGACCGAACACGAAAGTTTGGAGTTCAGAGTTTAGGGATTTAGGGTTTAGAGTTTAGGGATTTACGGTTTAATTAGGGTTTGGGGTTTAGGGATTTAGTGTTTAGGGTTTGGGGGTTAGGGTTTAGGGTTTCAGGTCGAATTAAAAAAGGTTTGGTAGAGTGCTTTTAGGGATGAAGGCGGTTTTGTAACAGGTTACCATGGGCATATGTTTAGGATTTATTTTGCATGATGCCTAGATCAGTTATCCGCAGATATATATATATATATATATATATATATCTGTCTATCTAATTACCTATCTATCTATAAACGACTTGCTTGTCCCGCGTCGCCGCGTCAGTGCCTCCATAAGCCACCGGCCCAACACCTTCAACCGCATGCATCAAACCATTAGGGTTTAGGGATTTAGGGTTTGGGGATTTAGGGTTTAGGGATTTAGGGTTTAGGGTTCAGTGGTTTAGGGTTTAGGGATTTAGGATGTAGGGTTTAGGGTTTGCACCCCTGAAGCCCAAATCCCAAGCACAACGCCGCGATCACAGGGGAAGCGGCAGGGTACCACGCAGGGGACAAAAAGGCGCAGGGTGATAATTTCCTCCCTTTCAAACTAGTAAGACCTTTATATCAGAAAATCCTTACAGTACCCTCAAAAGGATCCCCTTACATTGGCCCGAAGGCTGGCCATAGGGATCTTGGAACTCGAATATGACCGCTTTCGATGTTCAGTATTTCAGTTCCACACTGTACATAGTTATACTGCGCCGCAATGTGGGGGTCTCCGAGACAATGGGACCCTAGTAGAGGATCCTTATTATAAGGACCCCAAAATACGGTACCCCTAATTTTCGGAAGCTCTATGTCGGCCCTCACAGTCCCCTCTGTGTCAGGCTGTTGGCTTTTTCTAGCCCCCCAGTGCAAGAGCTTCCAAAACGTCACTCGCCGAGTTTCCGTCGTGTGTAAATCGCTTTCGAAATTATTGTTTTGGTTTCTCACGGTGTTACGAAGGAGCAAAAAGTTGCTTGTTGCACTGGCGTAAGTTAAGGAGCAATACCTTCACAGCTAAGGAGCTGCTGCTGCTACTACTACTACTACGACTACTATACTACTATACTACTACCACCACTGCTACTGCTCACTATTCCTCCTTCTCTTCTCCTTCTACCCCTGCTACTTCTACTGCTAATGACTTTTACCACCACCACCACGGCGACGACTACGACTATTACTACTACTACGACTACTACTACTACTACTACTACTACTACTGCTACTACTACTACTACTACTACTACTACTACTACTACCACTACCACTACTACTACTACTACTACTACTACTACTACTACTACTACTACTGCTACTGCTACTGCTACTGCTACTGCTACTGCTACTTCTACTGCTATACTGACTACGACTACTACTACTACCGCTACTCCTACTACTACTACCACCACTACGACTGCCACTGCGAATTGGTGCAACAACCATGTAGCACCACGACTACGACTACGGCCACCACTATTACTAGCTACTGCCGCTGCTTCTACTACTACTACTACTACTACTACTACTACTACTACTACTACAGCGACGACGACATGACCACTGCTGTAGGTACCTGGAAAGGAGATAAGATTAAGCAACATACTTACAGTGCCCGACTGCGCGACTCGAGTATCGTACGGTGGTTAAGATTTGTCGCGCAGGGGTCCTCGGGCACATGTGCATCGGTTAAGTGGGAGTTTCCGAAAACTAGGGGTACCTTCTTTTTGGGGTCCGTATAATTACCTACTATTCAGAGTACTATGTTAGGGTCCCTGATTTTCGGACAATCCTAAGTGCACAGGTTGTGGTCATTTCTGGCCTCAGGCCTTTGGGGCCTGGCAGAGCCCGGACTGTGAAATCGATTGGGCATAGCAGTTCCTAATATAGAACCCCAAATAGTAGGATCCTTATTATAAGGGCCCCAAAATAAGGTACCCCTAATTTTCGGAAACTCCCAGGTGAGGCTGGCCTAATTATGCTCATGACGCCTGGCCCGGCCTGCCACTGATATTTGGATGCAAAGCCTGGCGACATGGTGCTTATGTTGATGGCAAGGCGGGACTGGAGTGGAGCTGACGCCCATCATGATGCTGGTCGCGCTCGCCACTAACCAAAAGGCTTTGGCAGGTGACATGTATTTTGCTGCACATGTTGCTGGCCAAGCTGAGCTGGAATGACAGGTTCGGGAGCTGATGCACATGATGCTGGACCCGCTGGCCGCCAAAGCAAAAGGGCTTAGCAGCTGATGCTCATGATGCGGGCCCCGCTGGCCCATAAACTGAACAGACTTCGCAGCTGATGCGCATGATGCCGGCCCATTTGTTCGCTAATTCGAAAGCGTTTGGCTGCTGCGCATGCTGCTGGTCCGCCGCCACTAAAGGGAAACGCTTTGGGAGCTGATGCGCATGATGCTGGCCCAGCTGGGCGCTACAACCGAAGGCTTTGGCAGCTGATGCGCATGATGCTGGCCCGGCTGGGCGCTACAACAAAAGGCTTTGGCAGCTGATGCGCATGATGCTGGCCCAGCTGGGCGATACAACAAAAGGCTGTGGCAGCTGATGCTCATGATGCTGGCCCGGCTGGGCGCTACAACAAAAGGCTTTGGCAGCTGACGCTCATGATGCTGGCCCGGCCGGGCGCTACAACAAAAGGCTTTGGCAGCTGATGCTCATGATGCTGGCCCGGCTGGGCGCTACAACAAAAGGCTTTGGCAGCTGATGCTCATGATGCTGGCCCGGCTGGGCACTACAACAGAAGGCTTTGGCAGCTGATGCTCATGATGCTGGTCCAGCTGGCCGCTAAACTCAAAAGGCTTGCCTGCTGATTGGACAGTTTGGCATTTGATGCTGATGTCGATGGTTCAGCTGGCCGCTAAATTGAAAGGGGTTGACGGCTGATGCTCGTGATGCCGGCCCAGCTGGCCGGTAAATTGGAAGGGTTTGGCAACCGATGCGCATGATTGGCCCCCTTGGCCGCTAAAATGCAAAAAACCACAACGACTCGGCAGCTCATGTGTAGGATGCTACCGCAGCTGGTCGCTAAACCAAAAGGGTACGGTCGCTAATGCGCACGACGCTGGCCAAGCCAGGCTAATGATGCTGGCTCCGCTGGCCGCCAAGCAAGAAAGGGCCTGGCAAGCTGATGGGTATGATGCTGAACGCGAAACGGTTTGGCTGCTGAACGGCTTGGGAGCTGATGCTCATGATGCTGGCCACGCAGGTTGCTAAAAAACAAGTTTGGCAGCTGATGCTCATGATGCTGCCACTGCTGGCCGCCAAACCAGAAGGTTTTTGCAGCTGATGCGCACTTGGAAGCCATAGTTCGACTCAAAATCCTGCGGGCTCGAGAGCCGTCCCGTTTGCACGCGGTGTTCTCCTGCCTGCTGATCCAGGAGGTCCGCAATGGTGGCCAATGATGGTGGCTAAATGAAACCCTATAAAGAATTCGTCCTGAACCATTTGCCATAAGGTTTAACTTAACCTGTACAGAGATTTACCAAAGGGTCATCAAGTTGGGTACCTTCAACAAAGACCTTTGAGACAATCGGGCAAGCGCCTTTACTCCAGGCACAGCACCCCAAGCCCACCCTAAACCCAACACCCACCAAAAAAAGCCCAAAAAGCCCAAAGCCCAAACCTTCCGCCGACGGTTTCCACCGAGGATAGGAGAGCAACGAGCTCGCGTGGAGGGTCGCCTCTTGCGCCTGGAGGACAGCCTCAGTCAAAGGACTCTCGAAAAACAACTGCAGCTAGGCAAGGTATATATCATTTCGAGCAGTGTGTATCGTTCGATCTTTCTACTTCTGTATGCGATACATATAGAATCATATACATATATACACACATGGATGTACATGTATAAGTAAGTTTAAACAGCTATTGTTGATTGTTTGCCTGTCTGGTCTGTCTGTCTATGCAAGCATTTACGCATGCATGCAGTCATCGTTTGTAGATAAGTTTGTAAGAAATTGCCGACCGTATGCGCATGTCAACTACATAGCAGTAACGGAGTATCTGAACACAATGAACACGAGTGCATGTCGTGCTTCCACCCTTAACCCCTTAACCTGCTGTTGGTGATTTGTCATTCAGGGTCTTTTAAGTGCCCCTCTCTCGACCTGTCCTGAAGTAGTTGCCTTCTGGCCTCTTCCATGCGCTGCTAGTCTTCTTCTTCGCTCTGCTGTAGCTTGCTGTACTTTGGCGATCGCTTTGCTGAATCCGGTCTTGTCGATCTCTGTGTTTTCCTCTACGGTTTCTTCCATCATATGCGGTGTGTTTTGGTTATAAGTTGCTTGCCGATGTTTCCCAGCATTCCCATTCAAGCCCCCCTTGAAAATCGCAAAACGCGATCTGAGAAATCTTGGCAAGAACTTCGAGCCCGATGACCCATCGTTGGGGCTCGCTCGTCTGGTTCCAGGTTTGTTCCGCAATCAAGGGGCTTGTGCTAAACCAGAAACCCTGAGACCCTTTTTCCATTATGAGTCGTCACAACGTTGCATAAACCGGTTCTTGCTGGATCAGCGCGAGTTCGAACACAGAAAGAGTCTTGACGTCCCAAACAGCAAACAAGATCGAGAAGCCAAAATACGACCGCATCCAAGGTCCTATTAAACAAAGCACAAAGACAGCACGAGAACAAGTAGGTACATGGACATATAAGTTCTTATATACGTACCTATATATATATATATATATAGATACATAGATAGACAGTTAGATACCTACATACATACATCCATACAGACATGCTTGTGCACACACAGGAAGTATTCGTCGTGGTGGTAATACATACTGTTAATAGCTGGCCTAGATTCAACCCACAAAGTCATAGGAGACCTGGCAGCCTGCGAAGATGGCGAGCTCCGAAGTCGGCTCGTGGCCTCTCGTTGCAGGAAACATCAGATTTGAGTGTCGATTCGAAGCTTTTCTTTTGTCATGGAGCGTGTTTGTCAGGGTTTAGGGCTTAGGGTGTTCTGGGACGGTAGGACGTGTTCTACGGTTTTGGGCTTAGGGAGTTCTGAGAGGATTTATCGGGAGCTTCATTCAATAGCGGGGTTTGCAGAAGTTGAAGTGGGGTAGCTGCCTTACACAAGTTCATATGGTCGTTTAGGAAGTGAGAAAAATTGAGGGCATGCTCAATCCAAAGCCTAAGTTTTCGAAAACAGCCCTAAACTTCTAACACGGGGTCATGAAATACTTCCACTAGAACATAGTGGAATTTGGAAGGACCTGCATGCACCCATAGGCCCCAAAGTAGTTCCTTTTTGGGACTACCTGATAGGATTCTAAGTATGAACCCCGAAAAGGAACTACTTTGGGGCCTTAGGGCAAGCTCAGGATCCACGGATCCTGAGCTTGCAATTAAACCTATAGTCTCCATTGTAGTTCCTTTTTGGGGGTTACTTTGTAGGATCCTAATTCTATTTTTGGTTAAACCAAAAAAAGGAACTACGATGGAGACTATAGGAAGCGTTCCAATCTGAGTTAGTGGGGGAAACTTCATGTCTAGGACAGACATGGTTGACGCCACGCCGTTGTCACTAATGTCTAAGCAGTCCGAAACCCTGACTAAATTAAAACCTCGAACCTGTCCTAGACCTTGAATAAATTAGAAACCCGAAAGCCTAAACCCCTCAACTCCCTAAAGCCCAAACCCTATAAACCCTGCGCCCTCGCGAGGATTTCCTTAAACTCTAGACCCTAGAGGCTACAAGCCCTATAAACCCAAATCCTTAAAGCCTAAACCCCAAATCCTCAAGGAAGCAAGCAAGAATCCCTTAAACCTTATAAACCCAAATCCTCAAGGCCTAATCCTCAAGGAAGCAACCAAGAATCCCTTAAACCCTATAAGCCCCGAAGCCTCCGCAAGAGACGCATGCCGAGGCTGCAAAGCTGCATCCTCGAGGTTCGCGAGGCTCAGATGACTATGGAGCAGACTTTCGAAAGCCTCTTGGCTTTTTCTTAGGGGTACTTGGAAATAGTTTTTAATTTTTGGTTATTATATTCCACAAGAAACAGCTAAAATTTTGATTTTTGCTAGGGTTCTAAGTTCAGTATAGTTTTGTTTTTGTCACAAACCATGATCCGTAAACCCTCTACCCTTATAGAATCCGTATAGATCCCTTTTAAGGACCCCTAAAAAAAACCCTAACCGTTTGTTTCTGTTTGTTTCGTTGTTCTTGGGTTTAGGGGGGTTGAAGGCCTTAGGGTTAAGAGTCTAGATTAGGTACGGCCACCGTACAGTAAGAGTCGATAATAGGGCTACTATTAAGGTCCTACTATATCTGTATTCTGAATTTTTTTATTCAACTATTACTGAGTGGGGGCCGTACCCAAAGTCTAGAGATGTATAGGATTTAGGGCTTCAGGATTAAGGTTTAGGGATGTTTAGGATTTTTAGGGTTCAGGCTCTCAGGTTTTCGAAGTGCCTGGCTGTTGAAGAAGAGGGTGGGGGTGAAGGCTTTAGGGATCTGTAGGGCTTTCGGGTAGGTGCCTAAGGCGCGCGTGTGGGACCTATAGGGTTTCTAGGGTTCGAGGGCTTTGGGTTTAGGGCTCTGGTTTTCTAAGCCCTATTTTGTAAACCCTAAAACCGTAAACCCCAAAACCCTAAAGCCCTAAATTCCTAAAGCCCTAAGCCCTAAACCCCTAAAGCCCTAAACGATAGAACTCTAAACACCCTCAACCTCAAACCCCGAAAACCCTAAGACCCTAAACCGTAGACCCTTAAAGGGTGCGCATCAACTTTAAAAGCCGTAGACCCAAAGCAAGAGTAGAGCTGAAGGTCGGGTTAGGTTTTCGCGATTAGGACTGGAGGCAGAGGCCTTCCATGTGAGTGGTTGTCTTTTTAGGGTTCCTTATTATGATTTCCTTATATGCGTCCTCAAAAAGCTAGGTTATTCCGGGTTAGGGTAACCTCAAAGTTCCATATTGGTGGTAGTTTCCGAAAACTGGGGGCCTAATGTAGTACCCTAAATAATAGGATCCTTATTATAAGGACCCCGAAATAAGGTACCCCTAATTTTTGGAAACTCCCATGTGGGTGGTTGTCAAAAACCAACAGTGTGCAGAGGGGCTCTGGGAGGGTTTCGAAGGAGTCTTTCGAGGGGTCTTCATTCAAAGAGTGTTCTATGGGTAGTTGTCAAAATTAATATCATGGTCCCTTTTTGGGTCCTTATCATAATACGGCACCTAATATTTTTGGGCAACCCGAGTCGGTAGCGAAGATCTGGTACTTCAAGGTTGGGGTCCAGAACTTCGTGAGGGCTTACAGGGTCTAGGGCTGTAGAGTTTCAATCGGTTCAGCCGTCTCCGGGTTCCAGGATTTGGGTTGGGTACGCCCCCCACTCAGCAATAGTTGAATAATACAGATATATTAGGACCTTAACTATTATAGACTCTTACTGAATGGGGGCCGTACCTAAGATTTGGGGCTTGTGGCTTACTGTGGTTTTGGGAAAACGTTCTCCACGGAGCACCTCGTTTTCCGGAATTCTATGTTGCAACGAATCGGAGAATTCTATTACGACCATGCCCCCGCCTTGTCCTTGAAATGAAGTAATTCTGGTTTTCCCAGGTGAACCATAAAACCCTCCACCTGAGCTGTTTCTGCTGAGGCAAGTTTGCCGGAATTCTCCGCTGTCTGAAAGCTTTGTGTCTGGGCCGACATGGTGCTCGGGAAGGATCAGCCAGAGAGGCACATCTTTGCCGGATCCTTGTTGAGGTGTCGTTACATTCATCATTTTTGCGAACTTCGGTTGATGGTATAAATCTTGCATTACCCATAATATGGAACATGCCATAATTCCCATAGTTTAGGGTCCTTAAGGTAATGCAGGATTTATATCATCAACCGTCTCAACCTGCAAGAAGGTATCCGATGACGGGCCTTGCAACAGCAAGCTTCGAAATAGCAAGTTCTCCTAGTCTGAAGCGAGGCACCAGAAGACACGCAAATGAAGCATCGAAATTCCAGAACTCATACATATTTAGTTCTCCAATACCCCTGAAACGGTTTTTGGTTCTTATGACCTGCAAGTCGTGTGGTATTGCATCTACATTTAACCTCAGTTTATCCGAGTATCCGGGAAGTGTAGGAGCCCCGGCAGATGCATGAAGATGCTGCTGAAAGACTTCGCAGTCCAGGTACATACTCTGATCCCTAAACCAACAATCCACGGCAGCCCTTAACCCTAAATCCTAAACCCTAAACCCAGACCCTAAACCCTATACATCAAAATTTGCGGGAGCCGAGGTACATGAAGGTGGGGCTCTCGGCGCGTGAGGCTTTGTCATCGCTTCAGGACTCGCACCTGGAGCTCGGTGACCTCTGGTCGCGATGAAGCTGCAGCTGCGCGGGCGAAAAAGACTTTGCAGGTCTCCTTCACCTTACCTTTGGTTAGTAGGGAATGGAAGAATGGTAGTAACAGTAGGTATAATTGTACCCCATTCCTGCATTCCCTACTAACCCCAGGTAAGTCGCTGGCTGGATAATGTAGGGGCTTAAATAGTTGCCAATACCATTTTGGGGGGTCCTTATTATAGCTATAGTATACTATACCCCCAAACCCGATTCTAATTATTAAGTCCCCTATATTACTTTGTCGTCAGCCCTGTGCGTGTAAGAGTTGTGGTATTGGAAGTATTCGTCGTCGTCGTGGTCGTTGTCGGGGTCATTGCAGTAGAAGTGTCGTCGCCACCGCCGTCGTCGTTGCTGTCGTTGTCGTGGTTGTTGTCCTCTCCTCAAGGAATGCTGTTCTAGGGGTACTTCCGAAAGCAACTCAATAACAAGTTTTTGAAGCCGTAGCCCCTCCCAAAATCTGGCCTGAAAGCACACACCTCCCCGCAATCACCCCGCAGTGTCAGGTGGTATATGCTTAAAGCAAATTCCCACAAGTCCTAGAACCCCTTAAGCTCTAAGCCGTTAATGCTAACCCGAAGCCTCGCGAAGTTCCAAATCCGACAGCCCTGAATCCTCAAGCCCTAAACATCTATCCTCACACCCTGAAGCACCAGTCTCAGGTTATAAAACACTACAGTAGAAGCCAAAAAGTTGGAACATCAGTAGCCTCATGCCCTTAAAGTAAAGTAAACGGAAACCCAGCATGAATCATCCTAAATCCATGTTCCAACTTTCCGGGGTTCACTATATAACAACTTTGAAAAGCCTGTAAAAGCCCAAGCCCTGACACCCCCAAGCCATAACCTGTACCTTAGCCCTGAAGAACCTACCTTTTTCGGGTTCCTTGTTATGATTTCCTTATATACGTCCTTAAAAGGGTAGGTTATTCCGGGTTAAGACAGCCCTAGAGTTCCATTATACCGTAGAATCCTGTACAACATGGCCAGGAGCGCCTCTGAGCAGGGCCTGTCTGAGGCCTCGCCATAGAGCTTTTTAGCTTTGGACCTAAACCCCTAAACCCTAAACCCTAAACCCTAAACCCTAAACCCTAAACCCTAAACCCCTAAACCCTAAACCCCTAAACCCTAAACCCCTAAACCCTAAACCCCTAAACCCCAAAGCCCTTTTTAGCTTTGGACTCCGGGTTTGCGGTCGTAGGGTTTTTAGGGAGTTTCGGGCTTGGGAGGTTGGAACGATTTATGGTTTATCAAACCTACCTGTTTAAGGACGTATAGAAGGAAATCATAATAAGGAGCCCTGAAAAGGTAGGTTCTTCAGGGTTCAGGTAAGGCTTGCAAACATTTGCATTCGTTCGGGACTTACGGATATTTTACTCAGTGTTTTAGCCAGGTACCCACCATTATAAGGCGCCTGGGAAGGAAGTATTCTGAGTTGCTATCGCAACTCTATGTTCTAGCTCTTTTGAGTTAACAGTAACATACTTGCTTGGAACCTCTCGCTCCAGTTTTCTAGAGACAGGCACTTGCTTGCTTTACTTTGGGGCTTCGGCGCTTTCGGTTTGTGTTCTCGGGTGCTACGCTGAGGGTACAGTATGTTGCTTGCTCAAAAGTGCCCTACAGGGTGTTGAGGAGGCTTGCAGAGTTCGGAGCTCTGGTCGTTAATGCTGATGTTTTCAAGACAGCCTGATAGAACCCTTGCAAGACCTCTTGAAAGCTTGCAGAACCCAGACCTTCATAGAGCCCTTTCCTAAAGCCCCTAGGACTTGCACAAAGAACCTTGCTAGACCCTATGAGAAGCCGCTATCAGACCCGATGACACCGTGAACCCCCTGTCAATCACCCGCAAGAAAGTTATAGTTGTGCTATGTTATGCGAAGTCCTTATACAGACCTCATGAAACTCTTACAAAACCTTCTGAAGCGGCTTTCAACCCCTTGTGGAAGCCCTCATTAAACTGCTGTCAAGCCGTTGAAACATCCCAGAAATACGGCGAACACGGCGAGGTAGCCTCGCTGGTGAGCCGGCATGGCACCACGAGCATCAGCCACATCTCCAGCCACCTACCTGAGGTTGGAGCCTTGAAATGTTTAGTTGCTTGAAGCCCGAGGGGCTTAGACGAAGAGTTTTAAACACTTGCCATAAGTTTGCAGAGTTTACACATGGGCTGCGGGCTTTACCGAGATGTCGCCTCAAACCCTAAACCCTACATAAACCCTCAGCCCCTCAACCCTAAACCCTAGACTTATCGACAAAGCGATTCTCGCCACCTCAATTCTGCTCTCCATCCGCCAACCCCAGAACCTCAAAGTGATTCCGATTGGTGCTTAGCTGAAGGGTAATGAGCTTCCGATTGGTGCTTAGCTGAAGGGTAATGAGCTTCGGTCGGATGCAACGCCTGATTGTACGTCTTCGTAACGTAATTTTTTCACACTATATAGTAAGAACAGTAATAGCAATAGTTATAGTAATGACAATGTCAGTAATGATGATAGTGATACTAGTAATAATAGTCGCAGTAGTCATAATCCTATGCAGTGGACCTGCAATCCTCGGGCCACGAGCTCCGGGAGTAGGACTCCTGACTGCATCCCTGAAGTCCTAGCCCCCCAAAGCGAGATGTTCATGGGTTTAGGGTTTAGGGTTTAGGGTTAGGGTTTGGGATAAAGGAAAGACCTGAATAATCGGTAATACTGGGGCTGAGGGGTTAATTCTTGTTATGAGTTGTACTGTAACTAACCTCTATCTTAGGGCACTATATGGGTGGTTGTCGAAATTGGGGTCCCCTTTTGGGGTACCCTAAAGATTAGGTGCCGTACTATATTAGGGACCCAAAAAGGGACTGTAATTTTGACAACCGCCCATATGGGCACTAGTGACATGGGAGTTTCCGAAAATTAGGGTACCTTAGTTTGGGGTCCTTAGAATAAGGAACCTACTATTTAGGGTGCTAGATTAGGGTCCCCTATTTTCGGAAACTCCCACATGTTTGGGGTTTAGAGTTTCCCTGAACTCAAGGTCCGAGCCTAAACCCGTGCCGCCTGAGACGTGCTTTCCGCAGCTTGTGCCCTAATCCCAATGCCTGGCCCTTACCCCTGAAGACCCTACCTTTTTAGGGCTCCTTATGATTTCCTTACGTTTTTAAAAAGGTAGGTTATTCCGGGTTAAGGAAGCCCTTACCTCAACCTTGACCGGAACATAAGCTAAGCCAAAGGATAGCTAGTAATGCTACAGGTAAGTGCTGTTTTTGGATGGATCATAGATCCCTTTAAAGGAACCTTATTGGAGTCTCTGGGCACTCAAGTCCAAAAAGCCCCAAATCTCTAAACCGTCTAAACCCCTAAACCCCCAAACCTCTAAACCCTAAACCCGTCGATGGGAGGCTTCCGAGATTGAGGACTCCATCCAAGGCCATGACTCGAACCGCTTTCGTAGCTTTTTTGGGGCTCGTTTTGAGCTGTCTGCGGATTGAGGGTTTACATGCTGTGAACCGCTTTCGTAGTGTCCAGGGCTTTAAGGCTTTTTGGGGCCAGTTTTGAGTCTTTCTACGGATTGAGGGCTTGCATGCTGTGCGGCCATTCGGAGTTATTGGGGCTTGATAAGATGTTTTGGCGCTTGAGGGCTTCAGGGATGTCATATTTACGGAGCGTGGGACTCTCAAGGCGTTGGGTTTCAGTTTGGACAGTTTGGATTGTGCTAGTTCGTCATAGGGAACCCCGCAAGAGCATCACAACAACAACGTGACTCTGAGAAACCACGGCCACATGACGCTATCCGAGGCCGTTATGGAGCCTTTATGACCGTCCGATGCAACCGCATGTTTTTTGAAGCCCTTCTTCTAAAAACCACCCTAAATCCTGATCCTAGCTTGAAACTCTAGAAACCTTGCATCATAATTTCTAGGCTAGCGGCAGTTGGTTTACGGCTTTTCCGTGTGGACCACTTCGGGCCACACATACAACCCGACCTTCCTGAACAGAACCCAAAAGGTTCTGGGGCTCAGTTTGATAGCATGGAGTATTCAGAGGGTAGATGAAGGGTCTAGGCTAGTCAATCATCGATCGTGGTGTTGGCGGGTTTCGGTGTGTAAGTGTTATAGGCCTGGGGCTACAAAAAGGCTTTTGGTTTCAGGGTTGATCAAGATTTAGGTTGAAATAGAGAGAAGAGTGTTTGGGATCAAGCTCGGCAAATCTGGAGAGCAAGAAGCCTAACAGTGCAATCTCGGAAGCTGTAAACCCAAAGCGCAAGCCCTTAACCCCGAAGAACCTACCTTTCAAGGGTTCCTCATTGTGTTTTCCTTATATACGTCCTTAAAAAGGTAGGTTATTCCGGGTTGAGGTAAGCCCTGCAACACCAAGCCGCAAAGCCAACACCCACCTCCGCAGAGCGATCCTACTCAGAGATCTTTCCTTCCTTCGTGGAGACACCGAGGTCCATTCAAGAGCATTGGGTTGACATACAGGGTTAGGGATTCGGAAAGGTCTAAAGGGTTTTTTTTCCCAAAGGTCCTTTGGCGAAACGGGAGATTGTTGCACCGGTGGGCCATCCATGCTATCTCACCACTATGTTCAGCAAACATCCCGGATGTGCGTTTATTTTTTGCAAGTATGGGAGTTTCCGAAAGTTAGGGGTACCTTATTCTGGGGTCCTTATAATAAGGATCCCATTATTTAGGGTACTTTAGTAGGGTCCCCTATTTTCGGGAAACTCCCGTATGTTGACGAGTTTGCAGGATTGTCTAAGGGATTGTGAAGGAGCTTTTGTTGACATTTCAGAAGGGTATTACAGTTGCGACGGTTTGCAGTGTTAATTTGTAGTGTTTCTGGTAAGCAGGGGTCTCGTATTTTGCGGTGTTCTTAGGACCTAGACGTAATGAGCCTCAGTTTCTGCCACTCCCAATAGGGGTTTGTCTACAGACCGCTCGAAGTTGAGGGCTTACTTACGCAGGGAATCAAGGCTTCAGTAGCATGCTGCCCCTGTGGCCGGATAAGTGCATGTATGGCAATTGGGAACCCGGAAGTAACCTTAGGAAGTCATAAGCTTCGGCTTAAAATTATCTAGATCTGAAATTCACTTATCTCGACGGTTCATCGACCGGGACCTGCAAGGTGCAGCCACCCTTGTCCATGGGTCGTAGACGATGTGACGTGGAGCGAATCCTACTTTTGTGATCCATGACATACAAACGGAAAGGAAGGCGAGAGAGGAGCGCGAAGCGGGGAGGCAGACAAGGAGAGAAGGAGGGAGGGAGAGAGGGGGAGGTAGAAAGGGGAGAGGAACGGAGAGGGAGACAGTGCCAGGAGAGCGCTGAGTCATTGCGGGCGGGGAGGGGAGGTTGGTAGACAGAGGGATCGCTGCTGAACCCCTTGGAAGCCCCAAAATAAGACCCAAAGAGCAGCACAGGAGTCGAGTTTCAGCCCCGGCCGTCCAAGAATCGGAGGCTTGCTGGAAGGAGTTGTCCTGTTACTCCAGGGGCCTTACCTTAACCTCCCAAAGTAGGTAAAATATTGGCCCAAGACCCAGAAAAGGCTATTATTCTACATACTTTTGGGGTGTAATAATTGCCTGTACTATTCAAGGGGTTCCTCATTAAAACTAGCGCATAATGGGCCCAAAAACCCTATTCTAATCATGATGGTCCCTATATTATACCATAGTACGGCAGACTCCAGGTAGCCGGATCCAAAACTTACAGTTACATGGAAACAGTGCAATCTAATTGGTTGGCAACCTCGTTCGGCCACGCACCATGCTGCAGTCATGGTAGGGTCGAAATCTTGTACCCTAAGCATCCCTAAACCCTAGACCCCTAGACCCCTAGACCCCTAAAGCCTAAACCCCTAAACCCTACACCCTAAGCCCAAAAGCCCCCAACCCCCAAATTTGCAGGGTTGAGGGCTTGGAGACTGTGGCTGTGTTGGCCGATAGGCTGTCTTTATGCATGGCAACAGTGGGTTCAGGGTTTAGGGTTTCATATGGTTTAGGGTTTAGGGCCTCGGATTTGCGGTTTGGGAGTATCTACAGTCTCCATTATAGTTCCTTTTCGGGTCAACCAGTTTTATGGTTAGGATTCTATAATATAGTTTTTGGTAAGCCAAAAAATGAGCTACAATGGAGGCTATAGGTACTTTCTTGCCTCAAACACCGGTTTAAGAGGGCCCAATCTCTTTGTCCTGGGCCGCGAGGCACCCTAAGCCCTAAACCCTTGATGGGCAGACATAAAAAGGAGCTCAAACAAACAAAGAAACCCTAAACCCCTAAACCCCTAAACCCCCAAACCCCTAAACCCCCAAACCCAAGGTCACAGTGTGGGCTCGTACAGCTAAGAGTTTCTGTGGTCCTAGGGCCGGGGGTTGAGGGCTGCAGTTTTGGATTTAGAGTCGGAACTTGTGGTGCTTAGGGCTGCTATAAGGGGACCTCCGGCACTTTGGGGTTCAGGGTGAAGTTTGTCGGGTTTAGTGGTTGGTTAGAGCCTTGGACAAGGGTTGGAAGTTTTCGGGTTTGGGATTCCAGGGCAGGTATGTTTCTTTCGGGTTGGGATGTCAAGGATTCAGGGTATACGGCTGCGGAAGATTCGCAATTTCGATTGAGACCCCAAAGCTCTAGACCCGAACCGCCTGCAGGATATGGAGTTTAGGGGCTGGTATGGAATTTAGGGTTCAGGGACAACGGCAACGTTGATTTCTGCATGTGCTCCCGGTAGCTGCTGTGGGCGACAGCAGACAATGGCGCAGATTGACAGAAGAACCCTTTAGTAGAGTGAACCTCGCAACTTCAACTTGCACTTTGGCATACTGCCCGAGGTAGACGACCCCCATCCACCCCAAGGAAATTCAACCCAAACCCTCGAACCTTCAACCCTAACCAAGTTCACGAAGCCTCCGAAGACTCAATCTTCGCCCCGAATAGGATGACGTGGGCTACTCCGAAGACAGCTTCGAGAGTGCAGGCATGAGACCCTGAGTTAATCCTTGAGTCTTTGGGGTAAACACGACAAGACTTTAGGTTCTGGGGGGTAACCCTATTATAGCCTATAGTCTCCTTAGGAATTATTTTTTGTTCTTGTTCATATAAAACCCAAGAGAATATTGGAAATATTAATTCTATTATGGTTCTAAGGGGGGTATAGTTAAGTCTCGCGACTCTGGGGCTTCTGGGCTTATGGGGTTGATTGGCTTCGTGAGGGTGCAGGGTTCGCGTGGTATCGGCTTCGTCACTCCAGGTTCGAGGTTTAGGTCTCTATGACGACCGCTCCTGGTTTCAGTATTATTCAATCAGTGTGGTTGATGCTCCAATGCATCGGGTTTAGAGTTATATGACTCAGTTTGCGGCGCGGGCGGGAAGGCTGCCTGACCTGAAAGGGGGTTGAATGCGGTTCAGCCGTTCTCTCAACGAAATGAAAGGGATGACTCTACGATTTCGGGTTCACATGCACGTTAGCCGGCATGTGGAACTAACGCCACGAGATCGTATGCACCCTAAACACAAGAACTCATAGACCCAAATCGAAAGCTTAGCGGCCTACAACCATCCACAACCCCTAAAGAACTGATCTCTTCAACTCCGCAAACACAAGCCATAAAACATGCTACAGCCCTGAACCCTGCCTCAGACCTTTAGTAGGGTAGTAGCCGTTACATACATAGCGCAACGCAGAATTTCTACGGAGGTTCACGGAAACCGTACAAGTGCCAAAACCTTAGACCCTAAGGCAACCAAACTCGAAGCCCTAAGCCCCGAGCCAAACCCCCAAACTTCCAAAACCAAAAAGCACAAATGCAAACATACTTCTTCTTATACATTAGATAAGTGTGTGCGTGTACCCGTATACTTATATATATATATATATATATATATATACATATGTGTGTACACATACGTTCATATTTGTGTGTCTCGTCTAAAGAGGCCGACTCTCTACCTAGAGTCTCCATTGTAGTTCCTTCTTTTGGTTAACCAGTTTTAAGGTTAGGATCCTATAGTAGAAATTTTGGTAAACCCGAAAAAGGAACTACAATGGAGAGTATAGGTATGGGATCCCAGCAGAGGTGCAGGAGAGTCCTACGACGAGAAAGACTTCGAGTCGGAAAGCTCCAGTGAGGCCCAGAAGGGCTGTAATATCGACACGATTCCTTGAGGTTCCTACAGGTATGTTTGTATATCTATATCTATATCTATATCTATCTATCTATATATATATATATGTGTATATATGCTCATTTGTATGTATTGTACTGTACTGTAGTGTATCGCAACGTAATGTGTATGCATGCGTGCATATGTGTGGATATGTATGTGTATCTATGTGAATGTACGTGTATGTACGCGTATGTACGTGTATGTCTCATGTGTTGGATGGACGGACGGATGGATGGATGGATGTCGTATGTATAGATGTACACACATATGTGGATGTATATACATATACACTTACTACACCAGGAGTTTGGCTATCCCGATTTAGGGTCCGCTACTGAGATTTGAAGGGTTTAGGGTTTAGGGCGATAAATACTTGGTTACTGAGTTAAAAGACATGGTGGGTAACCGAGTGAGGGCAATGGAGCTTAGTAGGGTGGGATTCAAGCTTGACTCATATTGGGCTTGTCGGATTGCTGGTCCGGGGTGTAAGTTTAGTGCTTCGGTAGTGTAGGAGTTTGGTAAAACTTGGGGCTCAGGGCTCAAGATGTTTCTTCAGAAGATAAAGAAGCACACAATTACGAGCACCGTAACTGCTGTGCAACCCAACATCGAGATCTGAATCTTAAGAAACCCCTCCCTTCAGCCCTGTTCTGCTTGTCAAGGCCCCTATATTGAAGACAGTCCCTGCTCTCATATCAATCAAGCAAGTGTCCCAGGTGTTTTACCTTACCCCGTGCTTAGCCTGCGTTTGGTACCTTATCCCGTGCTTAGCCTGTGTTTAGGGTTTATGGCTGGGTGAAGCCGCTTATGCCAATTACTGTCGAGGTTTTAAAGTTTTCGAGGCTAGCGCGAATGCCTCAGACCGACACGCAACTTGCTGCGCCTTATAAGCCTTAATGCTATGAAGTTCTGCAAGCGCCAGGAGCCCAAGGCCCCAAATTCCACACTCCAAGCAGAAAGCCCTAAAGCGACACTGCCCCAAATAGTGCCTCACGCAAACCTGAACCCTAAACAGGCCCCCGACGAAGTCCTCAACGCCAAACCCTAAAGCTTCGGGAACCCTATGCCTTAGAAGCTGCCCCCACCCTGTCATAGTGACTATAAGGCTTATATTAGGGCCCTATTATATTCCTATTATACCACTATTACAGGGTATCCTAACTATAACCTACTTATAACCTTACTAAGTCCCATGAGCCTTTAAGTAGACCCTAAACCCTAAACCCTTATTCTAGAGCCCCTTTAAAGACCACTATTACAGGGTGGGGGCAGCTTCTAAGCTATGCCCTACTCCGACTTTCGGGAGGCTGCGAGTCGGAGCTCGGCACCTTCTGCAGCCCCGGCCAAGGTCCCGAGGAAATTCAGACAAGCTTCGGGTTGGTAGGGTTCTAAGACTTGGTGCTTAGGATGGTTTTGTTTATGTGTTTCTTATGTTTTTCTATTTTTTAATCGGGCTTTAGTGCTCATTCTGGGGTTTATATGGCTTGAGATCTTGGCTCTGGGGTCGTAGGATCTGCTTTCTTAGGAGCTACAGGGTTCTTGGCTGTAGGGGTTTCTTTTTGGAGGGCTTTGGGTTTGTAGGGCTGTGGGTGCAAAATTCAAAGAAAAAGCGGAGGCGTTACAGTGTCACAGGCTGCTCAAACTGGTGTTTATCGGATGTCTGCGTTACAGCATGGTGAGAATGACGTTGTTGACATTTTTTGGTTTTGGCTCTATGGAGCTTACCTTTCCTAGTATATCTCCCGGAAGGTTTCGCGGGATCCACATAAGGCTTATGTACTAAACTTACTAAATTTAAACCTTCTGAGCCTAGATGTTGGGAGCTCGCTGTTGTGTTTTCTTGTTATGAATTTATGTCCACTGTATGCATACATGTATATAAATATACCTATACACATACACATATCCATGTGTGTACATATATACACATACATACACCCGCTGAAAATGTAGGCTTTCTTCAGCCCTGAAGTTTTCAGCCCCATGTCCCATCTTCCCGACACTGCGTTTGGGGTCTGCAGGGTTCAGGGTTTAGGGCCTAGGGTTTCGGATCAAAAGCTTCAACAACAAACAGCAAGGAAGCAGCTCCTTCCCAATAAAACTTGCACTGCTGAATCCTGTCTTGCCCTAAACCATAGAGTTAAGATGCACTCAATAGCCCCAAACCACAAACCCTGTAGAATCTCAACCCCGCACCCTAAACCCTAAAAATACGATAATGCGAGAAGCTCCAGGTTCCAAGGGTAAAAGGAGGGACCCTTAATAAGGACCCCTAGTTATATACCCTTAAAGGAGCTATTATATACCCATTATATAGCCCATTATAGGGACCCAGGGGTCTCCATTAAGGGTCCCTCCTTTTCCCCTAAACCCCTAAACCCCCAAACCCCTAAATCCTATACCCCATATACCCTTATAGAATCCCTATAGATCCCTTTAGGGTCCCTCCTTTTCCCCTAAACCCGCTAAAGCCCCAAACCCCTAAACCCTATATACCCTTATAGAATCCCTATAGATCCCTTCAAAGGGTCCCTCATTTTCCCCTTTGACAGGTGGTGAAGCGCCGGCCTCTGTCGCCTCGCTCCTTGACATCCTCGGTGGCATCGGCGAGCTCTCCGCGACTGAAGGTCCGGAGAGGGTGTAGGGTTTAGGGTTTAGGGTTCGATGGAGGAGAAGTAGTACGCTTACTCCCTTTTTGTAGTCCTAGGTAGCTTATAGCGTTACCCAATTTTGAAAAAGGCAGCCCTTTTTATTCCTAAGTTACTGGGCATCCTAGTCTAGGGGTCTAGGGTTCCTGCGGCTCTGATTGTAGTTCTCGGGCTAATGGGTTGAGCTTCACTGCCCCACCATAATCTGTGTTGCACGACTTCGTTCTGGCGAAAGTCCGCGCTGTCACCGCAAACCCTTGTGCCTGTAGCCCTGACCTTTGTCTGCAAGCCAGCAATCCGCTTCCACCCGGGCCTCAGCTTACGGTTTAGGTGTTGGGTTTTGGGGTTTAGGGACAACGTGGTTTCTTGGTTTACAGTTCCTGTTCTCCAATGATGACATGTTCATCTTCACGTTCACTATCATCGCCGATGTCATCCTCGTTCTGTCTTATCATGATCACATCAGTATGCAAGCGTTAAAGGCAGACACTGACACTGCATGAAGCCTGATTCACCCAAAGAAACATCACAGCAGATCAAAATTGACACCATTGTCTCAGTCTGCGCACGAGGCCGGCAAAGCTTGGAACACAAGCTGTAGAAAGCCCCGGTTAGCTCGAGCTAGTCCCTAATGTAGGAACCTGACTAAAAAACCCTGGGTCTCTTATATGAGCCCTACTATTTGGGGATTATCGGGCCAGGGTTCTTGATCAGGTTCCTACATTAAGTTCAATGACAAGTGGGAGCTTTCGGAGCCCTAAACCTTGAGCCCTATGCTCTGGATCCTGAACAACCCCCCCCCCCTCGCCATGCATAGTTTGAGCATTATCACCCGAACCTCCCAGCCAGGGAGCTTTGAAAATAATGGAGTTGAGATCATTTTGAAACTTCTGATCTAAGGGCTTTTAAGGGGGTTTGGGGTTCAGCGGGGGTTCGGGGCTTCGTGATCTCTGCAGGTCGAAACAGCCGAGGACAGTCACCCCTCCACGCCCGCGTCTAAGGTGCATGGGACGAGTTCATGGGTTTCGGATTTAGGGTTTACCTTGGCGCCGATCACCTATTAGCCTCTTAGTGTACGGTTTTACTTCGTAGCATATACCGTATACTAGTAAGGGAAGGGTTTGGGGTCTACAGGCCGGGCTGAGGAGGTTGTTTCACTGACCCTCATTGTGAGTGTAAATCAGGCTGCCCTGTTGGCTGAAACCTCCAAGTCTTTCGGGTTTGTAGTCATAGAAGGGTCACAATGTTGAGCACCACGCCCCACAAAGATTGCCTAACACTTTGATCGCGTATACTTGCTTCTACCGGCTTCCACAGCTCGCTGTTTTAGATTTTTTGCTGTTAATACACTTCTGTTCTGCAGTTACAGATATCTTGGGTGCAGTCGTGGCAGTGGCAGCAGTAGAGGTTGCAGTAGTAGCAGTACTAGTAACAGTAGTACGTAGTAGTAGTAGTAGTAGTAGTAGTAGTAGTAGTAGTAGTAGTAGTAGTAGTAGTAGTAGTAGTAGTAGTAGTAGTAGTAGTAGTAGTAATAGTAGTAGTAGTAGTAGTAGTAGTAGTAGTAGTAGCAGTAGTAGTAGTAGTAGTAGTAGTAGTAGTAGTAGTAGTAGTAGTAAAGTAGTAGTAGTCGTCGTCGTTGTAGTAGTAGTAGTCGTCGTAGTAGTAGTAGTAGTAGTAGTAGTAGTAGAGTTGCCTTGTTGCGCCACAGGAAGCCCCAACAGCAAGAGCTTGCCTTCCAGTCCCAGGGCTTTTGTAAAACGAAAACGCAGAAAGCGCTTGCAGTGGCTTTATGCCCCTAACAGAGGGGCCTCAATAGCTACCAATACTATTTTGGGGGCTCATGCTTACGACTTTGGTATAATGGGCCCCAAAACCCTGTTCTAATTCTGAGGGCCCCTATATTATAAGCCCCTAGAACCTATAATACTTCGACCCCTGACTTAATATAGTCCCTTTCTCTGCATGCCCTAAACTGAAGAGACACCAAGCCGAAAACGCGCTTATCCCTAGTGTCTCAGCCCTTATACTCCGCCACATCAAGCCTTAAACTAGTCGAAGGAAGCTCTTCAGCAACCTTAGAAACCCGAAAAGAAAGGCAGGTAAAGCCCTGGGAAACCTAGTATATAGGAGGAAAGCCTTCAGCAATCTGAGCAACCCTAAACCCCAGACCAGTAGTCGGAGAAGCCGTCAAGTCTCTGAAAGCTAAACCTGCGCACCTCAAGAATCGGACCCCTAAACCTGATCCCCAAGTCCCTCCACACCCCAAATCCCTAACCACCAAAGCCCGAAACCCTAAATCCCTAAACTCCTAACCCTGAACCCTCGAACAAAATCCCAAATCTCTAAACCAAAACCCCAAAACCTCAAACCCCTAACCCTAAATCCCTGCAGCACCGGTCAGGTGGTCACACGTCGCCCGTTTTCGCCTCGATCTTCTCCGGCCTCCCCTCGCACCCCACGGTCGCAGGCCAAAGGAGTGGATGTGTTTTAAGGTATAGGGTTTAGGAGTGTATAAGGATGACCTTTAAGGTTTAGGGTGGGATTTTGGGGTTTAGAGTTTAGGTCTATCGGGCTTTAGGGTTCAGGGCTCATAGAGTTAGGAGTTAAGGCTAGGGATTAGAGTTTGGGGTTTAGGGACCAGGGTGTAGGGTTGAGGATTTGCGGGTTTCCGAAAATAGAGGACCCGAATTTATAGTACCCTAAATAGTAGGATCCTCATTGTAAGGACCCCAAATTAAGGTACCCCTAATGCTCGAAAACTCCCATTTCAGTGTACAAAACTCACAGGCCCACCAAGGCCACCCTAAAGTCTAATTAAACGGCACAAGGCCGACAACCTCGAGTTCGTAGATGTGCTTAAGTTCACGGCTTCGGAACCGCAGATGCACGCTGCCTGCCTCCTACTGGGGCCCTTGGGTTGCGATTTCTTACGTATCGGCTTCCTTGGAAGCGTCGTGTGTAGCAAAGGTCAGAAACTCTCAATCCCAAATGCAATACAGGTTACTTCAGAAGGACTGAGCCCTGAAACCCATGTCCTATCACCCCACAATCCCAACTCCCAAACCCCGCTGGGAGCCGTTTTTGATGTCCAGGCCGAGGCCACGGAAGAGAGCCAACCTTCGACACCTTCGAAGAAGGTGGGCTTTAGGTTTAAGAACTTAGCGGTTTTAAGGGCTTAGGGTTTGAGGATTCAGGTTTATAGGGTTTGGGGTTTAGAGTGGGCGTTGTGTTTGTGAGCTTCCTGATCGTTATGGAAGCATAAGAGTTCTTGATAATAAGTTATGGCTATGTGTGTTAACAAAGGTTGCATTGGACTTACTCAGAGTTTGTTGATTGTTACGTATATGGTTTTTTACATTTAAATGGTTTTCTTTAAGGGCTTGATAGGGATGCTCGTGAGGGTTCAGTGACAAGCCTTTGGGGACATGTTCGGGAATCTTGGGTTCGGCTTCAGCATTGCTTTTAGCCTTGCACTGTCTTCAGGGGGTTTGCAAATGTGTCATGTTTTATCAGTTATGAGCCTTTTCCGGGCTTATATGTGTTAAAGGGGTTGGCGGGATTCCGAATTCGGGTCGCCAGATAAGTTCGAAAAGAACCAGCCCTAAACCCATAAACCCTCAACCCTAAATCGTCATGCCATGCCTACTTGAACCTGTCTATCCGAGCCCTCAGACATCCCGAACATCCCCAAGTCCCAGCATAATGGGCGATATAATGGGTATATAACAGCTATATTAAGGGTATATGCCTAGCGGTCCTTATTAAGGGTCCCTTCCTTTAGCCGTGGAATTCCCTACACTGTGAATATGCAGCCCTGATCCGAACCCTGCTACGATTCCTAGTTCTATACTTCAAGCTTCAGGCCTTAATCCATCAAATCCGACACCCAAAACCCCACAAGACCTTATAAACCCCACTTTAAATCTCTTAAAATCCTCAAATCCTACACCCTATCAACCTTAAACTCTATGCAGCCTTGCAAACCCATCTACAACCCCTAGCAGGTGCTGACTCGTCGCCCTTTCTCTCCGCGGTCTTCTGCCTCACCCTCCTCGCCGGCTTCTCCAAGAACGCCAGTTTCCGAGGTTCGGGTTCGGGGTGTAGAGGTTTTTTGGGCTTGGGGTTTAGGGGGGTAGAAGCCTAGTCCATTTTTTTACGTGCATGAGGGTCTAGACTAGAGGGTTTGAAGTTTACTTTCGGGGGTCAGGGTTTATCCACCTTATGAATGGTCCGTGGTACCCAGAACCCAGTAGCCTACTGTAAATGCCATTGGGCTCTTGCCTGCTGCCTAGGGTTCCAAGTTCTTGGGAGGTTGGTAGCGTTGTCGGCTTTCTTTCGGAAACCCGAACCCCAAGCTCTGAGCCTTACTAAATGTTGTTCAGCCCGTCCACATGCCAGTTTTGTGGGGTGTGGAGTTATATCGACTGCCTGGTCAAATAGCCAGTAAGCATGTCAAACAGGTTTTGTAGATTTTTGTAGTTTCTAAGTACTTAATGGCAAGTGCTTTTACGGATGTAGGAACTGGTCGCACAACTTGCAGAGACGGTCAATCAACCATGACCGGGCATGACATTTGGCGTGCACGGCCAGCGTTGGCTCAGCTTAGTTACCACGTGCCATACCTTCAAGCCTTCAAGCACTGCAACATTTGAAACATTCAGTCCTGCACCCTGAACGTGTATATATATATATATATATATGTGCGTATTAGAAGCATTAGAAGAATCACTCAAGTTTCAAGATTGAACATCCATGTAACCCATACCCTTGGCAAAGCTGGCTGTTAGAACACCCTCACACGACAAACCCGCATGAGCAGGCTTTCACCCTATGTAGACCCGTAGAATCCCGCAGTTGTCGGAACAAGTAGTACTAACATATATCCCGTTGTGGTCCCCCTGTATAATCCCCTTGTAACTGTCCTTGAATATGCTCTAAAACTCTTCTGATAATGGCGGTGCCTGTCATAAGCCGCCTTGCAGCTATACTGCAATATTCCCTCGAAGCCTGTTCCGATTATTACGGCCTCTATCAGAAGCCCAAGACCGAGCAACCGAAGTGCCGGTGCCAGGCCCCGCGCCCCGCTGCCTTGCCGGAAGGGAGCTCGCGATCGCTTTCTGCTTCCGGCTTTGTCGGCTCAGGTGGGGTGTCAGGTTATCGAGTGCTTATGGTCTAGGGTTCAAGTTTATAGGGTTTAGGGTTCAGAGGCGTCGGGCTCTGTTGGCTCAGGTGTGCTTTGGGGCTTTTGGGGTTTAGAGTTTAGAGTTACATTTCTTTGTAGAAAGGACCTTTAGGGCGTACGCTTTAGGGCTTTCGGATTTTGGGTTTCATGGGTGGTGTTTAACCATGTAGTAGGTTTAGGGATGGGTGCTTTGGGTCTGCGGCTCTGGACTTATAGAGCTTGAGGGTTAGAGAAACTCGACACTCACAGCAGTGTCTCTAGTTTGCAGAACCTGCCTTTGTTTTTTGGGGGGATCGGGAGCACGGGTGGCATTGTATTGCTCCTGTTACCCTAATTAAACCCTATAAGCCCTAAACCCCTAAACCCTAAACCCTTAAACCCCTAAACCCTAAACCCCTAGTTGGAGCGGGTTCGCGGATATGATCTGTGGCGAGGCAGGGAGCATGTGCTAGAGGAGGCCACGGATCTCCGCGACTTCATAGGTGACCCCGAGACCCATTTGGGAGTTTCCGAAAATAGGGGATCCTAATAGATATATATATATATATATATATAGAGAGAGAGAGAGAGTACCCTAAATGGTATTAGGATCCTTATTATGAGGACCCCAAAATATGCTACCCCTATTTTTCGGAAACTCCCATTTAAGCAAGGAAGCTACTTCACGTCATCTTAGGGGTCTATTTTTCCAGGGTACTAATCTACCGGAAAGGTGTCGGGGCTCCCAGTGTAGGTAAGCCTTGGAGCATGAGCCCAATAATTCCCAAAGCCGTAAGCCCGAAGCCCGCGACCCTAAGAGACCTTAATCCTATATCCATCTGCTAGGAAGCCGCCATTCACCAGAAAGTGTGCAGAGCTTCTCTGGCTGATGCGCCTTGGCAGATTTCACGTGCTTTAAACTTAAATTTACAGGATTGAATCGGGGTTCTACAAAATTTGTGTTCAGGGTTTTAAGGGTTTTGTACATGGGTCGTTCGTTTTCATGCGGCGAGAAGTACCTCTAACAGCGAACTCCACACAGTCAATTCATCCAGGTCTGCAGCCTGCCAAGGGCCGTCACCGGTGCAGGTGGGCCGGGAGCATCGGGAGGGCTGCTCGCAGCTTCATGCTGGAATCGAGTTTGTTTGAATGACGTCGGCAGAGTTGATAGAAGCCGGTCAACCACGTGCCAACTTCGTTGGAACGCTGTTGGCTCAGTCGGCTGCTGTCGTCGCAACTGTCGACGGCAGGAGGCGTTAGCTACCCTTTCTTTGACAAATTGTTATCCATATGCCCAGAGTGATGACAGCTGGCCTTGAGCTCCAGCGTCATGTTCCCAGGCAGCAGGGGCAGTCGTTTGCTGTGCTTTCAGTTGGATGCTGCTGGCATGGCTAATGTGGGTGCCTCTCACCCGCAGTGACACCAGAGAAGCACCCAAAGTCCTGTAGGCTCTCCATATGGTCCTCAGGTTCTTTCTATGCAGCCCGAATCGATGCGACATGACATCTTAAGAATCCGTGCTCCAAGTTGACGTCTGGGCAACAGTGCACGGCTCAGGCTAGCTTCCACTACAAGACTCTGTCTTTTTTGCATTGCGGCCCTCTTTGGGACATCTGAGCGCCGCCCGGATGCATCAGTACCCAAATTCCTGGGTTTGAAGAGTTATTTCTTTTTCAATGTGCCCGACACGATGTCTGATGCTTGCTTACAGCCCAGCCGCAATTCCGCATGTTTTCTGATATCCATCCTGGTGCTCCAGTTTGAGGCTTGGGGATCACGGATGACTTTCCGAACTCCTGTGAAGGCCAAGGGCTTGCAGTCCGAGGGCTCACTGGAGAGTTGGATGCGCTTGGGTTTAGGGTTTAGGGGTGTTGTAATTGCCCTTTGAGGTGGAAGCTTCACATTACGTTTCGGAGGTGTCTTTGCAAGTCAACTGTGTTGTGGGAGTTTCCGTGAATTAGGGGTACCCTATTTCGGGGGTCCGTATAATATGGATCCTACTATATAGGGTACTGTATTGGGGTCCCCTGTTTTCTGAAACTCCCTTTTGTGCTTTTCAGGGGCCATGCTCAACCTCGACTCCTTGACCTAGCCTGTCCACCTTTTTAGTTCCCTACTGGAACCTACCCTAACCTCCCAAAACCTACTTTTTTGCACGGTCCCTGTATTTCCATATTAGGGTATATAATAAGAAACTACAAAAAAGTAGGGTTTGGTAGTTTAAGGTCCATCTCTGTGCAGGTCGCATCACTCTCAGAGGCCGCCAATACCAAGTTTCCACGGAGCACATCGTAAACGCAAGTCGCAGCTGCGTTATCCACGCGGAGCATGGCACGATGCTGATGCTGAGCGCCCCGGTGCACTTCCTGGGAGATGTCCGCCTTACAGGAAGCCTGCAGGTGCTTGGCATCGGGGTCCACATACGAGTGCGTGGTTAACTTATATAGGCCCTCATATATCCAGTCATCCAGTCGTAGCCATCCCGAGACCTTACAATCGGACAGACTGCAGGTGGTAGCCCAGGGGGACATGAAGTCCGACAGCTGCTTCGTCGTGAAGGGTAGCCTGACGCTAGAGATGGATCTCCTCCGGATGAGCGGTTGCCGCTCGATGGGCCATGGTGGCGCTTTACGAACTCTGGGAGATCTGACCGTGATAGGAGGAAAGTTGGAGTTCGACGACTGCCATGCTTTCCAGGGTGGAGCCGTCTACGTCGAAGGCAGGACACAAATCAGGGGAGGAGAAGCCACGTTTACAAAATGCACGGCATCCATGAGTGTCAGGGGCTTCAACACCCGCAAGGCCACGCATAAGTTTCTGCGCGAAATTCACCGCGTGCGCTTTCACCAGCTCCAGTATTGTGGGGGAGGGCTTGCCGTCGACGGATCTCTGCTATTGCAAGAAGCTCGGATGACGTTTGAGAGCTGCAGTGCAGAAGAATTCGGGGGAGCCCTCTGCGCCGCCTGATTTGTCTGAAATGCGAAGACCTTTTCAATTTGTTCGTCGAGGAATGTATCACTTTCAGGTTTCCAGTGAGATCAATGGAGCATCCGGAGCTTTGCGTGCGTTTGTTCCGATTTCAGCCCAGGTTATCGGAGGATTCGACCAACAGGGCGGGTCCATGAACTTCAACACCTGCACAAGTGGACGTGCCGCAGGGGGGGTGTACGTTGCTGTGACAGACAAGCAATCACGCGGTTGTCGCGTTTTGCAGAGTGCCGGTTCATCCGGCACTTGTTTTTTAAACTCGAAAGCTTGTATGGACTGAGTATATAGACTCTTAGACAGATGTCCTGCCAGGTTAATGGGAGCTTCTACGAGGAAAGTGGTGCCATGTACTTCAAGAATTGCACGAGCAGTGAGAAAGGAGGTGGCATGTTCCTGCGCTGCACTCAGGCTGGCTCCAAGTCATGCGGAATCAGCCAATCACGTTTGACGTTCCGTTCCTGCTCCTCTGCCGTGGGGGGTGGCCTGTCGTTGTCCGGGGCTCTGGACCTGATGCATTCCAACGCCAGCTTTGAGTACTGCCGTGCGGCAATTGAAGGAGGAGGACTTGGGGTCACGAGTGGGTCTGCAGTTTCAGCTCGAGTTGTGAGTCTCGAATTCAAGCAGTGTGCTGCCGGCAGATATGGCGGTGGAATTCACTCCCTTAAGGCAAAGATGAGACTTGACCAGTCTAACATGACCTTTGTCGAGTGTACGGCTGGTCGAATAGGAGGTGGCTTCGCGGTCCGTGACGGACGGCTCACCCACGCCCGTGGCAAGATGTCGTTCCACTTCTGTAAGGCTTATGCGGGCGCGGCCTTCAGCTCTACTTTGGGTGCTGAACTGGCTGACGTTGACGTTGACATGTGCACCAGCTTGGGTGCAGAAGTCACGAGTTCCATGGGCAATATTTCGATTCAACGTTTGACCTTTGTCTACGATGGTCCTTCTGCTGGGTATGAGCCGTCTTTGGTGGCACCGAACGTTTCCATATCAGAAGTGAATTGCACAGCAACCCACCAGTGCACTTTGCGTGCTGCCACCTTGCGCATCCCGTCCCTACTTTGCCCACCTGGGCGCGAAATCGAAAAGCATTCTGCCTCCCTTCCTCATGAGCCACACCATGGCTGCAGATTGTGTGAGCCCGGGCATCTTGGCTGCGTTGGCCTGTCTGGCAGAAGCCCGCTTTTGATTGCGATGTCTCCATGGCACTGAGGCATTTTCAGCCGCTTCCATGGCGCAATCCGTATTGCTTCCCATGCCCCGGCGAAGCAAAGGCATGCGACGCCGTGTCTGTGACAATGCAGGCCAGACCGACCGTGCAGCTAGAAAAACCTCAAAGCCTACTCTTGGCATTTCTCTATGCATATGTAGTTAGCTAATTATCAGTGTAATGAATCGCAAAGATAGCTGCGTTTTGATTCCGTCCGGCCCGGACTGCGGAACGCTCAGAACTGGGACCGCCCAACCAGCACGCTCGGCACACGGGCCTTTGATTTGAAGACCGCCATAAAAATGTCGGACACACTTGATGTTCCTTCGTCAGATCAAACAGCTCTACAGACCCAAATTCGCAGTGCTTCGGCCAATGTGATATTTTCTCCAAAGCCCGAACACCCAGCAACATGGGAACAACTTCTCGGAGCCACCCTCCCGCAGGCAAATGGGTTAGACACTGCAAACTACATTGAACTGTTCGAATGCAGAGCGAGGGCAGGTGCTTGCCGCAAATGCTGTGATGGTGTGATCGTTGCTTTCGTAGTTCAGGGCCCTGCACTTCGTCCTGGAAGGCTGGCTACATGCTCAATGTCCCGAATCTCTCGTCGCTCATTGACTTCAGCGAACTGGAGTCGGTTAAGCGGACCTACTTCTGTCCGAATGCTGCTTCCTGCCCAGGATGCCGCAGGTTCAGTGTTTGGATCTCATGAAAGCTTGCGAGTGGATTTCGGCTGGCCAAGCCTTAGTGGACTGACAGACAAACTTGGGACAGGTAGGGCTATTCTCAGCATTAAGGCACTTAACAGGAGCTGCTCACGGCTCTTCCTTCAGCACCTCCGAAGTTTACCAAACGGGCCGAAACATTCACCAATACTACTGCGGCAGCTCCTTGTTATAATGATTGCATAATATGCCCCAAAGCCATATTCTAGTAATTATCAAGGTCCCCTCTATTCTAGTACCCTTTGCGATCCCTTATAGTAGCCCTTATAGACGCTTCTTCAAAGGGATCACTTGTTAAGGGTCGCCTTATTAGCCCCTGCCTTTGCTCAAAGCCTCGAGCTTGGAGAGTCAAATAAAGCACTAAGCTGCAAGCAGACCTTTCTTAGAGGCTCCGTATACTGCCTTGTTCTTTGCAGGGAATGGGGGAATGGATTATGGAGACTACTAAGTTACTAAGGGGGGTTTATACAGGGACTGCTATGGGGATCCGTTCCCCCACGCTACTAAGCACCAGACAGTATATAGTACCATTATGTAGGTCCACTGGGATGGGTTTATAGAGACTACTATAAGCGACCTGAGGCGACTATCATACTGTTGATGGTATAAATCCTGCATTACCCATAACAAGGAATATACCATAATTCCCATGGTCTACAGGGTCATTGAGGTATTGGAGGGTTTATACCACAACCGCACCATTTAGGATGGTCTTTTGGGGCCTAATTCCATAATCATACTATATATGGAGCCTCTGCGTTGTCCACGATCAGCAAATGGATGGATAGGGTTTATCCGTTCCAAGCAGCCCGTAGATGTCGTAGCCAGGCGTATTCTATGATGTGACTTAAATCAAGGCATATCAATGCAGGAAGATTTATGTGTGTTTTGCGAGCAGACTTAGCGCACGCAAACAGGCATAGCGCATGCCATTTGCGTGGGCAGGCGTGTTTTTTGTATGCTGCTTGGTGTACTTTGTTCACGGTGGTGTCCCTGAGCTGCAGGAGGACGGCTGGCCTACCAGAATCAGACAGCTATGTGTTCGCCAGGGGCGACCGGTGAAGGATGTGAGTTCTCAACGCCCGGCTATGCTGACGGGGATTATGCCAACCCGTATGGCAAGTTCGAATGTCCCACTGCGCCGTCGGTTTGGGTTGCGGCTGCCAGCTACCTATTCGGCAAGGATCTGTTTGTTTTCGTGCTCGCTTCCTCTTCAGTGCTCGGTGCAAAAGCTGGGAGAAAGGAGAGTGCCGTCCTTGTGAATCATTTGATGGCCTTTGGCATCATTGCTTCCCGCTGTTTGGCGGCCCTGATGCAGACCGAAGTTTTTGCTGGGCAGTCCGTGTTTTTCAGAGACGTGTTGGATGCATGGGGCATTGTGATTGATACAGGAACTGGACAAGCCGCTTCCGGCACACCTGTATCTTGCTTTCCGAAGGCCATGTACGACGATTCCGGTTTAACGGGCTTCTTCCTGAAATTCGCTTTGGCCAATGCTCCAGCCCTGCTACTGGTGTGCGTCTTTGGTTGCGCGAAAGGATTTTGGCTCAGCATCATTGTAGGGAGTAACTGCTTCTTGCCAGCATTTTGCGGACGCCTGAGTACGCTCCTCATATCATTTAGGCCAACCGCAGCTGATGGTCCTCGGTTCTATTATGACATTGATAACGGTCAGCAATGGATGATGGTGCTTGCAACTGTCATGGTGCTGACCATCTGCTTCAGTGCTACAATCTGGTTGTTTTTGCGGGCGACGCATTCTGACCAGGACCCTGGCTCGCTGCAAGTGTTATACCTGGCGGCTCCTTACAAGCCACAGTATGCCTCGTGGGAGGTGGAGCGGCTACTGCGCAAGATGACATTCAGTGTGATTTGTACGGCCTTTCCGGTGACAATGCACCCCATGACCCAGCTAGCGCTACTGGCCTGCATTTCGATTGTGTCGGCTGCGCTGTACTTGAAGCTGCAGCCCTATAGCCTAGCCAAATTCAACGAAATGGAGACCGGCTTGCTCTTGGCAGCCAACGTGATGGCCGTTCTGACTCTACTCAGTTCCCATCCATCAGCGGATTGGGGTACATATTTACCTGGCATCCAGTTCGCGGCAGGTATGGCCGCCGTTTCAATCGGCACAGGCTGCACGGTTTGGATGGCCATCCTGATAGGCGCTGCATTTATGACGGAGCGTGAGAAAGAGTAAGCTGCACGTGAGTGCGCAAAAAGAGTGCCTGCTTGGAGGTTGCTTACGAAAACCCTCAAACCATCTTAACCCTAAGCTGTCAGGGTCAGCAAGACCCTGCCCAGATATGGGTATGCATCCAGACCAGAAGTTTTTCCAGACCCCAAGCATGTTTGGATCTGTATTACAAGGGCGACGAGCACGGACCCATGGATTCAAGCCTCCTGCAAAGTGTCCGAACGTTGTGCCAGCATACTTCTCGAGCGCTGGGTTCCGTAACCGAGTTCCCTTTCGTGCCGATAACAGCCCCATCGTGCCAGAAGTTTTCGGAGAACAATACTTAAACGCCTAAACCAGACCATAGAGCCATGTCTTTGGGGCCTTAGCTTCCGTTCGAAGGTCGGCACTGAAATAATTTAATATGCACGTCCCCTACTAGCCCCCACGCCCCACATTACAGTGCGTGTTGCCGTCTTCTCTTGATGTATACTTGATGAACAGCAGTGGCAGCAGCACGACCCTCTCCTCGAAGCCCTATACTGCATATACAGGCCCCTGAATCTTGGGGGGACGGTCTTCACAACTCCCCAAATACCTCGCCGCGAAGCCTGAGCCCCTAATCAACCTAAGCCCTATATCAGGTAAGCCCGAAGCCTTAGACCGAAAAAGAAGCATCAACCCTAAGCTTCCCAAATGCAGAGCCCTAAATCCCAATTCGAGGCCAGGGTCTCGGGTCCGCCTTGTCAGGATAGGGACGTGTGCAAAGCCCGAAGCAGGGTTTCGGGTTTTGAGGGTATAGGGCTTTAAAGCTTTAGGGCTTGACAGAGGGGTTGAGGGTTTAGGGTTTGGGGGGTATAGGGCTCTACGGCTTTAGGGGGTGAGGGTTTTAGGGTTTAGGGTTTCGGTGAGTGCTCTGGTTCCAATGCTTACTCTGGTTGTTTATTTCAGGACAAAGCGTGTCCGCATGTAAAGGCTGGATCATCAGGAACGCGTACTTAGAAGTCTCGACGTGAGGGTTCCGTCCATAGCAACCTAGAGCAGTACAACTATTGATTGTTGCGCTTCTGAGACTTTATGCTTATCGCGTGCTGAAACACCGCAGCCCGAAAATCGAATGGCTGCTTTGCCCTGTACAGGGGCTCGAGGTTTTGATGGGTTGAAGCTCAGGGAAGAAGTAGCTCAGATACAGACTTGAACCATTTGGGGTTGAAGCCTTCCCTGTACGCGCCCCAACATGCAAATGTGCACAACTTAATCCCCACGAACATTTCACGGGAGCATCCTCACTCACGCTGTGCGCTTTGCCTCATCAGGTACTGGAACCTGCTGGTGGCGCCTTCAGTTCGCCATCGACGGTGCTACCTTGTAAACTTTAGTTCACGACCTGTGAAACTTAACAACTGAGGTTCATGTAACCCCAAAGCACCTGAACCCTAAACAACATTGGGCCGTAAACCAAAAGACGTAAATCGATTGCCAAATGATTTCCGAGTCCCGAAATCAAACTCTACATAGCCTGTGAGCCCGAAGCCTTTTCAACCCTAAACCCCCCCAAAGCGAGACGCAAACCCAAAGAGCTAAACCCTAAACCCCCAAGCCCTGAACCCTAAACTAAAAAGCCTGAACCTGAACCCGAAACCACAACCTAAGGTCAACCCGACAGCGTGCTTGAACCCATAATAATAGTAATTATAATGATCGACAACAATCATACTCATCATACCCAAAATAAACATAATCACAATAATAACAGTTCTCGTATTCATATTAATAATAGCACTAATAATATAATCAAATATAATCATCATAGTAACAATAATCATAATATTAAAGCCCCCCGTTCAGTTCAGGTCAGGTCCTACCCTGGGTTTAGGGCTCGGGGTTGCCTCCTCGGCTGCCTCCTCCTTTGAAGACAGCCAGTCCTGGAGCTGGGGCTTCTATTGCAGAAGTAAGGCCCACAAAATAAGCCCAAATAATTACGGCCCCAAAAAAAGCACATAAGCAAAACTCAGGTTTGTGATATCCCATATAAACCCCGTTACAATGAAGCCCAACAAGTAGAGTTTTCCCTTTCAATTGCTTATGCTTATGTTGCTTTGGAGGTCTCTAATCACTACTCGTACCTGTATTATTCCTCAGGGTTCCTTCCTATAACTAGACTACAAAGGAGCCCAAACCCTATTCTAATTATTACGGCCCCTATATCAAGAAGGCCATGAATATCCACAAATGGTGGCACCTCTTGTGAACCTATTCGAGTTTGTAGTCAGGGCCCCATATAGTAGCGCAACAAGGTGACCAGACGTGAACTATTGGAACCCGATCTAGGTACATCACAAGTCGTCCTGAGTCCAGTTCGCGCTTGGGTCTTCTGATGATGGTTGATCTAGGTTTTGGGAATATTGTAGGACTCTGATCAAGAAACCTTGGGCCTTTATTACTGTTCCTTATATGAACCCTACTATTTGGGGTTATAGGCTCAGGGTTTCTTAATCAGGTTCCTAGATTAAAGTGTTTGCCGTTAAAGGGGCCATGGACCAATGGATAACGAAAAGCCGCGTGCTCGGCACAAGAAGGAAAAAGCGTGCTGCTTCGAGACTATGCGAACAAACGGCTGGTGCCGCTTCCCGAGTCTTCAGGCATTTCTGAGCAACTCCATCCCTTTGGTTACCGTGCACTCAACAAGTGTTAATCCCTGCAAGATAAGCCCCCAGACCCTAAACCCGAAGACTCTACGCCCTGTAAGAACTGAACTCAGCTAAGCCTTCTAAGCCATCCTCAAACCCCGGAAGACCCTTCTGAACCCCTCATAAGCGCCTGATTTATGGAACTCCAAGCCCGAAACCCTGAAACCCCTAGACCCGATACTGGAAAACCCAGTGTACGTATGTATGTATGTATGTATGCATGTATGTATGTATGTATGTGTTCATGCATGCATGTGTGCAGGCATGCAATCCTTAATAGCCGTTCTGAAAGGACCCTTGAACAATAACCTTTGTACAACCTTATGATCCGGGGCTCAAGTCTACACAGCTTGCCCGGGAACCGAAACCCCTTGGCGACATGAGTGCGGGAAACGACAGGCGGGGCCGTGGCCGTCTTCGGGATATTAGGGACGGGGAACAGCGTTGAGAGGTTTCCGTTGAGGCTTCCGGGTTTAAATTATATCTACGGCTTGGGGTAATGGATCGGGATTGGGGGGTCTGGTTGGTCTTGGGTTTGGATTTTGGGTTTCTACTGTAGGGGTATGGTTCATCTAGCTTTTTTACGTGCTAGGCTCCTCCACGTCTTTGCAGTTCTGAGGACAATCCGGTCTGCAAGCTTGATGTTTCCAAATTTGCAGCGGGTCGCCAGCCTCGTTGTGCAGACGCACAAAGCCTCAAGCCTGGTCTGCCTCGGCCCGGTCGACCTGGGCACGGCTGCAGAGGGAGAATAAGTACGGATAGACAATGGGGAAGGACGGGGCGCGAGGGGACACGGGGTGGGGAGGGGAGGACCGGGAGCATGCTACCCAAACAAGTTTGGGTATAGCTCTTATGAACCGTACTGCGACCCAGAGGCCTAAATCCTTGCGCCCTTGGGCCTTTAGGGAATTCAGAAAGTGGGCTATAGATAAAGTTGCAAGTGCCCAAATTGGTGTTGTCGTACTTATGCTTGTACCTGTACCTTACTTACTAAGTATGGGTAGTTCTCCAAGTCAAGGTTTCAGTGGATCCTCAAAACAGTACATCATCACGCAAGACTGTTTAAGCGGCACTGATGTAGATAACTACCGTTCAAAAAACTTGTACAGAACCTCATAAGACCCTCAACCCAAGCCCTAAACCCTAAACTCCAGCCCGCAAACTACTTGAGTCCTTGAGCCTTCTGGGTGTCTGCCAGTTCCAAGCGCAATGCTGCCGAAGCCTTCGGCCAGCAGCTTCCTTCTATGGGTGCCAGGGTCCTGGCCGGAGCGGTTTAAAGGGGTTCTGGGGTGCAGGGTTTAGGGTTTTAGGGTTTGGGGTTCTGGGTTTAGGCTTCTGGGCTTTAGGGTTTAGGATGAGGGGGTTCTGGGTTCTGGGGTTCAGGGTTTAGGGCGTGCCTAAGCATCAAGAGCTAGTTCGCAGATCCATGTGTTCGTTGGCGTGACGTTTTTTCGATACGACCCCGATTGGCCGAAACGGCTTTCCGAAAATAGGGGACCCCAATGGAGTACCTTAAATAGTAGGATCCGTACAAAAAGACACCAAAATACCGCACCCCTAGTTTCAGGAACTCCCAAACAATTCTTCAACAGGGCACTAAGACTAAGAGTCGGGGTTGTTTTGGGTGTAGAACCCTGCGCACTCAAGCTGCAGCCCTCCCAGAGATGTCAACAAGCCCATATTGGAAGCCTCGTAGGCTTGTAGCCTTTATAGCAACCCTTTGTAGATTAGGCAGCAGTTCGGAGCTTCGCGGCTTTGTGGAGGTTTCAGATCGTAGATCGCTTTGGGTTTGGAGCTTTGGGGCCGGCTTGGGGTTGTAGGGTCCTGCAGCATTGGAGGTGCAGGATTCCTGAGCTTTCGAGGCTTGATCTCCCTCTTAGTTTACTCTTACTACTATTTGCTTAAGAACCCCCCAAAAAAATAAAAAAATATAACCCCTATATTACCCCCATAAGGAATATATTTTTTATTTTTTGGGGGTTCTTAAGCAAATAGTAGCTTATTAATAGGCAAGATAGGTTACATATTGAAGTTGCGGCCTACAATCACAGCTGCAGTGCAGCCGACCGCTAGAAGCTACACCCCAGATCTGCTTTTTTGTTGAACCATCGGGATCCTCTTACCGTGAGTACACCCTCGGCCCCTCCCCCATGGGTCTGAGTACACGATAATCATATACTCTCCGCAATGCTTTGCCAGAAGGGTTTGTGACGGTTTAATTTGTATTTAGGGTCTTTGGCCAGAGGCCTCAAATATCAATAAATATCGGGTGTTCGGTTGTCGGCAGCAGAAGCAACAGCAGATTTTGTCCGAGCTGCTCAGACAAGCATGCATGATCGGCATACGCACATGTATTCCCCGATCCTATACCCGAGCTTATAATACATACCCGGTATATGGGTACATATGACCCAACTAAATATGTCTACATATCGGGTTTTTAGGATCAAGCTCAAATGTGTACCAATAGGTATTTTGTTATATATAGCTGTAGCTAGGGCTACACATTATGATACACGGCTGTTGCCCTCAATGGGCCTTCTACGGCAGTCGGCCTACTTTTCGAAGCGATGGGAATCCTTCGAAGGTCCGCCCTCCCCTCTCTGCTGATTGACTGTGTTGCATGCACAGCAGGATTACCATGCATGTCAACAGTGCTGTGCAGTTGTTTGACATGCAGAATCTCGATCGCCAGATTTTGGGGCTCATGGGAGCATGCACATTGCTGGCATTCTTGCACGATGCACGGCACAGCTAGCATAGCACTGGCATTGATTTAGGGATGGCAGCTGCCGATGATCATGATGTGGCCATGGCCCCCGGTGCCGGTGCTAAGAAGGCGGGTGTGATCAAGACGCTGAAGCAGCCCATGACGATTCACATCACAGTGCTTCGCTGCATTCAGATTGCATAACATGTATATTTCCAAGTCATGTACACCGTACTTCGCATGCCATGATTATGCATCCATTCGAGGCCGAAGCCCAGGAGATCCACGATGCGCTGTATCCGACTTTGAAGTCTCAGATTGCCGATATCATGAGTGTGCCGACTTCGCTGGCGACTTGCATAAAACACACATGTGCAGGGGATTGTTTCCGGAGCAAGATACAGGGCATCTGCATTGCAAGGAACGGTCATTCGTGCAATGGGAGGCTCGGGAGAAGGCGGCAGCCACTAGCATTGCAATGATCATGTGTTGCACTCTGAAAGTTGCTGGGTAGACTAGTTGGGCCGAATAGCTAGATCGTGGTATATCCGAGGTGTACAACAGCGACCTGGAGTATAATTACACACTCCTTCGGGAGTATGTAATTTTGGCCGCAACGGACAAGTTTCCGGCGCTGGCCGAGTACGAAACAGCGTTCCTTCTTTTAAGCGTCTCGTTGAATATCCACGGCGAATGCCTCTACCACCAGCGAGGAGGAAAGGGCAAGTGTAGGGACCCTCGTTTGCAATCAATAGAAATCCGGAGATCCTTCTTAAAGCACCGTATTGCTCACAACCTAATCAACCGAGGAATGGGGCCGTGTGGAAGCTGCCAGATTCCGATCCATGCTTACACATTTGAACAAGATCATTCGGAAATCTGAGGGTGCCAGGAGCCACACTTGCAGGGGTTGGGGTTATGCATGCATGCCTATTTATTGCAAGTTAACGGGGCATCCATTGCCACAGCAGATGATCTACTGCAGGAGCCAGAAAGTGGATGTGCTGAAGAAGCTTTTGCGAACCAAGTAGGAGCTGCCCGATGGCGACGACACGACCGAGGCTTGGCATATACTGCTCGTCATTCGGAGTCGTATTTGCAGCATCATGGAGTGCTATTTGCCCTTGATCGAGTCAAGTCTCACGTGAAACGTCAGCTAGCCGGGCAAGCAATGCAGGTGATAAGTAGCATACCGGTTTGCAACTTTATTTGCACTGCAAGCCCCACTTCGAAGGACACGGCGCCGGCCGAGCGAGATCAGGAGACGGAGGAGCCGGACCAGGTCCTGGAGGAGGCGGACCGGCTTGCGGCGATGCTTTCGCCAAGGAAGCTTGTGGTGAGGGGAGCACAGGTGTTGGCCAGGTACCCCGTGCCCAGACTAAATTGCAATCCGATTGTGGGGTTCATAGAATTGGAAGCTTCACCAACCCGAACCATATCCAAGGCAGCAGCTGTGGAGCCCGGGATCCCCGACAAGCCCGATGACAACATGATCGAGGCCGAGCAAGCTCCTCTGCCGATTATTCTAGACCGATGCTTGCAAGGCTAGCATTTAAAGTGATTTGGACGAGCTGCTGCATCATGATAGCTAGGGCTTTCCGCGATTTTGGGGGATCGGCATTCATGTACAATGCATACGTGTCACCATGGCCATGTTAACTACAACTAGCCTTGAACGATCTATCAGTTTATACAAAGCAAGCGATCACAGGCAATTCCGGAGCCCGTGGCCAGCCTCCAGCAGCCAGAGCCGACCGAGGATGAAGCAGCTCCTGGATTTGCTACCAAAGAATCCAGACCATAATAATTCTCACGATCATTGCTCAACTGGGGTTTTGAAGCATAGCAGTCTGCAGCTACATTGATCAGGATCGTGGTCCTTTGATTTTCATATCGCTCAGGGATCCGACACCTCGGGAGTTCGAACTGAATTCGATTGAGAATGTACGGCACAACCGTTTCGACCACGTCTCAGCGATGCAAGATCACGTCAGAACTACCATCAGAGAAGTTCCATGGCTACACATGTGGTACACATCCGAGTGCATTGTCGAAAGCTTGGGGGGGTAAGAACTTCGATCATCTCAGGCTGCACATGATGCCGAGAGCAAGAAGCTTGCGAAGAGGATGCGATCGCGAGGCCGAGGGCGGGGACGTGGCCAAGGACGTGGCCGCCAGATGCAGGTGGAGCCGGCCCCAGCAGAGCCGGCCGCTGGGGAGTCGGCCGAAGCCGAGGAAGAGGCGCCGAAGCCTCGAAAGGCCCGTGTGAGTAAGCTGCTCAAGAGCTCAGGTGCAGGGGGCTCCAAGGACAAGCCTGCCGGTGCGATCGGGAATAAGAAGCTTAAGGTTAAGCACGAGCCGAAAAGGCAGTCGCCTCGCAAGATGGGGAAGGCGAAGGCTGCCCTGGAAACCCTGAGGGATGCAAAGGTTCCAGGCCTCGATGTGCCCGCCGAGATCCTCAATCAGCAGCTCGCCTCATTAATGATGCAGTGGCTTTGCATTTCATTCATGATCATGGTACGATACATGGCGAGTGTCCATCTCATTAAATAAGGAGCTTCACTGTGTACGTGGACGACCCTGCATGCACAGCATATGGCATTGGGATCATCCTTATCGCCCGCAGCTTCTATGTCAAGAAAGTGATCAACAATTGCGCCAACGGCGAGCTGAAGCCTGACATGAAAGGGGGTGCCACGATACCGTGGCACCGGTTCGGCATCAGTGAAGGGTAGCTTGCATGCAATATAGTGTACACTACAATATTTGTAATAACTGGCTATATTGCAGGTTGTCTGGGAGATTGCAATTGAGATTTGAAATCGGGGCCCGTTGCCGAGATCACGATTCCGATGAGGATGCATGGGCTAATATATTAGGTTCGATCGATATACATGTGCATTGTATAATTGTACCGCTAGCACGTGCTATCTAATTAACATATATACGTGTCTGGGTTGCATTGTAGTCTAGCATGCATGGTACACCCATATCCATGTTGTACAACGCAAGGTGGAAGATGGCCAAGTTCATGGCTGGTTGGCCGCCTAAGGCTACCGCCGGGCCATGATCTGGAGGGCACCCGAGCTTGCACATGATGTTGTATAAGTAGATCAGCGAGTGCAGCATGGGATCGATGGTTAGCATGACATGGCAATCGTATTCAGGTTCATGCCGAAATCCCCGAGTGCCAGCTCTGGGAGATGGACATTGCGGATCACAGCTGATGTGATGATGGCCTGAGCCCAGACCGAGTTTTGCCTAAGAGCTCAAGCTTGGCTTCAACATGCTAGTGTAGTTTATAAGGGTGTAGCGAGATATGGATACGGGCCCCGGAGTGTTGCCTCTATTTCTGTAGTTATCCTGCACTTTAAAAATATATAATGCTATATTGTTTATATATGGGGCCGTGCACCTGTTCTCGCCCGATGGATGTATTCTATAATACCATGGCCAGATCAAGAAAGCGCCGAGCTCGGGTGCAAGCTGTATTGCATTTTACATCGATGCGGCATGGCCCGTATCAGTAGGCGAGTGGACCCAGGCTGAGTAATAGACTACGTACAACTGCGATATGTACATATGCTTTGATGCGAGCACTGCCTTGCATGGTGAAGCTGCTGTGCCTGGGTCACACGGAATTGTGTAGCCGTCGAAGCTCGCATGCAGTGGATGCACCGCTCACGGTTGCAGTGATGAAATGTTCAGCCGATGCACATGTGCTGTTCGAGTCTGCCATCATGCATCCGTTTAGCCTGCATAGCATGATCGATGCATGTTATAATGTTGCTATCTGGATCTCGCAGGCTCTGCTGCATCTACAACGACTTCGGCGGTGCCTCCGCGATCATCCAGAGGTGCTCCCACCCGCCACTGCCTGCTTCAAGTGCAGTCTTGATGCACCATGTCCATGCACATCAGTTGCTGCCAGACCGATACGATTGCCATTCGATTGATTCCGAGTCTAGGCATCACAAGCTCCAGCCAGTGTACTCATGCCCGGAGTAGCTCTGCACGTGCATGTGTACCATATACATGTGTGCACAATGACATCTCCAGATGTCTAGATCTAGCAACTATGTTTCGCTGATCTATAGATATGTATATATCTATATATAGTATACATACATGTGCGATGGCTGATTACATTACATGATTCGAATCGTCAGGCAGAGCTCCTTGCAAGCTAAGCTTAGCTTTATTAGTTCGTGGCCCCCAATGCGCCTCTCGGAGCTGAGAATGTACCACGGCCTGGGCATGTCACGGCAAGAGGCCGCGATTCTGTTGTGCTTTGGCTGCCCTGCAATTTTGCCACTCGCTTCATCTAGCTAGTTCGACTGTGCACGTCTAGGTAGTGTAGACAGCATGCATGAACTCATGAGCTGGATGTTTCATAACGCTGATTGGTGCCGTATCTCAGGATACATTTCATCGACTTTGTCACCCAGTACTGCGACCGAACAAATGGGCAACGTCTGCGAGAAGCTAGACAGCATGATGTTACATTCGCACATTTCATGCACAGCACAGGCAACATATGCATGGAGCACAAATATCGCTTGAGGACCTGGAATGTCTGGAGATCTTCAGTGGCTTTGGTTGTGCTGTGGCCAAGGCGTTCAGGGACAGGAAGCTGGGTGCGAGCCCTGTCTGCCAATGTTACTGTCATAGTTTGTCGTGACACACGAGGGCACTTCGTTGATTTAGAAGCAATAAAATGAGGCAGCAGTACGACAAGAAGAACAAGGAACCAGAACTGGAGACCTTGGCCAGCACAACAGGTTTCCTGCGAGCGATCTTGTATATTCTACGTGTGAAACCTGGTGGTCTAGTGTGTGCCGGACTGCCGCCAGCTACGGGAGATGGGGACTCCGTGGCCAGGGTCCGCCTCTGTCTGCTATACTTGTTGGCCATTGCTAGATCATGCATCTTCGCCCACACGTATGAACGGACGGCCTCCAAGCACCACATTCTCCCGCCTCACCTGTACCAGTATGCTTTGCAGAAGCACTTCAATGTGTTTTGGTGATCGGGCCGCATTGGTATGCTGCAGGTATTCCAGTACAATTGCAATTTGTAGATTTGGAGCTTGATTTCTTGACGACTGGCCCAGGTGGGCAGGAAGCTATGCTGGCTTGGGCAATGTGTGTCTGGACCGCATGTATCCACATTGGGGTGCACTTGAAACTGTTTAGTTGACGAGCACGTATCGTGGTGGGAATCTAGGACTTCAAGTTACGATAGTTATTTTCCTTGTTATGTTCATCAGCGAGTCGGTCACCCATTCGATGAAAGTCATTCTTCGGACTTTATTAATCTGGGATGTTTAGACTAGTTTATGGTCAGGCGGCTTATTATACAATGCTTGAACTCTAGATATTATGATAAGAGATAGCTGCCCTCCATGCAAAGATGCCCTGCTGAATCCTTTGCCGGCGCCATGGACATCACAACACATGCCTCATCATCTGCATATCGATCCCTCTCTCTCCTGATCTTGCACATTCTGTCTTTGTCTATATAGCATCATATGGTATGATCTCATATACATCAAAAATAAAAATGCAGAGCTTGTTCGCAGAGTCGTCGGCAAGATCTCATCAGATTCAGCACATATAATCGATGGGGCGCATGTGTTTCTCATATGTATAAACATATACATACGTGTTTATATATTCATTATAAGTATATCATGTATGTATATGTAGATATGTGTGTATATATATATACCCCAAGGGTCCAAAAGACCCAATAATCAGGTACTCGGTTTTAGGATAGTATACTTATGTAGGTTAGGATTTGGGAGAGTATATGATTATTGGGTACTTGGACCCTTGGGGATATATATGCATGTATGCCTGCAGTGACACATGCACTATACTAGACGTAGAGAGAGAGAGAGAGAGAGAGAGAGAGAGAGAGAGAGAGAGAGAGAGAGAGAGAGAGAGAGAGAGAGAGAGAGAGAGAGAGAGAGAGAGAGAGAGAGAGAGAGAGAGAGAAAAATATCGAGAGATCAATGATGTTCGATTCTACATCTATGTTGATCGAACAAGTTCAAACTTTATGCAGGTAGTATTCATGTATAAGCTTGTGTAGAATACATAAAATTTCTATGTACACATATAACTTTACATGTATGTACGGAACCAAACAAGAAAACTAGTTGTATAGTCTCCACGGCCACTTGCTATCCGAGGCAGTGGATCCGGAATCTTGAGGTCAGGAAGACTGTTCTGAAGGAGAAGGCCACAACCTTTGCACTGGCTTTCCAACCTGGGGAGCTTCATCGCGATCGGAAGGAGATAGTGCCGAGACCTGAGGCATCATGTTCGAGGGCCCACACAATGCATGTCCGTTCTGATCGCGATACGGTGATGTTTCTGCTTCTTGCATTGTGGGTCTCATGCGATCCTGAATTGCACAATGTAAGGCAGGCTCGGCACAGATCCTCCGCCGGCTACAAGAAGTACTTTGGCAGGAATGTTCAGCAGTACCACGATGAATGGCTGGTGGGGGGCCCCAGCCAGTCGCTCGGTGGTTAGGTGCACTTGTACCAGAGAAGGCCTTTACAAAACACTGGAGCTTTAAGCTATATGATCCAGATCATGCATGGATCACAAATTTGTAGCGAGGACGTGAACTATCGTTATATAATATAGTATCATAACATGTAGGATTCGTGATCTAATAAATAGTATAAATGTAGCGGGCACCTGCCACATCAGAACAGCTACATGGAGCAAGTACATCATGATGTAATAATATGTACTGCAACCCAAGACTCGAAGTACTTTAAATCGCACACTCTCCCAAATCCTAATCGCTACATTACTATCCTCAATCCGAGTACCTAATTAGTTGGTCTTTGTATGTCACACGTGTTTTATCGGTCTGTGCCGACTGATCATACTATACTTATAATAAGCCCAAACAACCCCGATCACCCAATGCAAACCCTAACTTAACAACCTCCGTGATCCAGGCGACCGACCCCGAGATGCCGGACTTGGCAAGGGTTCTGGAATCTGGGTACCAGGCGCCAGACAGTCTTCGCACGAACGGCTTTGGTTAGCCTGCACAGGAAGCTTCTAACCTAGACTGTCTTCGGAGGTTCTCAGAGCATGCCAACCGACACTGCCGTATACGTAGACGATTTCCGAAAACACACTCACCTTGCAGCTACTCGAGCAAACCACGACAGCTTTGGCCAGGACCTCCAGCAAGACTGGTCTTCGGCAGGCCTGCAGGAGATCAAGCGACACCTCGAAGACTCTGTTTTCAAGCGGGAGTACATTCCGATCGGGATTCTTGAGTTTGACGTGCTACCGAGTGCTGAAACCTTTGAGAAGTTTTGTGATCACTACGGTTTGGTCAGGACGGGCGGCACTTGCAAGGGCAAGGGTCAGATGCTGTAGTCTGAGTCGACAAGCGGGCATGCATGTGGCTATATGGTCCTGTAGCTGTAGCTACCCGAAACGTGTGCTGAGCTAGCAGTGCTAATTGGGTGAGTGCTCATGACGGCTTGGTCGGCTGATTCGATGGCTTGCAAAGCGAGCACCTCGAGCTGTTGTTGAACTGTGAACGAGCAGGCGAAGCATGCGGTTTTGGCTGTGCGGATCGTATGTATGAACATGTTAAATAGGCCGTGTTGTGAGCATGCATACAGGCATACATATACACTAGACATGTGCAGTCGAAGTCATGCTATATATAAATATAAAAATACGTATATATGCACATGGTACTAAGTATATGTACATGTACTATTTATAGACAAGCACTTGCCATGCAATGTATATGGATATGCTTTATATAACTTGCTATGCATGTATATATATATATATATGTATATATATATATATAATATCATGTATATATATATATAGCAACAATGTGTGTGTGTATATATATATATATACACACATATATGTATTACACATAGATCTACTTGTCAGGTATGTGGTTTACACTCCTGATACATATATATATATATATATATAGATATGTAGATATATACACATCTGTATATATATACATATATATATGTGTATACATATATATATATATAGATACATACATGTATATATAAGAATAACAATAATATATATATATATATATATATATATACATATATATATATATATATATATGTATATGTAGTATGCACACAATGCATGTGTATCTTGAATTGTCCTTTACATGTGCTTAAGCTGTCTATAATGCACATGTATCACTGCATCCCGACCACTCGACAGTGTATATATGTATATATGTATATGTTCATCTATATATATATATATATATATATATATATATATATAGCTATTCATTAACTATATATGTTGTGACTGTGTATTTACACACCAGGACACATCTGTAACATACTATGTACACAAGTGTTTTATATGTGTAATATATATGTATATATATATATACATATATATATATATATATACATATATATATATATACATACATATATATATACATATATATATATATATATATATATATATATATATATTACACACATATACATGTATATTGCTATAACATTATATATGGTTGCTTATACATGGTTATGAAGTACGTAGACAGGACCACTTGCTATCTGAAGCGACTCCTGCAAGCACTGCCTGCTTCTGCTTACGAGTTTCAAGGCTTCGGACAGGCCTGTCAGCAGCTGATCAAGGTGCTGCGAGTGGCCATTGAGCCTCGCGGGATCATTGGGGTTAATTAGCTGATATGCATAGGGGTCCTGGGTGTCCTAGCAGCTATTAATTATTACAATATATATGTGTACAACCCCATTAGGATATCCTTTCGACCTACAATAGAACCTTTAAATACCTCCCTCCTAGTTAGAATTGTGCCGGGCAAAGTGATCAGCTGCAACCCAGCAGGATTGGATCAGTATATTTCGGAGGAAAACCCCGTCGCAAGCCAGTGCTGTTGTGCTTTGCTGCAAGACCGTTGATTCGTCAGATGACATGTAGCTGCTGACCCACAGACAGTTCTCTTGCGATGATCTAAGTAGAGCCAGGAGGTTCCGAACCTGCCCCGCATGTGAAAATCACGTGAATTTCTGTGAAATCCCGTGTCCGATCCGCTAGTGTGGGGCCCGAAACGACGTAGAGCTACGTAGGTCCAATGGCAACGGATGTGAAATTTGCGTTAAAAACTGTGAAAACCCTTTCCTGGGAACTGCTAGGCGTGAAATATAAGTGAAAACGTGTGAAAACCTACATGGCCCTTACGTAGGCTATCATGCCCTGTACTTTACGTAATCTAGCTCCGTCGGCTGGGTTCCTTTAGTTCTCCGTGTTTTGCCCCCAGGGGGCTCCAATTCGATTGGCCGAGACCCATGGGCCCGAAGCCCGGAGCTGCAGCCAAGCAGGCGGCCAAGAAGAAGAAAGATGAAGCTAATTAGCATTTATCATACTCCTTATGCGAGTTTCCCAATCGTGCAACAGCCCAACCCAGCGAACCAGCTCTCGGCCTGCCACTTGCTGCCCAGGATGACTTCTGTATGGAGAAGGAGATGGAGATGGCCCTGCAGCGATGCAACTCAAAGCTCTCGAGAAGTGCCTAGGATGCACTGTTTGCCTGTATATGCGGCTTGCCATTGGGTTTCTGCGATTCAACTAGAAGCTAGCTTAGGTAGCAGCTGCGAAGCCCTGAGTGGGGGCCAAGTTCGCCCAAAGTCAGCAGGGGCAAAGCCAGCAGCGGGGGCAGTGGCAAAGGCATCAGGGGCAGTGGATAGAACAAGGTCTAGAGGACGTGCCGGTCGAGGTGGAAGTGCAGAAGCAGACCCTGGTCCAGCTGCAAAGCGAGCCCCTGTGACACCCTGTGCCCGGAACCTCAATGAAGCTTTTGAAGCAGTTGTGGAGTCTCCCTACCACAAGAAGTTGCGGATGGAAGCCCCTCATCCCGCAACGGAGGAGCGGATATTGCAAACAATATTTGTAATAAGTTCAGCCTCCGACCCTAGCTTCCTACAACGATAGTTATTATCCCGATATATAAGCAGGACACCCTACGTGACCTGGACATGGGTGATGGCCACGACTGCGACTCTCGGCTACTGCACTTGCCTGCGACTAGGGATGATCTTGCGAGGAGCTTCGGGTCCATTCAGACTTTCGGCCGGGTGAGTCCCAGGATCCCAATGCTCAGCTAGTTTGCCCTGCAGATGTTCACAAGCCCAATTAAGCCCAGGATTCCGCTGCCCGGCGAACTCGCTCTGCTGGTGATGTTCAGAAACCCGAGAAGTCACGACGGGATCCAGATGCCCGTGAAGTTACCCCTAGTGGCCCTAGTGATGCTGGACTTCGGAGGACCAAGAAGAAGTCCCCACAGCATCCCGATGCCGATAAAGTTCGCCCTTGTGATGTTCAGAAGCCCGAGAAGTCCCCACAGGATCCCAATGCCCCGCAAGTTCACCCAGGTGATGGTCAGAAGCCCGAGAAGTCCCTACAGGATCCCGATGCCCGTGAAGTTCGCCCAGGGTCCCTACGTACACAGGATCCCGATGACCCGCAAGTTCGCCCAGGTGATGAACAGAAGCTGAAGAAGTCCCTGGATCCCGATGCCCCGCAAGTTCGCCCAGGTGATGTTCAGAAGCCCGAGAAGTCCCTGGATCCCGATGCCTCGCAAGTTCGCCCAGTTGATGTTCAGAAGCCCGAGAAGTCCCTGGATCCCGATGCCTCGCAAGTTCGCCCTGGTGATGTTCAGAAGCCCGAGAAGTCTTTACAGGATCCCGGTGCCCAGCCTCTAGAGGAGCAGCAGACCCAGCAGGATGTGGATAGCCTGTCGCCGAAGGTCCCCTGGATCCCTGCAGCAACCGGATCCCTGCAACGAGCACTACACCGTGCCTGGAATGCAATCCAGATTCAATTCATCTGTGGTAATTGTTGCTCAGACAGCTCCTAGATCAACTATATACTGCAATCCCGACAGGCTAGTATATATACTTAGACTGACTTGTACTCATGATCAGAGACTGCAACAGAAGCCACACCACGTCATACAAAGGTGTGATCACACAGGCCGTGGATGTAGCACAAGGTCTTATTAATCACAACAATATACTTCCAATATTCCAACTTTGCAATCCCTCCCTTGAGTTTACGGCCATGCATGGAACATGGCATGCATGCAGGTGTGATTATGTGCATATATAGATATATATGTATACCTAGTACTTGGTCGATATAACCTACATATATATATATATATGTGTGTGTAACTCATGTTGAACCAATCAGATGCATCCGGTCGCTACATACATATATATATATATATATATATATAGTCAATCGGTGTTTGTGCGTATATATATATATGTATATACAGCAGTATAATGCAGCTGTGTTTAGACATGCAACCGATGTACACAGTACATGTCATGATCATCGTATCCATTAATCAGTCAACATGATTGCGAATCGCGCCGAGGCCCAAGGCACCTGGACTCGCAGAGCACCATGAGCATCGGCTCGTACAATCCCTCGCCAAGCAGGGCAGAGAAGGTGTGCGAGGCACTCTTGGACCATGGATTACCCAGTCCGGATGAACGACATGACTGTGGGCAGGAACGACCGCTTGCTTTGCTTGACTATGTGTTCGGCGAGGGGGGTTCAGAACGCCAAGGATCTCGGGGAGGTACAGCGAACCTTTATGATCTTGAAATGGACAAAAACGATTGGGGCCATGGGCTTGGATTTCAATCATGTGGACCCGACCAACGGCCATCTCGCAGCAAAGCTTCACGACACGTCCGTGCGGTTCTCAAAGGGACAAGCCGCCCTGGAGACGCTCGGCAAGGATCTGGAAAAAAGCATCGGCATCATCACTGGCTTAGGAGACAAAAAGAGGTCAGAGATCCAACACATCAAGGACCCCACCATCTTCAAGCAACAGCTGCAGAAGATCGACAACTGGACGACCCAAAAGATGAACGAGAAGCGGGACTTCTTCTCGAAGGAGAGGAACCGTGTGCATGAGCTGCAGGTGGCTTTTGCTTCATCTCTCATGGAACTCTTGGACGCAGTTGAAGCTCAGCACTACAATCGGTTACCAACGGAGCCGGAGGTTGACATCACCAGCGACCTTGAAGCACAGCTTCAGGCCTTGTTGCTCGAGTCGCATGGACCCGACAGTGCTGCCGGAGGCAGCCCACCTCGCAAGGTGCTGCTGGCCGTCAAAGACGAGGTGACTTGGGTGCAGGGTGCAGGCTATGACATCTTTTATGATGACTAGTTAACTAGTTCTAGTTTTCAAACCCTGCTAGCGATCCCTAGCTAGAATCAAAATTAATGCATAATACATGCATGCATAGGGCAGGCCGTGCAGCAATGTGAGCATCTAGATCTTGGTCATGGTTGAGGTCTCATGGTCATATACTAACCCCACGGGTACGAGTTTCGCTAGGTCTCTGAAGTGGGCATCTAATGCACCGTACACATGTATCGATACATATTACATGTACTATACATGTATAGTGCACTCCATTGAAAGATAGAGGTTCTAGAAATTCTTGGAAACGAACATGGCATTTGAGTTGTATATGGCCAATATATATATATATATATATATATATATACATATATATATACATATAGCATGCCAACCAAAACCAAACAGCAAACTACTCTATAAAGTAATCTTCCGAAGCACCTTCAGCGCTGAGATGCCGGGCCATGATCATGATGCTCCGGAGCCGTCCGGACCAGCCTCCGGATTGTGAGAGTACCTGTGTTTGATCGAGACCCTGCTGTAGCTGCCCTCGAGCCCGCTTATCCCCAGTCCGATGTTGCTATTGTGTAAGAAATCAGAACCGCTGCAGGCAGTCGAGACCACAGCGACAGCAGATCCTGGTCCCGATGGTCCCGATGCAATGGTGGAGGCGAAAGAGCAGAAGCGACTGCTACACAATGCAAGAGTCACCTTCGATCGTCGGATCAAGGGCAGCTAGACATGATCTAGATGTTGAGTTTTGCTTGATGGTACTTCTGTGTGTTCTGCTTCGATTCAGAAATATCCCATCATCCCGATCACGGTAATCCTCTGACAAATCTGAGGTGGTGACTGTCCGCCCGAGATCATGGAGAGGGTGCAGTCCTTGCAGGGACAACCAAGCTTCATGTCTGCAATATGCATGACTAATTCTTCAGAAAGCTTCAGGAATTCGCACAGTGGCAATCGAATGGCACAGGTGTGGATCAGGGGGAGGTTGTAGGCTTCGTGTTGAATCTAGACCCATAAGCCGGGAGCATGATGGCTGCGACTGCTAAGATCGCCTCAAGCAGCTGGGCCAGCTCTTCAACGAGTGGTACAAGAGTGGCCAAGACTTCATGGGCACAACAATCATGCAGGAGGCGAACCAACGAATCTCAGACGAATCCAGAGGAAAACAAATCATGATGAGCTTCAAGGCGATGAAGGAGAAGTACGGTAAGAAGACCGCGGAGAAAATCCGCGACAGGAAGAAAGAGGAAGAGAAACATCGCAATCCTAACCTGGAACCTCGAGCTTTCTGGTTCGCCCATCCCGAAGCCATTGATGACCCAGCCACTCGGTGATAAGCTAGCATGTGCTGTTGAAGTGTAACTACAACCGGTACCCTGCTATGTAGACATGTACCATAACAATGTATGATAATACCCTGGACCCATGCATGGCCACCCCACAATGCTCCTCGTCCAGGACTGGGAAATGTTCAGATGCTTTGATAGCCTCGAGTTTGAGATGCGGGACATCAGCTCTTCATCGAAAGGATTCGTTTCGACCGCGAGCCTGCAACCCGATGCCACTGCCCAGCTTGCGAGCCCCTGCTGCAATTATCCCAACAATGTCATTAGTACGTGCAGTGTACGGATGACAATCATTCAAATTTGGATAACCCTGGTAATTTAGTCAAGGCCGTTGCTCCAAGACATGACGAAGTTGGGAGACCGGAAGAGTCAGTTCGGCATGAGCGCCGCACCGGCCCTCCGCCAGACCGGCTCCAACGACAGCCTGGCGAACCAGCTGCAGAATGACAACAAGCCCGGCAAAAAGGTGAATGCATATGCCCTGACGAAAAAGCTCAACAGCAAGATTCAAACGATGTCTGCGAAACTCACGGACATCATGGTGTGGTCGAAGGAGGTTGCCGACTCTAAGTTGCTGCCACTTGGTCCTTCGAAGTCAATAATCCGTATAATTATAATGCTTCCCCAGTTTGTGCAGGGTGCCGGTGATTTGTTCCTGCTTTCTTGAAACCTAGGTTTATTATTTAATAATCGGTAATTATATTATGATATATGTCGGTATCACTATTCCCAGGTCGGAGAAGACGAAAGAGGGCTATGTGGAGCAGCTGGGAGTCAAGAACGACGAGATTCAGTCCCTGAAGACCGACATGGAGCAGCACTTCTCCAACTACAGCAAAATCCAAGACAAGGATTTGAGCTCGGAGGCTCGCACTGCGATCGATGAGGCGATCAAGGCAGCAGACTTGGCCACGATCGACTTGACAGGCTGTCTGAAGCCGATCAAGCTTGCACTCGAATCTTGGATGTATTTAATTTTTCGAGTATAGACTTGTAAATCTCGTGATAAGTACAGTACAATCTTGTTAGTGTATATATATATATATATATATATACACATACATATATGTAGATATTGTATTATTACTTTATTAATTATACGCACTATCCCAGGAGCCACCGAAGCCGAAGGCCAAGGTCAAGGCCAGATCTCGATGAGGAGCTGCAGTGATTTGTGACCTGCTGCAGGGATCGCAGTGCTTGCTGGGCCGGCAATGTAGCCGTGGGATGGCATGCATGTTTACGGATATCGATGATCGAACCCTAGCTGTGCATGCCAGGTCCATCGATAGGCATATGTAGAATCGAAGTTCATGTGTGCCCTTCCATGCATTTGCCTGTCTAACCTGCGGCTGGTGAGCATTGCTGGATTTTGTGTCAAGCCGGATCCCAACTTGTTTTGGAAGGATCGGGCAAAAACCTGATCGAACACAAGAAAGCCTGAGCACTGATTATTAGGCATTCGCAATATTATCTTCAATTGTTCAAAGGCTTGCTTCAAATGGGGGAGCAACGACTGCCGGGATCGCTCTACATTCCTGGCCGTGTGCTGTCGCGACGAATAAAAGCTTAAGTTTCATGCTGATCGATCTTGATGAGTGCATTGCGATTCACCGTGTTGCTGTCGAGCATGATTCCTCCAATTCCCACCCCCTCGCAGGCGATCTCGCGAGGGCGAGAACGTCGCCTATGTTCAACCATTTGATGCGAGCAGTTGGCCGTGGTGCCACTTGATTGCATATGCCATGATCTGTCTGTTCGCCCATGATCGGTGTTGCACCCCTCGTCCTGACAGGCATCCTTTACGAGTGCCCGCGAGTCGTGCCAAGCCATGAAAGAGGACTGCAGCTCTGTATTTGCAAACGGTGTATTAGAGAACTCATGCGATCATCCAAACACGTGCTGTCATGCTATGCAGGAGATGAGCGGCAATTATGGCATCAAGATGACTGGCCGGTTGGCCAGGCTCGAGGCCGCTGGAGCACATGGGAAATGGAGCAGCAACATACAAAGGGATGTGTTACGGGCAAGCTCCACGGGAGATGATGTGTCTTGCTATCCAATTAATATGAGCGAGAGAGAGAGGGAGAAGCATGCATCGCAAACCCTGCAGTCTGAACGAGTTCGCTTGCCCACGACTTCCCATCCCAAGCTTTTAAATTGTCGTATCACTACTCCAGCCTGAGGTTCCCATCGATATGGTGGATGTGCCCATCAAACCTGAGCGAGGCAAGCTGAAGATGACAACCAAGCCACTTGCCACTTATCAAAGCCTTGTGGAGATTATGTTTCGAGATTGTGCCCACCTGGCCTAGTCCTGGCATGTACGGATCGGGTAGCATTATACGGGGCTCGCAAACACGTTCTCAACTGACAGACCGTTGTATTGGGATTATATATTAGGTCAATGCCTGTGGTCCTCCCGCACAAGCTGCTTCCCTGGCTTATTCGCATTGGCAAATGGCCGACGAGTGTTATATCTGGTGTTCGTCGTTACTGGGAGCATCAAAAGCACTGGAACACTGGACTAGCAGCCCCTTCGACTGCACACCACCCTCTGTGGATATGGGGCGATGACTGTAGATATGGGAAAAAGTTTAACCAAAAGGTTATGGTTTGCATGATGGGGCACTGCCTGGACAACAACCGGAACTCCTACGAGAGCTGTTTTCCTCTTTGGGTCTGTGGCTGTGATTCCCGATGAGCTTTAGCATATTCGATTTCTTGAATTATATTTACTTAAATTGTATTTACATAATTATATGTATATGTATATATATTATGCGTAATATATACGTGTACTCATGAAACCCCATTCTGAGCGCCTAGCCTTGTCCAAGCTTCATCATGAATCCGAGGAGCTGAGCCTGGGTATGGCTACGATTGCAGCCTACATGCGGCCGGTACCATGGCGGAATGTTGGGATCAACTTAAATTTATGGTTCGAGTAAATTTAATTCGGGTTGATGATGATGATGTATGCAATAAAGCTGATGATCAGGTGGTGGCAAGCCTGAACCTTCTAGTGGAAGGTGTACCTGTGAGCCGCTCCAACCAGCTTCTGGTCTATGGAATGTGCACGGAAGTACGGGGAGATTGGAAGTGGCAGAAGGACTTTTGGGCTAAACCGAGTATTATTTTTTCAATAGTATATTATTATAGCATCAATATTATCGAACCTGTACGTATATATACGGTGCAGGAGTGGCTGGGGCTGAAAACTGGATGGAGCTCACATGAGCTCTGCCACCAATGCAGGATGACACATACTGCATATGCCGTTGTACCAAGCATCTTGTCTGAGCTACCACGACGCAGCATTGATGACATCCGCCGAGATTGTTTGCACCCGGGAATTACAAGTGTCCGGGTCGTTCTGAAAGCCTCAAGCTTATGACCCGAATCGAACAAATCATGATTGCTAATCTGCGACAACATTTTAGCTCCAGGCCCCCTCTTCGACTTGACCGGTGTATGCCCCGCCACCTTCAAGTGGTGCAGCATGCACGTAATCAATCTGGGAATTGCTTTATGGGTGGTGGGCAGCTGCTTCAAGCTTCTCCTTCTGGAGTTTCATGTGTGGGGAGCCGGAACTGATGCAGAGCGACTTCAGACTGCCTTCGAAAACTTTAAGTCCTGGTGCTCTGTGCGAAAGATCCCGCCGCTTTGCAGGGCAACTGGTTACGTTCGATTTTCAGCTCTTGCAATTGCAAGTAATTATTGTGTATAGGCCCTAAAGTATATTGCATTGGGGAGTGCATCGAAATCAAGGAATACACAGCCTCGTTTTACCACTGCTTCTTTGCGATCGCCGGACGGGCCGTACCCTGAATTACGAGCCAAGGCCTACAATGTTACAGACTTGCACATATGAGGGTCCACTTTTCTAAAGTTCGTGTTATTATAATATAGGACTAGATCTAGATCTATATATCGTATAATTAATTAGCTTAGGCCCGAGTCGTCGTGGCATGGTTGGCAGCCTTTCTTATGGAGCTCTACTTGGGCTACACGTGTGGTGCACCTGAAGACTTGAAGCTGATGGCCGAGTGCACGTATCTCGAATATATGTATATGTGTGTGTGTGTGTATGATCCAAGTCGTGGCTAGAGCGCTCGGTACCGGTTGATTTTTGGGCTAGCTAGCTACCTCGGGATCCGGATGACGGTCGTGATCATGGTACTTACTTATAAATCGTAGCCCAATTATTACTTAATTATCTCGCTACCAATCGATAACCCTTATTGCAGGCATTACCTGGCCTCGTGGTTCAACCATTCCGAAGATGCCGGCCGGTACCTCTCGCATGAGCAGGCGGTCAGTATGATGGAGTGCTGCGAAGCTTGGCTTGATTGTGGTATCAGCTTGGATTCGGAGTTGAATTACCAACGATTGCATTGCAATGATCAGGACAGGTGTTTGATGGCCTACATGATCCTCGCGGAGAAAGCTGCTTCATACCACAGGCCGTTGTGGCCGTTGAAGCCGAAGATTCATGTGTCCAAGATGCAAGAAGTATGTCTATGTAATCCGCAATTAAAGCCATGATCATGATGATGACCGACACTTGGACGATTGAGGCGTGGCAAGAGATTGCATGGCATCAACTGATGCATCGCAACTTGGATCAAACCACTTGCTGAAGCTATGCCGATTGCGATTTCTAGCTCCAGCTGCTGCTGTTCTGAGGTGAAGGCTGCAGAATGTATCACTGCTTTATGCAGGAGGATTCCGTGGGCAAGATCTCACGACCTTTAGCTGCAAACGATGTGCTCCAACCCAAATCCTATGCTATTGAATGCAATCCGCTAGATTTCCGAGGACTAGCTGCAGTATGCCACCCTTGGACTCTGGTGGATATTGCTATACGGCGGTGGTACCTGCAACTGGTGTATGGAGATGACAAGCATGCCGAGGGCGCATGATCGAGCCGCGAGAAATGTCGTCCATCCAGGGTTTAAAGGGCCGAAATTGCAGCGGCCCACCCCAAACATTCAGCATGCATAACCGAAGGCCTCCATTATACTAGTTGGCTAAAATCGTAAACGATCACACGCTACAACCCACAATCCAAGGCCTCCATATTATGTTGGCTAAAATCGTAAACCTCAACATGCTACAACCATAAACCCCATAATGAATATGAACAACATTTCCTACTAGAGAGTCCTCTTATGCACATGGGCCGTCAACAGGGGGTCTGTGAAAGAGTATATGATAATCATATCCTTTGGACCCTTGGGGCTCCTCTCAAGCTCACATTCTTCCCCCCAAATCTAGCCGCACCAACACACACACACAACTTGGCTTTGTCCATTCCTTCGCAGTTGAGAGCATCCTAGAGGTCCTACGCTTGCCCAGACCTGAGTTTCAACTTATGCGCCAGTGTATGATTCGAGAACTAAAGTGATAAATCCACAAGGTAACCATGAATCGAACTTCGTTTGCGCGAGGGCCAAGGCAGACCACAGTCTTGCTGGTCTCTGCTCGCGACAGGTAAAGCTCTACATGGGTAGTTGTCAAAATTAGGGTCTCTTTTTGGGTACCCTACATATTAGGTGCCGTATTATAATCAGGACCCCAAAAGGGACCACCATTCTGACAACAACCCACATGCATCCCCAAGGCCATCAAAGACCTGATGCCGCCAACTCCAGACGCTCTGCATCCCAAGCTAACAATTCCAAGTCCCAACGTTGAAAAACCGAAGCCGAATTCCCGCACCCAAGACCTCAACCTACCAAGCTCCAAGCCCGAGACGAAACCTTGAACTCTCAGCCCAAGACCTCCCGAGCGTAAGCCCCTTCGGTGTCGTAAACTCAAAAATTCAACCAAGCAAACAACCCAAATAAATCAAAGAAGCAACAAACTACAGCACACTGTCTAAAACGAGCTTAGGCTATTTTCTATTGCAAGATTGATGCTTCTATCAGAAACATTCCACAGTTTCGATTTCTGAGGACTTAGAGCTCGCGGAGCTCACCGCCGTAGCGCCCGTGGATGGTCGCTACCGGACCCTTTCCAAAACCCTAAACCCTAAACCCCTCACCCTTAACCCCTACACCCGGAAGCCCTAAACCCGTAAACCTTAAACCCTAAAACCCTAAACCCTAAAACCCTAAACCCTAAAACCCTTAACCCTAAACCCTAGACCCTCAACCCTAAACCCCTACACCCTGAACCCTAAGCCCTAAAAGAGAAGGTCTTTGGGATCTCGGGCTTGGGATTTCCCCGGTCCCCAAAATTATGTAGGATAATGGCCTTAGAGGTTCTTTTTTTGAAAAAGGGGTTTTTCAAAGCCCAGAATAAGTGTGTTGCAGAATAAGGGCCTTTTTATAGGTATTGCGGCATCATTTTACTTGCTTTTGGGGGGTTTAGGATATGGGTTAACTAGGGTTTTAGGGTGGAGGCATTTAGGGCTTTGGGGTGTAGGATATTGGGTTTGCGCGTCCGGTACCCTCGTTGTTGTCATAAGAGTAATTTTCTGAAGTAGGGTCCCTTTTTAGGTCAGTACGGCACCCTTGTAGAAAGGACCATAGAAGGAACGGTAATCTAGAGAAGTACCCATGAATCATCCCAAGGTCTTTGGAGTTGAGGCCTCACCCATGGAGCGGTGTCCCCTGACCCAGGGATTCCGAGGAGCCGATGGTCCCTTAGGTCCCGAACCGTAAGTCCCGATATGTGGGGGATACTTACCGAAACCGTCGTAGTACATGAAAGTGGCCCTAGATACTGTCTGTACGTTTGGGGTAGAGGGTCTTGGCTAGGCAGTGCGTTCAGCTTCCTTGGTTAGTAAGGGCTTCGTGTAAGTTTTATGAAGGAATCAGACCAGCGAGCTCTACACTCTGATGCCAACAGACGCAGGAAGAACACAAAGGGCTTGGCCGAGTATGTCTCGGAGTTCGGCCTCATCAGATACCGCGTGCATGTTGCCTGGCTGGACACTTGGGGTTTCTTGGAGATTCATGGGTGGTTATGCAGGGGTTATAAGTCCAACTATGATAGTTACCCACTTATAACTACCCATGAACCTCCAAGTAGAGTTTGGTGTATACTGTGGGGTCTGAGATGCAGGGGCTTATCGAACAGGGTATGTTTTTGTGTGTCGCCTTTGCGCGCTCAAGGGCCCAAATGAAGCACGCCGGCCCAAGTCGGCTTTTCGGACAAACGGTTTAGGGTTTTAGGGCTTAGGGTTTAGGGTTGGGAGGTGGAGAGGAGTTTACGCAGCGGGGTGCTGTCGGTCTTGGAGTGGGAGAGTTCAGCCTTGCTGGGTTCAGAGATTTATTTGGTTCCGGATTCTGGGTTTGCAGGTTTACTGCAATTGGCCCTGAACCCCAGAGCCGTGCGCACGCTTGGAGGTTGAGATCGAGTATTTCCTAGCACTCATGACCCAGCTGCCCGTCGGCAAGGACCTGCCAGCAGGCCGTCACACTGCAAAACTCGGAGCTTCGTGTTCTTTGATGTGTTATCTTCTTGTTGTTGGCATTGCTTGTGCGACAATCTGTTGCTGTGTTTAGACAAACCCCACAACATGTTATGCTATGCCATACCCGCGCCATGCGATGCTGTGCATTGTCACGTCATGCCATACGTAGCAGAGCATGTGAGAGAACGGCATGCAGTGCCACATGTCATGCCATGTCAAGCCATGATTCGCTGCGATGTTACGTCATGTTAGTCTATGCTATGTTTAAGTTTATGAATGTTACGTTATGAATTGTGTTGTTGTGTTGTGCTATGTCATGCCATGCCACGGCACGCCCTGTCTTGTCATGTCACACGATCCTTTGCTATGATATTATATCAGAACATGGTACATCATTAATGTGTGCGATTGTCCGAGACACTAGACCGAAACTCTGAAGCTTCATCAGGGTCTAAAGTAGGTGAAACCGCTATAACTCAAGCTGATTAGCGTCTATATGTATTAGGAGCCTTGAAACCCTAAACCTTTCGAGCCCCACTACCATGGCCCCAAAGTCCAACTGCTGAGTACCGCTACTATTCGCTCTGCACCCTGAAGTGCCTACCCATAGGCCCCAAAGTAGTTAATTTTGAGATTACCTTATAGGATTCTATATATGAACCCCCAAAAGGAACTACTTTGCGGCGTCGGGGTATGCCCTCATAAGCCGTACAATGACCCTCTCTACACCCATAACCTGCCTGGCCTTACGCTGAAAGGGTAGACAGGGTTTGTCGCAGGCACGGATGAGAAGCTGCGGGCCATCCCGGCGAAGCTCACCGTCGAGGCCTGTTGCTACGATGTTCTACGTATGAGAGATCTGACAAATATTAACATGGTTTGGCATGGTTCTATTATAGCTTCATACGGGGGTTTTGTGAGGGCTTTGTGGAATCAGTCTAGGATCTTGCTGGTTAAAACGGAAGTCAGAGTTTAGGCTTCAGGTCGAGAGATGCTCGGTGTCATAAAAATATTTGCAGCCAGCTGCTCCCGCACTGAATTCGACAGCCTCTGTCTTCAAGGGCTGCCAGATGAAGCCCTGTTGCAACGTCCTGATTTGATAAAGAAGCCCTTCAACACACAAAAGAAAGCGGGTCCTTGAGCCAGCGAAGATATCGACAACAGCACTCCGTGGATTGAAGCCTTTCTGCTATGTGGAGCTCGAAAGCACGATATCTCCGCCAAATCGCAAAGTCAGTTTATCCCGAAGGCATCGGCTTTGTAGAATTGAGCTTCGGGTTGAAGGCCCTTTGACGCGAAACCTGGCACATCAGAGTCTCGGGCTGTAAGTCCGAGCCTTTAGGGACCCCCAAAAGCACATAAGCATAAGCATGTTGCCAGGATATCCCTGCCTTATTGGGCTTCCTTCAAAGGGGGTTTATATGGGATATCCCTATCCTAGTTTTTGCTTATGTGCTTTTTTGGGGCCCTAAGCCTGTCAAGGATGCCAAAGAGATCAAGGACACAGAGAAGGCAGCTGGGGGGCGGAATGGAAAGTTGCAGGGTTCCAGACGATTCAGGAGTCTACCTTCGGTTTTTCATGGGGTTGCTGTTTAGGTCATTCTTTGAGCCTTGGTGCTTGGGGGTGTGCCTGGGTTAAGTTGGAACTGCCCCTATGACACCTTTTGTACAGCACGGGCATCGGGCTTGGGTCCGGAGTGCAGCGGGGTCCGTGAAACAAAAATGCAGGTTCACGACCCTGTCCAGAAACCCTTAACTGGAACCCTCAAGTCATGCACTCCAAAACCTTACACCCTTCCCATAGGCCCCAAAGTAGTTCTTTTTTGGGATTACCTTCCAGGATTCTATATACGAACCCCCAAAAGGAGCTACTTTGGGGCCCATTGGGGCCTTTGGGTGGTCATCCTAGGCTGGAAGCCTGGATTTACCTCCGCGCACGAACAGCCTAAACCCCTGCAACCTGCAGCCTAAGACCCAAACCGCACCCTAGACCTTACAGTAGAAGCCAGAAAGTTGGAATATCATTATCGTAACCCCTTTAAGGTAATTTATAGGGGATCCTACCATTAATCCATATTCCAACTTTCTGGAGTTCCCTTTAAACTTACCCAAAGGCCCCGAAGTAGTTCCTTTTGGGGGTTCATATTTAGAATTCTATAAGGTAGTCCCAAAAAGGAACTACTATGGGGCCTGTGGGTAGACTTAGACTTATCAAGACTTGATACCCAAAGCTCTAAGCTCCAAAGCCTTCCAGAGCCTTCGTACATAGCTGGACCTCTGTGCCGTCCCATTCCTTGGTGTTCCCCCTTCTTCGATTTGGGACCGCAGAAACATGAGTATGATCATACTGAGATCATCATTGCCAGATGATCACATTTCTCATTCAGGGAATGAGGTTCACTAAGCAGGGCCTACTTCAGGCTCAATGGGCTATTCAAGCCTACCCCCTGTGCTTTTCGCTGCCTCAGAATTCCCACAAAAAGGTTTAGTGCATTCGAGGTTTCGACGGCAAGACTTGAGGTTTAGATTTTAATTTCACGCTCGACTGAGTCCACAGGATTAAATCGGTTCACAGGACCCTGAATGCCGCTACACCCTTCTGCTATATTTTGTTCAGAGGTTCCGTCAGGTTTCGAAGGGGTTCTTGCGGGGATGGCTGGTTCTTGTGATCTCGCCCTTGACTTTTTGGGGTTGTGCACCAGGTGACGAACCACGACGTGAAGGCACCGGGGCTGCACCCTCAACCCCACCAAGGTAGTTCCCATGTACCCGAAATTAAGCCATGCTTCTGTCGGGGCACCTACGCTGCCACTTAACACCTTGTCCGGCAAGCCATGTAAATGTGGTTGTGGGCTTTGTCGAAGTTGCGAAGCGCTTCCAGACTGTTTGTTCGCCTGCCTCAGATTTCGACGCCGGCCGAGCATTCGTGGGAATCTGGAATCGGGACTCGCTGAGATCCTCATGAAAAGTCTGCCCAAAAACAGAGCCGGGCACAGCCGTACAGCACCATGACCTACCCTTCGGATTTTCAGTGCAGGCACAGAAACACAGATCATCAACCATCATGTGCACGAGCAGTCGGTCGGCACGTAAGGCTGTGGAGTACTTCATCAAGAAGCGCTTTGACGAATTGGGCCTCGAGAAGTACAAGGAGTCCGAAGGGTTGGCGGGATGCTGTCTGATTGCATCTGGGGGTTTAGCTACCCATAGGCCCCAAAGCAGCTCCTTTTTGGGATTGTATTATAGGATTATAGGACTCTAAATATGAACCCCCAAAAGGAACTACCTTGGGGCCTTAGGGTAGTTGGCATGGCTGAATCGAGGAGGCATCTCGCGCTGAACGCATGAACTTCGAGAGCTGAAAATGTTGACCACATGCCGATCGCGTAGATAAAGCACGTTCATGCAGCCGTCCTTGCACATGCACCGATCGCATTTCATGCAAGAGTGCAAGAGCATGTGAAGCGAAGACTATACCTAACATTGCGTAAGCGTGCAAGCAGGATCAAATCTTCAATCTTCCCCTGCATTCAAGATGATTAGACAATGGTTACGATCATCATCAGGAGGGTGAAGAAGATGATGATGATGATGATGCTCATGGTGGTGACGAAGCTGTTCAGTGCGAAACGGACTTCTACCTATGTAGAACTTATGATGCCTGTTGCGTGAGCCAGAGTTAAAGAAACCAAACTAAACCTCTACAGTAAAAGCCAGAAAATTGGAATATGATTGTCCTAAGCCCTTTATGGTAAATTATAGGGCATCCTACCCTGAAACCATATTCCAACTTTCTGGAGTTCCCTTTAAATGAAGCATCCAACCTCAAAACCCCGCCTCCGACACTGCCATCCACATCTTCGGATTTTTGTTCACTCAGGGTTCATGGAGGTACCCAGAGAGCCCAATACCTCTTAAGGAAGGAATATAGCTTGGAGCCCTATATAATGTAAGCCATATTCCTTAATTGAGGGATATTGGGCTCTCTGGCTACCTCTTCATGAACAGATTGTTGGTTGGGGGGGGACAACCTTTCGACTCGAGCGAAAAACATCGTCGCTGTTGCAATCCCGAAACCCTGTACACAAAAAACAGAAGCAGCAACATAGGGGCCTAAAAAAATACCAAAACTATTGTGGGGGTTCCATATTATATTCATAGTGATAGGGGCCGCAAAACCGTATGCGAATTATCAAGGCCTCTAAATTGCCAAATCTTCACGTCGTAATCTTGCCTAGGCCCTGGATTGCAGTACACTTCTCTGGGTAACCTACTGGTGGCTACGACTTCAATAAGAGAAGAAGGCGCCAAACACCCAAAACAAGTAAACCCTAAACCCTAAACCCTAAACCCTCTTTCAGGGATAAGGCTCCCTTGCGATTGGATGCCCAGGACTTTTCTCACCTACCTAGGATGCCCAGTAGTACCCGTATTCCCTTTTTGTAGTCCCAGGTTCCTTATAAAAAGTACCCAATACCAAAAAGGGAGGCCTTTTTTTCCTAGGTTACTGGGCATCCTAGCTACCTTTTAACCCACCAGAACCTGCTCTTTAGTATGTTCCTCATTAATCTTTATGCTAAGGTTGATGATAAGAACCGACAAAAGTAGGTTTCGGTAGACTAAGGTATAGTCAAGGATCTTAAACAGGACCTCTGTTCTGGAGACAAACCTGAACCCTGTCCCCCGAAAAAGCCTGCAGCCATCGATTTCTTGCTTTTCCAATTCAGGAGTGGGTGCACTTCGCGCTGACGAGCCAGGCCCAGCTAGGAATGGTTTCGGGGTTTGGGCACTTTGCGATTTAATTAAGTTCAGGGTCTTGTTTTTTTTTTTGAGAAGGGGAGGGAGGGGCTTAAGGCTTTTGGCGAGCTGACGTTCGGGATTGCGAACTTCGGCATGTGCACAAAACCGCAAAAGCGTCTTGAAACCTGAATCCTGAAGCCCCAGAACCCGCAGCTGCTTTGAAGGATGTCAACAACACGGCGACACCCATGCTTCTCAGGGATGCCATTCACAGGAGCCGCTTTGGCTGAAGCTTAGATTTTCCAGTTCGGGGCGAGGTTGGTGCAAAATGCTTCGGGTTTAGGCTTTAAGATTTCGCGTTTAAGCTTCGGGCTTGAGGTTTAAAGTTTACGGCTTAGCGGCTAAATCTAGATTAGGTGTATGCTACAAAAATGAAGACGCATTGACCTTTTACGGCCATGTGTTAAAGTCTCAAAACCTCCTGGTCTTCTGTACTTGTGCTAGATCTGAACCTAAACCGTAAATCAGGAATGCTATTCCTGCAAGTTCAAGATAGCAGTAATTGTTATAGTTACAGTATATAGTATATACCCAAAATGCGATTCGAATCATGCAAGCTTCTTTTTCGCAAATGCTTCCATACCTCAGTCCTTTGCAAGTATACTCTCCAACGTAGTTCACTTCTTGGTAGCCTGGTTTTGAAGGGACAGTTTGCCCACAAAGGTGGCCGAAAGCCCGGTGTCACTAAACAAAACCCACGATTCAGGGTTTAGGGTAGGGTTTAGGGGTTTAGGGTTTAAGGCTTAGGGGTTTAGGGGCTTAGAGTTTAGGGCTTAGGTACCATACAAGCACCAAGACAATGCCAGCGACTCTGATAATTATTCGTGGGCCTAGCAAGCCTAAACGACGAGCCCAAAGCACCCTGGACGTCAAGTCGTAAATTTTGAACCCCCGAGCTTGAAACCAGCCTTGTCCTTTTCATGGTTCCCCCAAAAGGATAAACAGACCGGCTAGTAGACCTTCTTAAATGATTCCTACTATCCGGTATAGGGCTCTGTCTATTATTTCTAAAAGGACAAGGGTGCTTGAACCTCCAACTCACAAGCCCTTGAACCCGACAACCTTAGGCAGTAAGCCCAGGCATCCTAAACCCTAAACCCGAAAACCTAAATCTTAAACCCTAAACCCTAAACTGTGGCCGTAAGCCCAGGCTACCCTATACCCTTATAGAATCCCTATAGATCCTTTTAAAGGGACCCTTAAAGGAACCTATTAAACCGCAAGCCTGTAGCCCTTCGGCCATAAGCCCAGGCTACATCCCCTCCATGGAGGCCCTGGTGGAGACGATCCGAGGCTTTCGGGCTTCGGGGCTTCGGGCTTTTGAGCCTTTTGGGGTTCTAGTGCGCAGGGTTTAGCTGGGGTTCAGGGGTCGATCTTACGTAGTTTTCTTTTTCTTTGTTTAAGAATTTCTGGTTTCAACCCTAAACTTTAACCCTATCTTGTCTGACTGGGAGAGAGAGATGGGTCTACGCAGTATAGTTTAGGAGTTTACGGGCTCTTGAGTCGGCTTCTTTTGGGGGGTTTCAGAGAGTTTTAGAGGCCTGCGGCTTCATTCTAGGATGTTCCGGTAGGGAATGGTTTCAGGTAGTGAGCCTTTGTCATAGTTGGGTAACATTTTACATTTTTACGGGTACTTGAAACCAAGAAGGAATACAATGTACATTCTTATTCCTATCCCAACAGTGAACTAGGAACGGGCTAGCATCATCATCATCATCATCGTCGTCACCAGCAGGAGTTTCACCGCTACTACTGATGCCCTCTGTCCGTGGGTGCCGTTCATGACTTCTGTTGGGGCGGGTGCTGAAGGTTCCGGGTTCGGTCTCGCAAGGACCGCAAAGACCCCAAGCTGACGAAAGCCCTCGTCAGTGGGCTGTATAGGGTCAACAAGAACCCAGTTCTTTTTTTCCAAGCTCCCTAAACCCCTAAACCCTACCTTAACCCTGAAGAACCTACCTTTGCAGGGTTCCTTATTATGATTTCCAGGTAGGTTATGCCGGGTTAAGGTAAGTCCTAAACTCTAAACCTTGAAGCTATTCCTGTCTTGAGCTATTTCCTTGTGGCAGGGAAGCTCCCTGACTGGGACATGCCCATGCTGGTTGCCTGGCCAAACTCATCTCCAACATTTCTCACCCAACTCCTTTAAAATAAGCGCCTGACAGATTCTGATACTGTAGTACACTTGCATATTCTACATGACTACTACTACTACTACTACTACTACTACTACTACTACTACTACTACTACTATTACTACTACTACTACTACTACTACTACTACTACTACTACTACTACTACTACTACTACTACTACTACTATACTACTACTACTACTACTACTACTACTACTACTACTACTACTACTACTACTACTACTACTACTACTACTACTACTACTACTACTACTACTACTACTACTACTACTACTACTACTACTACTACTACTACTACTACTACTACTACTACTACTACTACTACTACTACTACTGCTACTGCTACTGCTACTGCTACTGCTACTGCTACTGCTACTGCTACTGTACTGCTACTGCTACTGCTACTGCTACTGCTACTGCTACTGCTACTGCTACTGCTACTGCTACTGCTGCTACTACTACTACTACTACGACTACTACTACTATTACTACAACAACTACTACTACTACTACTACTACTACTACTACTACTACTACTACTACTAGTACTGCTACTAATACTAATTCGCAAGATATGCCGGTATTTCCCAGTATCAACATGTACGCGCTTTCTTCCTTGCTTCTTTATGCATACGGCATATGCATAGTAGGAAATTTCATGCTTATCGTCAAGGGGGTACCCGGAGAAGCTGCTGCTTGTGATTTTCTTCAGTGGTTGGTGGGTGGAGTGAAGCTCATGGCCGAGTTAACCTTAACCCTAAGGCCCCAAAGTAGTTCCTTTTTGGTGTTCATATTTGGAATCCTATAACGTAATCCCAAAAAGGAACTACTTTGGGGCCTATGGGTAAAGGAAAGCCCCACGAAGGAGTTTCTTGAGGCTTTCCGCGGTTCGGGGATTTTGGGGTTTGGGCTTGAACCCCCAGCAAATTTGAAGGCTAATCATGCGCTCCCCTAGCTGCACATGTAGGGTTTCAGTTCAGCAGCTTTCTTTGAGATTGGGGTGCTCATGCTCCACAATATTCGTCGTGTAGACCCACGCCCTCAGCCGCTTGAGGAAGCCTTGCTTGTTCGTTCGGGGAGTATGGAGTCTTTCATCATATGCCTGATGTAGTAACACCCTCCCGTCATGATTCAGGGCTCAGGGCCCCAAAAGCCCAATTCAATCCCAAATCACCCCAAAGGACAAAGTAACCCTCAACCCTAAACCCCGGCGTGCATCAAAAACAGACCCGGATCCCAGACCCTGGCTCCCCGAACTCGCTCTCCGAGACCCTGGCTCCCTGTAGGTCCCCTAAGAACCTACCTTAACCCCGGTTCAGACTTTTGGGACTTACAGGGTTTAGAGGTTTAGGACTTACCTTAACCCCGAAGAGCCTACATGTTTAAGGATTTCAACAATGAAACCCTAATAAGGAACCCGAAAAATGTAGGTTATTCAGGGTTAAGGTAGACCCTCAACGACTAGACTGGCTGACAAGGCCAAGACCCATGGTCAGCCTGCTTCTCCCACCAACTTGGCCAAGGAGTTTAAGGCCGTTTCGGGGTTGTTTCCAGATGATGTAAAGAGGGTTCTGACAAGTTTCACTGGGTTTCGGAGGATCGTAACAGGGTTTTCCGCGAGTTGTTGATTAGGGTCTTTTGTTGTTTGGTTTTGTAGTAGGTGTTTTCAGAGGGGATGTTGGTGGAGGGGGGGGGGGGGAAGTTTAGTGGTTCGGGGTAAGAGTAAGAAAGGGCGCTACTACATAGTTTCGTTTCGGGTTAAGGCGGGGTTGGGGCTTAGGGAGTTCCGCAGTATTACGGCTGTCGCGGAAGAGGTGTTTTAGGGGCCCTCGCAGCTGTAGGCAACATCCAATCAAACCAACAGGATTGCGTGAGATCCCTAGACAACTTCTGCCTTGAGGTAGCAGACCAACAATAGTTACCAACGGTATTGTTCAAGATTGAGGTTGCCTTCGGCCGTTGATTCGGAGTTTTAGACCCGCAGCTGTTGGCCTGCTCGAATTTCTGAGCTCCAGACAACTCCTGATCAACAATGTTGGCTAACGCTATTGCGACATGGAGTCGAGGCAAGTGCTGTAAAACGTAAGTATACATCAGGCCTATACTAAGCACCATAATCTCTCTCTAGAGCTCTGAGTTCTCAAGTCTTCAACAACTCACCCACTGCCTGGAGGGTGTTGGCCTTTTAACCCTAAACCCTGAACTATGTTAACTTGATTGACTGACGGTGGCGAGAAAGACCCTAAATCCAAACCCTAACCCTAAACCCTAACCTTTACCCCTAAAGCTTAACCTTAAACCCTAAACCCTATAATCCTATCGCACAGGTCTTTATTGAACGGATCGAGGCACAGCTGGAGCTTCTGAAGCAGGTGCCGCGCTTTGGGGGGCCTTGGCTTTGGAACTGGGGGTTTAGGGTTTGGGGCAACGATTCAAATCTAATTCGCTGCAGAAAGAACGGTTTATATAGTTACACCTACACTAGGTGAATCAGGGTTAGTGGGTGTGGGTAGCTGTTTCAGCACGAGAGGTCTAGGAGTCGAGCAATTCGAGCCACCTGAAACCTCAGTTCGCTAAGCCCAAGAAACCTACACGGTGAATCGCAAGAAACCTGGCAGCACAACGCTCTAAACCCTAAAATTCCGGAGCTTCAATCCCTAACCCCTGAAACCCCTACGCCGCAAAGCCCAAAAAATCCTAGTCCCAAACCGTACAAAGCCGTATGAAAGGCTTTTGTAAGATTCGATCGGCGAACTTGTGCACATAAGAAGGACCTAGCCAACAGCCCCACAGACCCCGTGCAGAGCCTATGCCTCGACTCTTGCTGAGCAGGTCCCACACAGCTGCAAGTTTGGCGGCGCGACGGGCAACATGAATCCTGGCAATGCAATAAAGTGTAGGCCTGGACAGTTCTACATTTAGAGTGTGGCGAAGCCCATGTATTCTGAATCCGCATCGTGGGTTATGTCCTTGTTTCCAATCTGTAAGAATGCCATCCGTCGAGCGATGGATGGATGGCTGGCTGGATGGATGATTGTGTGCGGATATGATTCAGGGCGAGATTGAAGTCTTGGAGCTCGTCTTACAGACATGGTACACGTGTCGGAGTGTGTGTTTGCTTACATAGTTGGGCAGTGCTGTGCGCCTGCATGCAAGTCTGATTTCCGGCCGTGCAGCATTGTTAGCCGCGGGAACCAGCAGATTTCCCTCCGGATCGTCAGTAGCAGCTAGGGTTTACCGAAGCCTCATAATTAGGCTGTTATCGGGGGCTGCTGAATGGCTTGATGCCAAGTTCGCACGCACAAGTGCCGACGTTGTGCAGTTCAGTACAAAACCGTCGTTCGCCCTAAACCCGAGTGTCTTGGCTGCTGGTCAGGTAATTATGGCTGATTGCCTTTCCGCGTCCAACTATTGCAGTATCTCGTCTTCCTGCCAATGAAGGGACCCTGTCCATAGAGCGGCTAATGCAAAAAGGTACTGCAATCCAATATGTTACACCGGGTTCGGGGTGAGTCGTTGAGGGTTCATGGTTTCCAGGATTAGGATTTTAGTTTGACGGTTTGTGGTGTCGGGCCCTTACGTCAGGAACGCGCACCTGGTGACGTTCCCAGACATCGACGCCTGGCTTGAATCAGACTTTGCTGTAGGAGCACAGTTAGCTAAGTGGTCTGAGATTGTCTCTAGAGAACAATATTAAGTCGCCAAGCAATCACGGAGGTAATTGCGGTTTTAGGATAAGTTCTGCAAGGCATCATACAACCCAAGTCCGAAACACTCGACCCTGATCTAGCTAATGTTCCAACCTAAACCCCAAGTGTTACCCGCGACTACAAGGCCATACAAGGCCTATAAGGAACAAGACCCCTGCTGAAGGGTACCTTGAGACACTAGATGTATCTTAAACCATGCCCCTTCCCCTCGAAATGATGGATCATCGGATCTTTGACGTCCTTGAGAAATAGTCGAAGTTTGAGGTTTCAAACGGCTCCGAATTGAGGTGCCCATAGTTCAAACTTCAGGTTGAAGTTGGCTGTCAAGTTTCTATAGCGTAATGTTCAAGGTTTGGCCATTGAAGCTTGCGGCAATGAGGATGGGTTCGTCAGGGCGCTGTAGCCGAGCGTTCAGCGTTTCGCCGTGGACATTAGGACTTTACGGTTAGGTTTACGGTTTGGTGTTCATGGTGTAAGGCCCGGAGACTCCAATACCCCTTAATTAAGGAATATTCCTTAAATCATATTAGGGATCCTACTATGATTTAAGGTATATATTCCTTAATTAAGGGATATTGGAGTCTCTGGGGGATTCGTCTTCGCCTCAGGGTTTAATCGTTCAGGTTTAGGGTGGGTCAGGCCTGTGAGGGTTTCGTATTTTTCGCCCAACCTATCCGACCCCAACGCCCTAAGCGATATAGGGGCCTTCACAATATTGAACGGGTTTTGAAAGGGTTCATATTACCGGGGCCTATCAAAGTTACTATGAAGGCTATAGTAAAGGGGTTAATTATTGAGGCTTTCATGGAAGAAGTACTACCAAATGTTTACATAGTCTTCTACATTAAGCCCACAGAAGGTTCGAGCACGGGCAAAGGGTCGGCCTGCCTCAACATGTTTACTTGTCAAGGGCTTATTGAGGCTTATTGGGCTTCGGGCTTTAAGTTTCTACAGTAAACTCCAAGAAGTTGGAAACCGGATTCAGGACGGTGCTGGGGTTCCCGATACAGTGCTCTTCAGGATTGAGACTATGGGGTTTCCAACTTTTGGGCCCCTGTAGAATGAAAGTGTATGTACAGTGCATCCTGAAGCGTTACTGGCAGAATCCATGCCGACGCGTTCTTGCCATGGAGGGTCTGCTGTGCTTGGCTCCGGCTTACCGGGGTGAGTTTGAAGGCTTGCAGGGCTTGGGGGTACACCCGAAGCCCCTACAGTAGAAGTCGGAAAGTTGGAATATCATTATCATAATCCCCTTAAGGTACATTATAGGGGATCCTGCCATTATTCCATATTCCAACTTTCTGCAGTTCCCTGTAGCTTCAAGCTATCTTATCAAGCTTCTGGCCTTCATGGGGCTTCCGGCTTGGGGGCCTTCTGCTGTTTTTCTGCTTAGGGTTCAGGGTTTAGGGTTCAAGTACCCTCTAATATACCCCGAAGACCCACTAGTAAGGGGCATTTCGGACTCTATTATGGGACCCTTTTGCGCTCCTGTGGCCCCTGAGTTGAAACCAGGATTGGCGAAGCTTCGCCAACGACTTCTGCAGCAAGAGCCTGGGTCTCTCTCGGCAACAGCAGCTTGGGTAATATAGGGGCCTTAATGACTAGAATAGGGGTTCCCAGGGGTCTACAAGGGCTACTATAGGGGCCTTTATAAGGATTTAGTGTGGGGGCCTTTTTTCTGTGCGGTCCGTAGTGCTCATGAAAGCGCGACCCAAAACTTGCAACTTAAAAAACTGTGACGGGTACCCTCACCTCTGCGCAGAAATTGCTTGGCATATGCACTAGACAGAGGGGTCGGGCCAGGGATGTACCCAGTAGGCGAAGCCAAAAACTGTCCCGGGCCTAATTATACAAAGTGGCATGCCCTTCACGCACCTGCCATTCAAACTCTTGTCGAGGCAGAAAAGTGCAGGCACAACACTTAAACGGACCTGGCTGATTCAAAGCGCCTGGTATCCCTTGCGGGCTACCCAAAAAGCCACCGAGAACAGAACCCTGGAGCAGAAATCCACGACTACAGTAGTGACTGGTGGTGTGCACTCAGGGTAACAAACGGAAGAGCAGGACACGATCACCCGAAAGCGGAACGTATTCCTCCAAACCGGGCTCCTGAGAGGCCATCCAAACCGCCGGAGCCCTCATCGCGGCCACAAAATGCGCACAGTGACAGCGTTTACACGCATTGGGCCGCGGAAAAGGTAACCAACTGTCCAAACACAAAAACACCAATCAGCAAGGGTGAGTGCATAATCATGTCCAAGGAGGCGAGCGGTGCAACTGCGGTTCCGCGCAGTTCCACTCAAAATGCAGACTCGCAGAATGTGGCTAGGGTCATATTCCACATTCCAGCTGGCAGCCCTACTCGGCTAAACAGACAGCAAGCAATACCTTGGCAGGTTCGTTCTTACTGGTCTGTAAATTCGAATTACCCCTCATCAGCATTTGAAGTCGGAAACTAAGCAATTCTGGAACTCCGTCACGTAGAAGCTGCTGTTCCAGGGTGAGCGTCAGGATCTTGAAAAAGATCTGCATGCCGCCTCGAAAGTGCGGCGCCAAGTGAAGGGTCGATTCCTTCTGCAGATTGTAATCCGAAAGTAGTTTTTGAACGACAGAGGCCCTAACAGCGAGCTGCTGAGCACACGGCCGCCTCCCAGCGGGAGAGGGGTTAGGGAAGGGAAGGGGGAGAGGCGCAACCAAAACTAAACCCTAAGGCCCACGCAACCCTCAGCAAACTGTGTCACCTGCGGTTCCGCTGCATCCGTCGACACAACAGAGCTGTTCTGATGCCCCCTTTGAACGACCGAGGCCCCCATGAGCTGCTGAGCACACGGCAGATCTCGGTGGGACAGGCATTAGGGAAAGGAACGGGACGAGGTGCAACCTAAACCCAACCAAACCCTAAGGCCCACGCAACCCTCAGCAAGCTGTGTCATCTGCGATTCTGCTGCAGCCGTCGGTAGCACAAAGCTGTCCTGATGCCACCTTTGACCGACAGAGGCCCTAACAACGAACTGCTGAGCACGCGGCGCATCTCGGCGAGAGAGGCATTAGGGAAAGGAACGGGAAGAGGTGCAACCTAATCCAAACCCAACCCCAATGCCCGCGCAACCCTCAGCAAACTGTGTCACATGCGATTCTGCTGCAGCCGTCGATTCAAGACAGCTTTCCTGATGCCACCTGCGAAGATCACTACGGCACGAGCATGTGCTGTAACAGCCGTCATTGGCCAGGCAAGCCTTTGCGCCATCGGGTCTTGTGGCCTAGGCGGCCGGCCTCGAGCGAAATGCGGGCAGTGCCAGAGCAGATGCGACCAGCAAGGCAGCACCGCTCTTCCGCACCAAGGGCACGACTGCGAAGCCGCACCCCCATCCATGACATCGTAAACGGCATCGCTAAGAGCTGCTCCAATCATCACCGCGCGCTGGTGTCCGTCACATTGCCCGTACAGGCGAATCGCTCCTTTGACCTGCTGCTCTGAGTAACGGACCTGGCGTCGCAAGGCCCGAGCATCACGACGATTGCGGTCCAGAAAGCTCTGCAGAAGCTGTCGCCGAAATGCCTCGCGCAGGGCATGACAGCACCGTTGCACCACGGCCTTGGTGTCCTGCCCCCAAAGCTGCAGCTCCGGATGACCCGGAAGCCTCCAGGCGTCCCGCCGAGTAGGAACGAAACCCAGTCCTTCGAAGATGCCAGCCACTCGTCGCGCCCACAGCCCACCGCGCACGGTCTGCCCCATGCGCCTCCAGTAGGCCTTGGCCCTGATGAAGGCCGCCGCTGCCGACATCGAAGCCGTAAAGGAAGGGCAAGTCCAGTGTCCCTCCAGCAGCTGCCACAAATGTCTGGAGGCCATCGTGGTGACCCCGCCGACAACCTTCTTGACCCGCGTGGTGAACTTGGAGTCCTGTTGGGTGTTCCGCGCCTGGAGCCAGAGCCCCCACGAAGTCAGAGGCGAAACCCTGGTCCGAAACAGAGCGACTTTGGCAGCATGCGGGACTGGCAGGCACGCCAGCCGGTCCAGAATCCTCTTTGCCTCCTCATCGCGCTGAGTTGCCGTGTCAGACAGTCTACCTGCAGCCGAAGACTTAGAGAAGTCCACCCCAAGAACCCTGGCCGAGTCAACGAAGCACCTCGGAGGGATGCCCAACTGCACCATCGTCGCCTGCTGGAAGGGGTTCCTGCAGATGACCTTAGCCTTAGAGAGGTTCTCTCTGAGACCTAGGCGCTCGCACCAAGCAGTCCAAGAACGCCAGGCTTGCACTGCACCCTGCGGGCTTGACGCGGCAAAAGCACGGTCGTCCATGTAAATGGACTGGCGGAAACGGCCCACGACTTGCGACGGCACGTCACGAGTAGCTTCCAAAAGCAGGCACACCAAAGCCAGGGGAGCCATGGCACAGCCCTGCGGGACCGAGTTGCTAACGTCCTCGGGCGTCTCAGCCACCCAGCGCTGCACCTGAAGCCATCGGCGCTGTTGTTGCCAGATGTGCGCCAGGTGCCGGGCCCAATTTGGATGCATGCCCTCGTGCAGCAAGATTCCCAGGCAAAGCTCTGGGGACATGAAGTCGAAACACTTCCGCATGTCCAGGCTCACCAAAATTCCGTCGGTGGAGAAGGCTTCGTCCAGCGCCAGCACCGCGGCCTCCACGCTTCGGCCTTTGAGGGAGCCGTGTGTGTCGGCATTCACCTTGGCAAGCAACCACTCCTGGGAGCGACAGGCCATGACACTCGAGATGACCCTGCACACGACTGGCTGCACACAGATTGGACGCATGTTCTCCACGTCGACGGCCCCCTGCGCGTCCAGCTCTTCCTTGGGCAACATGACCTGTCTGCAGTGGCGGAAGGACTGAGGGAACAAGTCGCGCTCACACCAGTCGTGCCACAGTCTGAGGAAACACTCCCAGACCTCTTCGTCAAAGGCCTCGAGCTCCGAAGGAGCCCAGCCGTCCGGACCAGCTGACCCGTGCTGAAATGCGCTCGCCTCAAGTCTCCAGTCGCCCCTCATGGCTTCGCCAGCGGGCCGAGACAGCCTCCCTTCACGAAGTCGCTGCAGCTCCTCAGGGACATCTCTACGGTGCCAGATGCGCCGCCAGAAGGTGCGCATGGCATCGAAGGTCTCAGCAACTGAACAGGTCCTGTGCGTCTGCCCGTCCGCCTGCAGCTGTCGGAGGGTGGTGGGAGCACAAGCCACCTGTCGCTTCAGCCACTGCGTGGCCGCCTTGCCTCCTTGTGCCATCCTGCGCCGCCACTGAGCAAGACGGCTGCGCGTGTGTGCCTCCCTTTCCTGCTGAAGCCTGGTCTGCACGAGGTTGGCAGCGGTCGTCAGGTCGGCAGGAAACACACCCCACTCGCCCGGCCACGTCCTGCGCAGGTTGCGCCAGAGAGCAGGAGAACCACGATCTTGCTGACGCACGGCCTCGTAGATCCTGCCCAGAAGCTTGGTGTACTGGCGCACCTTGTACGGAACTTCTTTGTCGGGAGAGCGGACAACCTCGCCCGCCGAGAGCGTTTCAGGAAGTGAGCCTTTCGGACGGCAGCCCACGGAGTGCACCGGACGGCCACAGCTCTTGGCAGCAGCAGAAAGCGCACCTTCAGCAGCAGCACAGAAGTCCTGCCACTCCTCGTCTGGAGCGCCCGTGGGGACCGGCCACTCTTCACACGAAGCTGCCACCTTAACGGCCTTGTGCCAAGCTGCCGTCGTGACCTCTGGCGGTCTTTGCAGGGAGGCCGTAGGCTTTAAGAAGCTAGCGTTCTGTCGGACCGTAGGCAGGCGCCCCTCAAAGTACAACACTCGGTGGTCGGAGAGAGGAGCCACATCATGGCTCGCATGCAGCTGAAGGCCGGCAGTGAGGAGACCATAGTCGATACATCTGGCGGATGAGAACCTGGATGGGCAGAGCCTTCCAGTATCATCACTCGGAGCACAGAGCTGCAGAGAGAGGGCGTCACGAAGAGTGTTCTCCTGGGGTTGCAGGTTCCAGTCTCCCAGCGCGAGCCAAGGCACCTCACGACTGGCGGCCAGCCGCTGAAGCTCAAGCAGTTGTTCCGTAAGGCCTCCCTCGTTGTCAGCAGCCCCTCGCTGCCAAAAGAACGAAGCCTGAAGCGTTGAGAAATCCATGGCCACCAAATCGCCGCGTGGCGAGTTGTGTGTGTGCATGCATGTCGCAGTGAGCGTGCCGCACACCGCGACCAGGATGCCGCCACGTACAAAAGGACGGTTCCTAGTATCCCGGCCCTCGCGCCCTGAAAAGCCCCAAACCCTGTAGCCCAGCTGCTGAAAACGCGAGGTGAGCTGTGCATGGTTCCAAGCACACGCCTGTGTCTCGCAAAGCACCACCAGGGAGTGTTGAGCGGCCTTCAAGTGCTGCACGGCCCGAAAGGCACCCTGAAGACCACCGCAGTTCAAGAAGGCTCCGCGTAAGAGTGGCCCCGGATGGGGCTCCACCCCCTCCTTTGTCAGGTCTCGGAGCCACTGGCGCACTTGTAGAGGCGGGGCCTTTGCCATGCGGCGCGGAGCCCTTTTCCTGGCCTTAGCCTCCAGGGAGTGGATCTCCGCTGCGCTCAACTTTTGGCCAGGCGCAGTCGTTGCCAGAGCAAGGCCTTCCGAGCCAGGAGTCGAGGCCGCTGCGCAGGTTCGCAAGTGCCTTTAAGGCCAGAGGCAGCCCTGAAGCACTTGGTACACTGTGAGCACACCGCCCAAAGGCCCTTTTTGCGAAAAGTCCCACCAAGCCGAACCTTGTCCCACTCCACGATCTGGTGCCTGCCTTTGCCGCGAGCATAGCTATCCATCATGATCCGTCTGTTCGTGAGGCGAGAGTTCGAAGTGCCCCCGGCCAGCTGACGCGTAAGCATCTGCTCAGAACACCTTTTCAGGTTTGCACGCAAGGTCATTGGATGACCTGTGCACTCCAGCAGATGCCTCCTTGCCGCAGCCTGAACCTGGTGTTCCGGGCGGCGCTCGTCCCGGATGCCACAATGGCACTTGCTGCACGTCCAGATGCGAAGCTGCTGCGGACACGGTTCCACTTTAATCTCAAGGCTGTGGTCCGTCCAGAGCTGGCTGAACGCTTCCTTGGGCATATCTGGGTGGGCACGCCGGATGTGGTTGTTCCTAGCGTGTCTCAGGCTAAGCGTTGGGGTTTCCCTAAAGACACGCTTGCACTCATCACAGACCCACTTGGCTGGCTCGTCGTCGTCCGTGTGCTGGGTGCCCGCCCCGGGCCCGGCCGGTGGAGCGGGGGTGCCTAGGGAACCCGAGGGGGAAAGGCCTAAACCCGAAGACGACCCTGGCACAGCTCGGCAGGACCTGGACTCACCCTTTGCCGTAGTAGCCTTCGACGCTCCGCTTTTCACTGACGCAAAGTCCGACAAAGTGCGGCGAACCTTGGTCTTCTGACGTGACGAAGCAAAGCTGGAGAGTGCGCGCGCCCCGCCTCTCATGATGTCCTTCAGCTCCTCTCGCCCTTTGACATTAAGGTCCACAGCTCGTGTCCAGAGGTCCGTCTCGTCATAGCCCTGCAAGAGCTCGTAGTGGCCGTGGACCTGGTATCTGAGTGCCACGTGTCGTTTGCCATCGCCATTGATGAGGTGCAAGCGTCCCTTGTCGGTGAGTACCCACACGCGGCAGTCTGCAGCAAAGGCGTAAGCTCGCAACTCCAGCGCACCAGACCAGGCGCCGTTCGTGCCTTGCTGGGCCAGGTAGGCACTCCAGTCCATCGTAGACGGTTTCCCATCAGCGTCGCGCTTGCCGAGCGCAATCCACAGAGGCTCCAGGTCGTCCGACTGCTCCTTCATCGCATTGACGACCCACTGCCGGAGCTGCCTATGCGAACGAAGCTTGCCGGGTGTCGACTCGTGAGTGGCCAGCGCGTGCCACACGCAATTGCCTTCCCCAACATTGGTCAAGGGCTTGGCCCCAGGTGGCAACCACTCTGTGCCATCCACGTCCATGCCCAGCTCGTCAGCAGACCTCTCTCGCTTCTTAGACTCTGGCTTAGCAGCATCCGCCGATGCAGTCGTCTCCGTCTCCTTGCCAGTCTTCGCCGTGCACTCGTCATGCAAATGTACATGACGACTTTTACCTAACTTGTCCGCCTGGGCTTCGCGCTTTCGCTCCTGTTTGCGTTGTCTTTGAGGGCGCAGGTCAGCGGCAGTCGGCTCGGGCAGAACAAAAGTGTCCGCCCTTCCAGTGTGCAGCGCCTTCGAGGCCGGGCCGTTGCGCCGTCTGGCCTCCTTCACCACAGTGATTTCGCCAACGTCGTCCGCCCCGTCCCAAGCCACCTCACGCTGCAGCGATTCCAGGTTGTCTTGTCGATGCCCTTTGAAGAGCCACTCCACGCTGCGGTTGCGGATTTTCTGTTGGATGGTGATGCTCTCGAACCCCAACTGCTTCAGCAGATCCTCCACATCGCCTGCACACCAGTTTTGTCGAACACCGCGCATGCGCCATAGCGCAGGCTTGGCAAGCAGCCTCGGATCGTCAGGAGCCACTCGTATCCCCAGTTGGTGAGCACCTAATGCCACACCGTCGGAGCCCGCCTGTTTGCGAGCACTCACCAGGTAGGTGTCCCAGGATTCCTCGGGCACCCAGTCCAACCATTGAACACGTGGCGGCAGCTTGAGACCTTGGGACGCCTTGTCACCCACAACGTCGATGAACCAAGGGCCCATCTCGTTGGAGGCTTTGGCCCCAGAAGTCCTGCACAGTGCCTCTGCGGAGCCCTTGTCCAAAAGCCGTAGCATAACGGACACCCGGTTAGCGCCGATCTGCTTGGGAGCAAAGGCATCAAGGATGCCCGAGGGTGCCACACCGTTGCGCAGCGCCCACTTGCGGACCATGGCCGCAGGAGCAGCCACCACCGTTTTCCAAGCCGTCTCGTTGAACCGTCGATCAAATTCACATCTGCAGACGAAACTTGTGGCCCGTCGCTGTTGCCATGATGGGGGTGGCTTTGCGACGATGAGCGGAGTGCGATCTCTCGTCGCCAGCTGCAACAAAGTACGGGTGTGCCCCGAAACGATCACCGGGACTTTCCGCATGCGAAGTGCCCCGGACTCCTGACCCGGGATGCTCATGACTTGGAAGTCTATCTGTGCCTTAGTGAGCTCCCGCTGAGCCCCAAGGAAAATGATGGTAAGGCTCTGCTTGTCATCATCCTTCACCGCACCATCGATCAGGTCAGTGGCCTCTTTAACCTCAGAGACGTCGTCTGTTGCAAGAAGCCAAGCGACCCCGGATACTTCATCCAATTGCTGCGCCAATGTCCTCGCATCCGGAACGTCCGCATAAACCATGCCGCTCGGAGCTTTCCACACGTCTTTTTGAGGGCGCCATGTGCTCTGCTCGAGGTTAGCCGCAGGCCTACGCTTCCGAGTGACAGTCCGCCACCCATCATCCCCATCAACGGAACCCTTGATGCCGACAACCTGCCTGGTCCGAGCGGGGGCCTCCGTAGCAGATGCAGGTTGCGAGCCCCGCACCGTCCGCGCCGAAGAAGGCCAGGAGGAACCATCTGGAGCCCACCAGCCGTTGCCGTCCATGTGCCATCCGTCGCATGTGCCACGTGCCCATGTGGATGTGGTCCCCGGGCCACCTGCAAAGAACCACCAACCAGATGCATCCTGCTGCCAGCCAGTCCACCACTCATCGCTAAAGGTGTGCAGCTGTTGTTGGGGCCAACCATCCAGAGCAGCTTGCACCTGCCATCCACCATCGTAATCGCCATAATCCTCGGTAACAGCTTGTCCACTCCAGCCACCATCGTAATCGCAGTAGTCCTCATCGTTCTCGGCATGCATCCGGCGACCCGCCAGTCTTATCAGGCTTTTAAGTTCCTGCAGCAGGTTTTTGGGCCGGCGGTCCACCAGCCGAGCCAAAGCAGTCCGCAACCAAGCATCCTTGCTGATCTCCTCCTCTTCGTCGTCACTACCAGCCTCCTCCAGTATTTGCCGTAGCCCCGCCAGGAGCTTGCTACCTCCACGTAGTAATGGAAAGTCCGCAGCTGTAGAAACACCAGACCCTCCAGGACCAAAACCAAAATCAAAACCACCAAAAGCAGCACCTCGAAGAAGCCCTGCAGTGCATCCATCGTCTCGTTCTCCAGCATCGCCCCGATCGCCCTCCAGCGGAGAGCGCTGTACAAAGGTCGGGTCGCCGCCATGTGAGTCGACAGAGTCAAAACCAAAAGTGCCAAAAGCCGGCCCCGAAGCACCAGCAGCACCACAAATTTCGCCACCGCCGTCTTGGGACGACTCGGAAAGCGAAAACCCTTGAGGAACATCATCGCGGCCGCGCATCGTCCCTGGAAAACATGCCATCGCCTGCGTGCCCGACTGTGGACGTGCAGCTTCGGCACCCCAGGAAGCGCAGTTTGCATCTCCAGTCGGCTTCACAGAGCCATGGCTAGCAGGCGCGGTCGAAGTTACAAGCTGGGCACTAAGCCCGTTCGGGCTAACGTCCGCACCGCCTGTCGCCTCAACCTCGCCTGAACCAAAACAACACCCAACCGACGAACCACCCTTGCGTTGGCCGAGTCGGCTCTTTGAATCTTTTCCGGGTCCTGGGGTCCCGACCCCTTTGTTGATCACTCTTTGAGTTCTGCAGCAGAGCCTTGAACCCCCAGGCTCACGCACAACTAAGAAGCCACCAGCAAAGTGTTGATGAAACCAATGTCCCACGCTGCGCACATAATCAATTCGCAGTCTTCGTCGCCATACTCGTCGTAGCCGCCACCTTCTTCCACCAATCATCGCCGTCGCCAAAGCCATGCGGCCTCCACTTCGTAGCCAAGTCCTAAACCACCGACCAGAGCGAAGAACCCCCCTGCACCGTCGATGTTTGGCTTGGTTCCCATTCCCTGGTCCCCAAAGGCACGCCCTCGCTTTGACAGATCTTTGCAGTACATGCCGAATCCGCCTCCGCTGACGAAGCCAATCACGATTACGAGCGACCTGGGCATCCCCGGTGACCATGTAGGTCACAGCGCCAAACCACTTCACGTAATCAGTGAGCAAATCCCCCAATAAGCAAAGTCCCAAACAGCTGGCAAACATGCCACCTGGGTCCCATCCCATAATTGAAAGCAATCCCACGTACAGCATCATGTGTATCAGCATTGCCTTGATCACGAATCGGCATCGCCAGGCATGGAGCAAACAAATGGCTCCATACGGGATGCGGAGCTGGAGGCTTCGGCACGTCAGCGAAAGAATCGCCGACGCCCACGCGCACCGCGTGGAGGTAGCCTCATGCGCGCGATTGTAATCCGAAAGAGTACGGCCGCCCTCAAACTGCTTGCCAGCAAAGATCGGGTGCTGCTGGTCGGGCGGGATGCCTGCCTCATCTCGGGATTTAGCCTTGACGTTGTCGAACTTGTCACTGGCCTCAACGTCCAAGGTGAGCTTGAGGGTCTTGACAAAGATCTGCATGCCGCCTCGCAAGTGCGGCACCAAGTGAAGGGTCGATCTCTTCTGCAGGTTGTAATCCGAAAGAGTACGGCCGCCCTCAAACTTGCCAGCAAAGGTCAGGTGCTGCTGATCGGGCGGGATGCCTGCCTTAATTTGGGACTTCGCCTTGACACTGTCGAACGTGCCACTGGCCTCAACGTCCAACGCAATCGTCTTGCCAGTCAGAGTCTTGTCAAAGATCTGCATGCCGCCTCGCAAGCTCGGCACCAGGCGAAGGCGTGCCTTCCATGGGCACTGGGGCTACCGATAGTTCGGCACTGCTGCGGCCATTCGAGCCCTTGTGGGGGCCTTCAGAATTAAAATAGGGTTTTGGGGCCCGTTATACTATAATCACAATAATAAGGAGCCCCCACAATAGTATGGGTAGTTCTTGAGGCCCCTATCGTAAATCATGGCTTTGTTTCGTCGGAGTGTTCTTCAAAGAAGGACTTTGTGGTGGCATTCATCCTTGGAAATTCAGAGTGTCCTACACATAGGAAACCCATGTGGGTCAAAACTAGGGTCCCTTTTTGGGTACCCCGAATAAAAGGTGCCGTATTATGATAGGGACCCCAAAAGGGACCCTAATCTTGACAACCACCCATGTGGGTTTGGGGCTGAGACAGTCCAAGACTTATTCAATCGTGTTGCGCTTAGATTCGGGTTTGAAGGAGCTGGTGAATGTATGGAGGTCTCCTTGAGAATCCCAGTGAGGGTACACGGGATCCCAGTAATGTATGTAGACTTCTTCCACTTCTCTTTCCCTTTCTCTGTCGGTCTACCAGTTTACCTGTCTACCTATCTGCCCGTCTACCCACCTTTCTATCTCTCCATCCATCCATCCCTCTCTCTCTGTCTCCTGTCTCTGTCTCTGTCCTTCTCGCTCTCTCTCGGTTACCACCACAAGTTGCCGCTGGTACGTGTGCCGGTGGTCCGTTGTGAGAGCACAGCTGTTCAAAGTTGTGGTCCCGCCCTGCTAGTCACTAGTCTCACAGAAGCCCCCAATTAATGCAGGTCCCTGGACTCGAGACGTCCCTAAACTGTACTCGGAAGATCAGGGGATTCAGTCAGTAGGTTCTAAGTAGAGGCAAAAGTCGGGTAACCCAAATAGGGGACTTGTAGCTCTAAGTTTGACCTACTTTCGCGGTCCCCTGCTCCTACAAGTACTGAGGTACACCACCCAGATCGAGCACTATGACAACATGGGGGCGATCTTCGTCCGGCCCTTAGATCTCTGGATTTCGCAGAGATGGGCATTTCGTGTTCAGAAATCAGCGACAGTTCACATTGGTTTTTCTTCGTTGAAGGTTTTTGTGAGGCCACGACGGCCTTGCCAAAGTCTCGCAGTGTGTCTGACCGGCGTTACACAGCCATAGCCTTGAAGAAGGAATGCTGAGCGCTCTGTTCTTGACTGAGTCAAAAATCTATATCTATGGCTTCACCTGCGGTCCGATTCTCGAAATCCCACTTAGTGGCTGCGAGCTTCCGAAGCCCAGCCCTCGACGGCACGGCAGCTTAACACTGTCAGGATGTCTTTCAGTAAGAATGATAACCGAGATGCTCCCGCCGTAGACATCGGGGGGTTGATATCTCGGTTCAGCTGCAGTCACAGCCCTGAAAATGCAGGCGCCAGAGACATGAATCGTTTTCGATGGTATATGTGCATACAATATCCACATAAGCATGCCTTTGCACCTTGTACATATACATATACATAGGTACATATACGCATGTTTACATATATACACATAATGACTTACATGCATACATGTGCACATGTGTTGATTCCTTTGTACATTCAATTGTTTATATTTGTACTCTAACTCTATGTGTGTTTATGTACTTTCGTATTGTATACGAGACTGCTTGCGTTCTGTCCCGGCACAACGCAATGGTTGCCCGTCAAACATTCGCGATAGTAGACTCATGATACTTTCGTTTCTATCAGCTCTGTTTCATTGCACACCAAAGCCTGCAATCCCGAAGCCCAAGCCCAAACGGCTGCATGCAGAGACTATAGAGTTAGGGCCGGTGCTCGCCAAGGATGGCATCAAGCGACTGAACACCATCCTCACCGACATGTGCCGAGACGTGTGGATGTACGTGTCCATGGAGTGCCCTGTCCTTTCTGAAAGGAGCTCGACATACGTGTTCGGTGGCTGCGTATTCAGACTGTTAGGGTTCTTGGTTGAGTTGTTGCGGTCTCAGATGTGTTTCGAAGTTGAAGCTACGTCGAAGACGCTAAACTAAACCCTAAAACCCTAACCGTCCCTGAACCCTAAACCCTAAACCCTAAAACCCTAAAGCCCTAACCGACCCTGAACCCCAACCCCTAGGGCTTTGTTTGTCCCAAGGTACTTCAAGCAGAAGATTGGAGGAGCTAAGGAGCCAGGGATGAGCATAATCCCTATTAAATAAGGAGCTAAAGAGCCAAGGGAACCCCCAAAAATCCACTGGTTAGTTGCCCTAAATCCTAAACCCTAAAACCTTAAACCCTAAACCCTTAAACCCTAAAACCTTAAGCCCTAAACCGTCCCGGAACCCCAAACTCCCCAGGGCTTTGTCTGTCCCAAGGTATTTCAAGCAGAAGATTGGGGTTTAGGGTTTAGGGTTTTTGTCCCAAGGTATTTCAAGCAGAAGATCGTGGCCGGTGAGGTCGGATCCAGTGCGATGCCGCACAAGGCTCTTCCGGAATCTACCGAGGGTTTAAGGGTTATATAGTGGTTTCAGGGTTTAGGGTTCCTTTAAAGGGCTCTATAAGGGTTTAGGGTTTAGGGATTTCGGGGTTGAGGGTTTAGGGATTTCGGGTTTCAGTGTTTCGGAGTGTAGGGTTCTCAGGGTTGGGGGTTTAGTGGTTTCAGGGTTTAGGGTATAAGGGGTTTGGATCTTGGGCGTTTCCAGGGCAGGAATAATCTGGAAAGTTTTCGGCTTAGGGGCCTTGGGCTGTTAGCTTTGTTGGGTTTTCGGCCTTGAGGTTTTGGGGTCAGTAGCTGTAGGGCTTCAGGGTTTCGGGGTTGAAAGGCTTCAGGGTTCAGGGGCGAATACCCGGGGTAGGGCTGCAACAGTAAGCATCTCATGTTGGGTAGCTGTAGCCATAGGTCACCTGTCTCATCCGATGATACAACTGCCCTTGATCCTTCAGGTAGCTGTAACTCCAGTCACTACACCTCCTTACACTATGTGAGCTGAGGTCATGGCTACTACCCTGGGGTACCCACCCCCAGAAGAGCTGCACTGCATGAGCTGGTGCGAACCAACAGACAGCCCATCCCGATTGAGTGTACTCAGAACAAGAGCGAACCAACACTCGACATGCTGCATGCTTTGAAGATCGTGGAAACCCTAGGCAGACTCAGTAGTTGTGACTTAGTGAAGGGTCCCGAATGGTTCAAGTCGGCGGCTGGGTTATAGATATTGCATTCGCGGCTGGCGCTCGAACAGCTGTCCGATATTGAGTTTTGGTGTTTGTAGTTTGAGCGCGAGGTCAACCCCATCGATTTCGAGAATGCCGAGGGCAACCTGGGTTTTGCGAACGCGGCTGAGCTCGCAAATTGTCGAAGGCTTTCCTGTTAATTAAGCTTCTATACGAAGTTTCAGAAGATCCATGTGGCGTAAGAGCTGAGCTTACATTGAGAGCATCTGCTTTGACCTGAGGAGTGTATGTATCGAACCATGCTGTCACCATGATGTGACCTCTGGTTGTTTGATCACACATCATTCAGGGTTCACGTGCGGAGTTTCTGAAACCTTGTATAAACTGTACTCAGCAAGGCATACCTTTTGGGCAAATCGAGACACCTAAACGACACCCCCTAAATCAAGCCCCAAACCCGAACATCAAAATCACTGTAAATTCGCATTACAGTGTAGTTATGTGTGGCTCGAGGGCCACTGAAAAATCCCGCTTGATTTGTGGCCTGAATCATTAGTTACACGCTTCCTTGAGCTGCCCAAGCGCAATCTCAACGCTTTGGCCTAAGACTTCATGCAGGCCCCTACAGCAGCTGGAGCCAGCATTCTTGAGTGTTTTACATGTTTTTTACGATGAGGTGATCAGTTTCTGGACTTGTGGGTTGTTTTTGTCCAGAAGTGTGCTTTTAGAGCTTAGAGACTAGCTTGGCCCTGAGCAGTGGAATCATCTTATTCCGTAAGCTTCAGCAGACCCGTCCTAAACCTTAGACCCCAATCCTAAACCCTAGGCCCTAAAAGCCCTAGAATTATTTGCGCCCAAGCCCATAAACCCCCAAATCCCCCCCAACCCCCTCAAACCCCCGAAACCCTAAACCCCGAAAGCCCCCAAGCTACACCCTAAACCTCAAAACCCCGACAATCCGAAGCCCCGAGAGGCCCAAATCCTAAACCCTAAACCCCCCCAAACCGTAAGCCCTAAACCATAAACCCGAAACCCTAAACCCACCCCAGGCGATGTTCGAGCACCTTTCCCAGAAGCTGCCGATCTCGCGGCTGCAAAGAGATCTGACGGCTTCTGGGCTGCAAGCCGTCTCGGTTTCATGGGGTTTAGGGTTTTACGGGGTTTCATGGGGTTTAGGGTTTGGGGTTTAGGGGGTTTCATGGGGTTTAGGGTTTTGGGTTTAGGGGGTTTCATGGGGTTTAGGGCGTACGGGGCTTAGGATGGTCAGGGGGCTTAAGGTTTAGGGCTTACGGCGGCTTACCGGGCTTAGGGTAGTTTAGGGTACAGGGGGGCTTAAGGGCTTTGTTTTTTTAGGGTTTAGAGTCTAGAGGTGCTTTGGGTTTGGGGTTTAGGGGGCTTAAGGTTTAGGGTTTAGAGGTGACTTGCTTGATGATTAGGGTTGAGTTTCGGGTGTTTGTTGCCGAAGGTTCAGGGCTGCTTCTTTGGGCTTTAGGGTGGTCAGGGCTGATGCCCAGACAGCCCAATACCCCTTAATTAAGGAATATGGCTCAAATTATATAGGGCTTCCTTTTATGATTTAAGCTATATTCCTTAATCAAGGGGTATTGGGCTTTCTTTGTGCTTTAGGGCTGCTTATTTGGAGTTTAGGGTGTTGGGGGTTGAAGGGTTTATTAGGGCGACCAGGTTGTTGATCTTGTTGCGGGTTGTAGTTGTCGTGATACTCAGGCGTTGTGGCCTAACTGTTCTTTTCCAAGTCTCATGGACAGAATCAGCATAAGGTACTGTAGAACCAGAAGCCCCAAGCCTTTTGCAGCAACGGCCCTGACTCGGCCTGAACCCCAATTTCGAAACCAACTGGCCGTGATCTACGCTTCTCCAAGACTCTACCGGGTCATTTCCTGATTCGGGAATAAGGGTTGTTAGCTACATAACCGTTCGAGCCAGAAGGCATGCGAGATACATACTATCTGGAAGCCATCACACCTGCATCTGTTTGGTCAAAACCCTCTCCAGGCTGCTTAGAGTTGCCCTGCCAGTGGGACTTGGTACTTGTGCCGTGCATCGATCCTGTTTCCAAGCCTAATATCGTACATGGCACATCCACAAACCCGAAACCACAAGCCCCGTGTAGTCAATCTTTGGCTTTTTCGGCATTCCCACAGCGTCGTGTCACCCCTTGGCAGCCGAAGCCGCCAATAGCTACGTCTTGAAGACAACGAGGGAGGGAGCAGCGAGCAGCAAGGATTACCAAAAGCTGAGCAATTACATCATACATGCTACCAGAATCATTTCCCAGAATATCCCACATAGGAAGGTAAGTAGTCGTGCTGTCTGCCGTGTTTTGAAGCATGCAGCTCATCATGTATTGTTTAGGGTTCCTTGTTATAACCTACTCCAAAAATTTTGTTCTAATTACTAAGTGCTGCTTTCTTTGTTCTTTGGGTTCCTTGTTATAAACTACTCCCAAATACTTATTCTGAATTTTTTTAAGTGCTGGCGGGCAGGACTCCACAGTGCTGCGGAACGTGGGCGTGCCTTTGGCGCACACGCATCCGAGAAGCATCTGGTGTAGGGTTTTGTAGGGTTTAGGGATGTTCACGGTGTAGCGTTCAAGCCGTATATGGGAGTTTCCGAAAATTCGGGGTACCTTGTTTTGGGGTCCTTTGAAATCCTACTGATTAGGGCATTATATTGGGGTCCCCTATTTTCGGAAACTCCCATATACGCAATGTAACCTAGCGCTGCTACTGCGGTCTCAGATGAGATGCGGTTGAGATACCATCAGACTACCATGGCAGCATCCCAGTGACAACAGGCTCCCTCGAGTAACGGCACTGCAAGAGCCGTAGGAATATTTTTGGATTCCTGGGTGCTTGATTCCCACAAGAATGCGGTGATGCTCAGATTTAGGGATTTGCGGGTTTAGGTTTCAGATTTATAGGGGTTGCTAGAGCCTTTCCGTTGCAACGGTTCGGCACCAGGTCAAAGCTGATAGAAGCATTAGACGATTGAACCACTTGGGTCTTTTCCGGTGACCTCTCGTACCCAGCCGGCCGACAATGACCTTACAAGCTGTAAGCCCGAGCCCTTTACTAAGATCTCACAGGCCGCAACAACCTAAACCCCCAGACCCGACCTGGACCCTTTAGCTGACCCGGGTTATAGCCGACATACCCAGTATTTAGGACCATAGGGCTCCGTTAAAGGATACTTGGGGGACTGGTGAACATCCCGAACCCTCAAACCCGAAAGTCCTGTAGCAAAACACGAGAACCCTGATACGATGAGTCTAGACCTCGTATAAGACCCTCACAAGATCCCCCCTATAGAAGCCCAGAAGATTCAACCCTAGCTTAACCCTGAATAACCTACCTTTTGAGGGCTCCTTATTATGATTTCTTTATATAAGTCCTTAAAGATGTAGGTTCTTCGGGATAAAGGTACATGATTTAAGATGACGTAAAGACCCTCGGAGTGGGTGCCGAGGCAGATCGCTCTCGCCTCCATGCAGCGAGGCTTGGGGAAGCTGCTCGTGAACAAGGCCCCGCCAAAGGCTTCGAGGTTTGGGGGAAGAGGCACCAATAACACTTAAGAAAAGATTTAAATTCACCATCCAATCAGAATCAATTCGATCATAACCAAATGACACAATCATTGATGTAAGCACCAACAATAATCTCTAAAGGAGGGATTAGGGTTCTGCTTAAGGGCGCATTAAGGGTTCTGGAGGGTTCTTCTTGAGGGCTCCGGAGGGCTTTAGGTTTCTATTTGGGAGTCTCCGAACATAGGGGACCCTAATATAGTACCCTAATATAGTATGTAGGATTCTTATCCTAAGCACCACAAAACAAGGTACCCCTAATTTTCGGAAACTCCCATTTAATAGTGTAACTGCATTCAGGGTTCTTGAAGCTTCTGGAGGGCTTCAGGGTTCTGCTTAAGGGCTTTTTGAGGGTTCTAAGTCGGTTCTGAAAGGTCTTAAAACTAGGATGCAGACTTCCTATATGCGTCACATAAGAGACCCCCAATTCTATGAGAATTCTACCTTCATCCCACCGTAACCACCGGCTACCAATAGCGTGACCACACTACCGAATCAAGCCGGAATGCACTAACCCTAAACCCTGAAGCTGTAAACCATGCTGAGCCCAAGCTTTCCCACACCCTTCCTCCATCTACCCTCTATTAGACCCTAAACGCCCACTACTTGGGACCATATACCCCTGTTTGAGGGCACAAGGGGGGTCCTGGAACAGGAGACACCAGAGTTAAGCCCGATCGTAGAGGGGGTGTTCTTTGGAACGCAGGGTTTTAATGCTATGGCATAGGGGACCCTAATATAGTACCCTAAATAGTAGGATCCTTATTATAAGGATCCCAAAGTAAGGTACCCCTAATTTTCGGAAACTCCCATATAGGTTCTGCAAGGGGGACACCCGAAGTCCCGCACCTGACCCGGAACTGTAGTCTCCTTACCTTTGCTTAGTAGTAATAGTCATAATTAGAGTAGGGTTCCTTAAAGGGGTCTATAAGGGCTACTATAACTACCATAAGGGTCAGTAGGGCATGGAAGAATGGTAGTAATAGTAGTTATACTCGTACCCCATTCCTTCATTCCCTATACTAACCAAAGGTAAGTCTCCAGTCGTCTCTTGCTTTCGTGCCAGTGGAGAGGCAGCCGTAGAAGCCGACCTCGAAGGAAGCTCGGATGCAGCTTCAGAAGTTAGGATGTAGTAACTGCGCCAAGGCCCCAAAGTAGTTCCTTTTTGGGGTTCATATATAGAATCTCATAAGGTAATCTCATGGGCCTATGGGTCTATTGCAGGTAGGATTTTTCATATGTACAATAGGGATTTGTGTATGCATGCATGCATGCATGTATGCATTTTTTGTATGTACGAATGTATGTGCGGCTGTATGCCTGCAATGGATGGATGGACGGATGGATGGATGCGCACATGCAAGTATATCCCTGTGCGCAGATACATATATACACATTGGAACATGTTGTTACCCTAACGCCCCAAAGTAGTTCCTTTTTGGGGTTCCTATATAGAATCTTATAAGGTAACCTCATGGGCCTATGGGTCTATTGCAGGTAGGTTTACATATGTACAATAGGGATTTGTGTATGCATGCATGGATGCATGCATGCATTTTTTTTGCATGTACGAATGTATGTGCGGCTGTATGCCTGCAATGGATGGATGGACAGATGGATGGATGCGCACATGCAAGTATATCCCTGTGCGCAGATACATATATACACATTGGAACATGTTGTTACCCTAAGGCCCCAAAGTAGTTCCTTTTTGGGGTTCCTATATAGAATCCTATAAGGTAATCCCAAGAAGGAACTACTATGGAGCCTCTGGGTATGCAGACCGACCTCTATTAGGCCAGGAGCCAAAGGCCTCTATGAAACAGACAGTTTACTTGAAACAACACGTGTGCTTTTCTTGCAACTTGCAGCGACATTGCCAGACCTTTGTTAGATCAAGCGTTGTCAGGTAGGGGTTCATTCAAGTCAGGGGGGCAATTGGATTGCTTGCTTAAAGCCCGAGTCAATGCAGTTGAGATCTCATGGTAGACCTCAACACAGGCAGCTCATGCTTTTTTTTCATGTGCGGGCTTGTGGTCTCCACCTCGATTTGCTCACCCTAGCGCTCGGCCTATGAGTGTTGAGGGTTCGACGTTTAGGGCTTATGTCGAGAACCTCCCCGCAAATCACTGGGGCCTTGCGGCTCGAGGCAACTGGGCAGTGGTGGCGGAGGCACTTCAGTTTGTTCGCTCAGGGTCTATCTGTATCTTTGAGTTTGGAAGGGAGGGAGTCACCGCGCGTCTTACAGAACCCTGCTGGATCGGCTGGGAGTATTTTTGAGGAGCAGGAAATCATCCTTGTTTGTGACCTGATAACTTACTTGCAACCTACCTCTAGTTGCAAAGTATGGCCGTACACCCCAAACTAGGGCATAAGATCAATTGTTTGAAAAGTACGGATTGAGTTCTGGCCTGGCTTGAACGTTGGTTGGAGTGATGTCTGGACGCGGTTTGAAGCCAGGGTTCGTTTTCGGTACACATTCTGACACAGTCGTGTAACATTGTAGTGTCAGTGCGCAAACAAACACACTTAGCAGCGACAAACGTTCAGAAACCAAACCACCATGAAGCATAAAGCTCGTGAGCCCCCAAGCCGGAAACTGTAAACCTGGTGTCTGGCATCCCGGCTTTGTGCTTTGAACAGCCCCACACATTCGGGTCTCACTCTACGGTCTGTAGAGTATGCTGCTTGGGCACGAAGACCTGGCTGTGGTCCCTTTAACCTCTGTTTGTAGGCTGATGAGCAGTTGCAAATGTCAGGGACCAACAATGACAGAAGGTTCTCACAATGAGCCGAGCACCGATAAGTTGCAAAATGCAAAGAGCCGAGTCCGTTGAGTCAACAGCGTCGCGCATACGTCTTTTGCTACTCGTTGATGTCGTGTACATGATTCATCGAATATCCCAGAGAGCAAGACAGTACGGCAGGGGCGCGGATCAGTCACTCAAGCTTATGCAGGACTTGTGGAGTGAAGGGGAACACCTGTACACACACAGACACACATACACAAGCACAAGTATGCTCCCATTTGCTGTGGGCTAGTGATGGCCAAAGTAGGTTTACTCTTGGTGCCTGCTTTGCGTACAGTGTACCTTTGGCCCCGCACACCCAAACCCAAACCCTAACACCCCGAAAACGCTCAAACCCTGAATCCTTCTAAACTCCTCTAAGACCATCAGAAGACCCTTCTAAGCCTCATGAGCTCGAAGATTCCTGGCTTGTCCTTTAGGACAGAATCTTTTTTAACTTCCACCTATATACTATTTTGTAGAGAACCATAATAGTAAATCCTACTGTTTTGTAGAGAACCATCATAACGAATAATTTGCAAAGGGCTTAAAGGACAACTCAGATTCCAGCAGGCCATCCAGTCAATCCTCAGACGTGAGGGCTACCCGCCCCTCGGCCGAAAAGACATCCTTGATCTGGGATCCTCTGGGCCTCTGCTGCTGAGGCTTGGGGTTGAGGGTTTAGGGTTTAGCATTTGCGTTAGGGGCTTGCTGAGGGGCTTTGGGTTTAGATTTGAGGGTTTAGTGTTTATTGTTTAGAGGTTTATAGGCTAGGGGTTCGGGATCACGCGATCTAGGGTTGGGGCTTGAGGTTTTACGGGTTCAGGGTTCCGGATTGCATGAGGATTCAGGATTCAGGGTTTAGCGCTCCGGTCTTGCAGCGTACATGGCAGGGCTAAGTTAAATCTTTGAGGCTTCACATAGGCACGAGCATCACACACGAGCAATGATCCTTCAGACTTCGTACTGTACCTAATTACGGTTGATGATATAGATCCTGCATTACCTTAAGGACCCTAAACTATTGGATTATGGTATATTCCTTATGATTATTATGGGAAATGCAGGATTTATATCATCAACCGTATTACGTACCCCGAACCCCTGTTCCAATTACTACGGCCACTGATGAGGTTCTTGTATGTGAGATTTCTTCCTCACGACATCTTATGTTCAAGGCATGGTGGAGCCCTTCACATTCCTTCAACGTGCCGCTCCTACAGCTAGGTAGGGCTTCGGGACATTTTATATTTTCCCTTATTGGGCTTAAGAGGATCTTATTTACTAATATTTTTCAATGGCTTTAAAAGCCCCACCTAGACAGGCGTGTACCGTGCAACCGCAGCCCCTTTTTTCGAAGAACTTGGAGGCCCATGCTCGACCTTAAACTCTCTCCCGAAACCTTCCAGGACCCTCCTTGCGCCCTCAAACAGGGGTATGTGGTCCCCAAAAGTAGGCATTTAGGGTCTAATAGAGGGTAGATGGAGGGTCTAGGTTATTTCTTCCGGGAGGTCCGGAGCTTAAGTCGGGAAGGCCCAGAGGCTTTTCAAGATTCGTGAGCCGGGTTAAAATGTAACTCCAGAAACCAGAGGCAACAAGAACCAACACCTCCCCCGCTACCCACGCACTCATGCACGCATACATGCAACCACACAAAGCCACCGAAACCCCAAATCCTAAACTCTAAACTATAAATCCTGAACAACAATAACAAGAGCATCTGAAGAAAGCTGAGGAAGCCTTATGAAGCACTCCGGGATCTCACGCGGACGAATGAGGCTATGACTAAGGAGCAACCTGTCAGATTTTAGTGCTTCTCTGGCATTTCCGGAGGCTTCTCTACTGTGCTTCTGCGGGCCTGGGCTAGGGCTTGACAGGGTATCTGTACTCCCAGACCTTGCAACAGAGCGGGTTTATGATACAATGAGAAGCATAGCCTTTAAAACAACAGGCTTACCTGGAACCCTAAACCCTAAACCCCAAATTCAAAAAGCCCAAAACCCCAAAAGCCGTATAAGCCCTAATAACTAGATTAGGCCCTAGTTTAGGGTGTAGGATTCAGGGTCCGAGCTCACGGTTCCTGCAATCCGGATCTGAGCACGTGTTTGACACTTCGATGGTTTTGCTCAGTAACTTCGGGGTTTAGGGCTTGTTAGGTGGAAGGTTTGGGGTTTGGGGTATAAAAGGGTGGATAAGTATTTTTTCGGCGCTTTGTGCAAGATGGATTTATGCAGGGGGCACTGCTGCTCGTTATTCAGATCTTTATAGTACCGTATGCTGCCAGATAGCATATGTTATATCGGGGCATGCAGAAACGCCAGAAGGTTATTCGGCATGTTACACCAGAGTCGCACCTGAACCCTACCCTCCCAACCAAAAAAAATCCAAACCCTCAACTTTCTGTTGCTAGTTACTTCCCTTTACCGGTTGTGTCAAGCCCAAAGGTCGGTTTCAGGGTGCAGGTCTTCAGGGTTTAGGATTTAAGGTTACTGTCTAGGGTTCAGGTGTAGCAAAGCATTGACGGTTGATTTAGATGCGTGCTATTTCGTTCACCAAACCTGTGAGACTACAGTTTTTGTTTGCCGTCGAAATGCCTTCCAATATCGCTTACCGCCAATACTTCTACTAAGCTTCATTTTGCAATCGAAGGTTGAGGTTGATGAACACCTACACCTCGAAACACGTTTTCTAAGCCGAGGCGCATTCATAGCTTCGTGGACACCCTCAATGTCGGGGACAAGATCAAGACAGAGCTGACCCTCGGACGAGGGATTTGTAGAAAAAGACGGGCTGCTGATGCTTAGTTGCTGTATACTACAATGTGTGCAACCTACGTTGTAACGTATGTGATTGTGTGCTGTGTATATGACTATATATATGCATACACACACAGAATGTCTTGTTTTATGTAAACTTCTACATACATACATACATACATACATCCATACATACATACATACATATATGGACATATATGTATGTTTTAAACTGCCCGATGGCTGCTTGCTGCGCTGACAGTCCTGCTCGTATTGCCAGAGCAAGAAATCCTCTGGGAACTACTGAGCAGCCCTATTTCAGCAAGTGGGTGAGCGAAAGAGCTAGAGAGGCAAGTCAGTACGCGTTTGCAGCCTGTAAAGCATTCCAATGTGACATGGCGCCGACAGGGTGCTACCATTAGCACTCACAGCACTAGCAGCAGCAGTACCCGCAGCAGCAACATCAGCACCAGCAGCAGCAGCAGCAGCAGCAGCAGCAGCAGCAGCAGCAGCGGCAGCATCAGCAGCACAACCAGCAGCACCACCAGCACCAGCAACAACAACAACAAGAGCAACAACAGTATTGTGGCGAAAGCTTCTGATGTCGTTGTACTCCTTTCCCTGACGACCCTCAAGCCACACAGGGCAAGTTTCACAATGCCTCATAATCATGTACATCTCGACTTTTTTGCCTGCATTATGCCAAACCATGCCAAACCCCAAGTACGCCAAACCCAATCCACTGTTAGTAAAGCGAGTCCATAAAGCCCTTTAAGACCCTGAGGGGACCCATGCGATCCGAGGAAGCAAATCACGCCCTACAACTACGTGGGCTACAGCTGAGCTTCTCTCTCTTTGTCTTTTCGGCCTCCTCGCGGCTGTTAATGCAACCCATCCTCGTGGGCTCAGGCTGTGTTAAAGAAGAGTTGGGGGATCGACGTCCGAGGGTGAAGAGGGTTTAGGGATTGAACGGTTTGTCGGGGTTATAGGGCTCGCATGGCACATCTGTAAACGCAAGAAGACCCAAAAGCCGAGTTCAAAATCCCCAAGAACCCTACACCCAAAGCCTGACCCTGAGGGCCTTAGGGGCCGTGAAGCCTTGCAAGTTCGGAACTCCTACCTCAACCCCACAATCTTCAATCCCTATGAGCCTACGAAGCCCTGAATGCCAAAACCCTAAACCCTAAAACTCCTAAACTCCTAAACCGTCAAACCCTAAAACTCTAAAGCCTAAAACCCCAAAACCCTAAACCCTAAACCCTAAACCAATCCCAAACCCATCGTGAGCCTGCGAGGATGTTGAAACCTTTCATGCAGACTCTTGTGCTCCTTCCCCCTTTGCCAAGCCGCGCTGTACCAGACAAGTTCACACCCACTCTAAACCCTAAACCGCTGAAGCCCAGAATCCCTGAGCCTCCTCTTGTGTCTTCGGCGTTTCGAGTCGGGCCCCTAACAAATGTTCATGTCAATGTGTTGTTGATTCATTGTTAATTTCGCGTTCCCTTTTCGATGGGCCTGCTTCGGATGTGGGAGTTTCCGGAAATAGGGGACCCTAATATGGTACCCTAAATAGTAGGATCCTTATATATATGGACCCCAAAATAAGGTACCCCTATTTTCGGAAACTCCCATGTTCATACTCGAGGACCAGGGCTGGTTTGTAGCCCCTAGCAATCTAACCTCCTACTGGCTGGACCGATGTTCGGATGGGGTTCGCGTCCAGCGCCAAGCATTCCTCGGGTAGGGGCATCCAATGAAAGGGACGAGTTTAGGGCCTGCGGAGTTACAAAAAATGGGCCTGAATGGCTTATTGTTTATTCCTCACGGGGCTCGGTTCTTTCATCTGATTGCACCACATACCCAAAGCCCTATTCTACTCAGAAGCGGCCCCCCCACAAATGTTAGACCCGAGTACTCGAGAGCCTCGATCTGAAGCCGTCCTGCTTGTCTCCTCAACTCCTTAAGGCCTGAAACTTCAACGTGGGGGTTACCTTGAATCCTGTATACCTTGCAGCCCTGTCCCGAGAACAGAGCAAGCCATGCTTGTGCGAAGGGGTTTTGGGGGCTAGAAGCTCCAATGCCCAACTGCCAGACGACGGCCCTGACCCTAAACCCTAAACCCCTAAACCCCTAAACCCTAAACCCCTAAACCCTAAACCCCTAAACCCCTAAACCCTATAAACCCTAAACCCTGACCCCTGAAGCCCTAAAGCACTCGACATCAACCCTGGGCACTTAGAAGTCTAAGCGCTAAAACCCGGGGCTATAATTCACCCTACACCTTGAGGCCCTGAACCTGAATTCTGTCATCATCACCCTAAACTCTAACAAAAGCTAACCCTGATAATGAGATCCTAAAGCCCTAAATCCTACGGCCCGGAGTCTCTGCATCCTACTGTAATTCGTAGGGTTTAGGGTTTAGGGCACATCCTAATTTGTCTGAAGGCCGTCGTAGAACCGAGAGCTCCCACCCAGATCATTGACTACGCGCCCAAAGACCAGAAGCTCTATCAACCTGGAATGCCCAGACCCCAAACGCCCTAAGCCAATGGCGCGTACACTGGAAATCTTGATTTCTAGTTGACATATGCTCCGAGCCGTCAGCCGTTGGCAATATTGGAGCAGAAAAAATCACTTCAGCTCGATTTTGAGATCTTGGCACGTGCTCCTGTGTGGCATGACCTGAGCTGCAAACTTCCTAGACGCTGCTATAGGAGCCTTAATGACTACAACAGGGCTGTGGGGTATAGTCATACTCATGTGGGTGGCTGTCGAAATTCTGGTCCCTTTTTGGGTCCCTATTATAATACGGCACCCAATATTCAGGGTACCCAACAAGGGACCCTAGTTTGACAATGATGCATGTAGCAGCAAGAAGGGGATACAATACTGGAGAGATTGGGGCTGAGCGGCATGTAGAGCTTGGGTGAGGAACTTGAGAAATCATGGGCAAAGACACGAAAGGTTTTCGGACCATTCGGTGTTTCGCATGTGGAGCAAGGAGCAGTTTGAAGAACCGCCTTGGGTAGTATCGAAATATGAACATAGAGGTATGAATATGAATATGAATCAGTCGGAGTATTCTCAAACAAGCCCCTCTGCCAGGCTCGCCCACACCGTCATAGAAGCACGTACTTTCAGAAACCATTGGGGGGTTCTGGGTGAAGAGGTCTGTTCTAGCAGCAAATCAGCAGTGGCAGAGACATATGCACGCACGCGCATCATTCACTGAACACCGTGGCTGTTGGAACAAAGCTCATGGTTTCAGCTGCTGTTGTACGTAGACTCACCTGAGGCTACAGGATTTGGGTCATTAGGCATTAGGATGCCCAAAACCCTGAAATAGTCCTGATCACAAGCCCTATAAGCCAAGCCAATCCTAAAGCCCTAAGCCTAAGCCACTCCGAATTCTTAACGAATCCTCATCTGCAACTCTTCATGCAAGGAGGTCAAGCCATCACCAACTCGTGCCAAAGGCTAAGGCTCTAAGTAGTGTAGCTTGCATGCATTCGATTTAAGACTTGGCAGCCCAAGTCTTTAACGCGGTCCTACTTGGAGCCTTATGGACGGACATGCATCCTCTTGAAAGGATTTTGGCCTTCTCAGTGTGAGCGGCGTGCTCAGGAAAGAGTAGACCGATGTGTTTGAACTGCCTGGGCCAAGGACAAGCATCAGCCAATCCCACGGCCACGGATGTGTCATGCCAAGTATACGCAAGATATAGGCAGGCGAAAGCAAGCCAGCCGGCAAAACAGCCGGCTAATGATAATCCGACGCTACCTTGGCATGAGCCTTGATAGTGCCTGTGTTGGCTACCTTTTTTGATCAGCTTAAGATCCCTGCTGAATCCGAAGCCTAAACCCAAACTTGCTATCCAAACGGAGGAACTGCAAATGGCAAGCGTCGAAAGTCCTAAACCCGACAGTTAATGATCCCGGCCGAACATAGATCTCGCGATAAACAGGCTACCCCCGTCAAGCACCTATATGGTTTTAGTTTGACATACAATTAGAAGTCGAAATATCTGGTGCATTATGAAATACAAGTCTATACCTTTTTCCTCCCTAGTTACTTAAAAGCCCAGACTCTAAACCCCATAAACCCCATACAACCCTAAACCCTAGACCGTCAAGTGGGTTAATGAAGGCCCCCCTACAGTGCGCAGGTGCCTCTACGCCTGCAGAGCGCCTCCACGAGCTCTTCGGCAAATGGTTGTTTTGGTCCCCCAAAACAGTCCTTAAACCCTACGTTAACCCTGAAGAACCTACCTTTTGGGGTTCCTTATTATGATTTCTTAGTCCTTGAAAATGTAGGTTAAGGTAAACCCTAAGCCGTTTTGGTTCCCTTAAAGGGTTCAATTAAGGTTCCGGGTTTGGGTTTGGGACTTTAGGATGTTGGTAACCGGTCTCTTTGGAGCGATTTGGGTTTTAGGAAATTTGGGGGCTTTGGCGCTCAGGGTGTTTAAAACTTAGGGCTTTACAGTGCCTAGGTTTTAGGGCTTCACCCAGAGAGTCACCCCTCGCCACGTCTTTAGGCGGTTCGGAGCAGCAATCTTTCAACACTGCCGTAAGGCAGTGGTAGGCTCTGACCTGGTTCAGGGTTTCGGTTTTCGAATGCTTATTTACACGCTTCACGCTGCCTTGGGATCCTCAGGGCTGTTTGTTTGAAGGATTAGGGTTTAGGGTTTAGGTTCATCCTTCGAGGTTTGAAAAAAGCAGGGTGTTGGGGTTCAGGTATTGAGAAGGGCATTCACGAGGCAAGACGTCGGGTTCGGCGTGTCGTGGTTCCCCAACAGTTCCAGCTTATAATTGGGGGGGTAGCAGGCGCATTACGAGGATGCGATCTTCGTCACTGCAAGTCACCATGTAGAGGTCCCCGGAGGATGACACAGTTGCTGTTCTAGACATAGCCTTGCGAACCTGCCGTCGGCTCGGGTCGGGTACTCACGCAATCTAATTAATCTTACATTCAATCAGCCGCTCGCCTGGTCGTGCGAGTTTTGGTGGATGGCTGGGGCTGGGGGTCTCTTCAGGTGGGCACTATCAACCAGGATTCTAACCCAAACTTCAACTTCGGCAAGATTCTACGTCCAAGCCTCAAGCCGAAACCAACAATCCCGCTGAAGCCCTCAACACTTTAAGCCCGAAATGACTAAGCGCCTTTTACGCCTCTCTCCGAGATTTCGGAAGCCTGCAGAATGCTGAGAGGCCAGTCGGAGCAACAGAGACACATTTCCGATTCAGGATTTATGTCTACCTTAACCTACCAAACCCTACTTTTTTGTAGGGTCCCTATAAACTCCATATTAGGGTTCATAATAAGAACCTACAAAAAAGTAGGGTTTGGTAGGCTAAGGTATTTAGTAAGGTTCTTGCCTATCCGCTTTCGCGCTAAACACTATAAACCCTAAAGCTCCTTTTATGAAACCTTATGGAACCCTAACAACATCATTGGCACAACCTTCTACAGCCCTCATGCAACCCTATAAACCCCGTTAGGGGCCTCTGAAGACCCGTGCGATATTGGTTCTGGAGTGTTTGCTGATGCCATACATCGATCCGTCCACTCATCATGTCTGGTTGAACTCTGAAGTAAGACCGAGTTGGGCTAGAAGGCTCTCGGATACTTATCCGGCTGATTTTGCTTTATGGTTTACCGGGGATCTGAAAGAATACATCTAAACCCTAAACCCTAAACCGTAAGCCCCAAATCCTAAACCCTAAACCTTCTAAGAGGAATCGACTGCCAGGTCTCCCTGCATAGCCCCGCAACCCATTCGGTGAGTTGCGAGTTTTGGGGTCTTTGGGCTTGTGCGGATGTGAGAGCTTCTACCCTAAGGGTCCTAACACTTTAGGGAACCTCAAAATGGACCCAGAGTAGGCCCTTATTCCCTTTTTTTAGGGTTTAGGTTGCCTTATAACACCCTTTTTAAACAAAAATCCCCTTTTTTGGAGTTCAGGTTCCCTTATAAGCTCCTTTAAAGCAAAAATGGCACCCTTTTTATTCCCATGTTACTCTTGGGTCTAGTCAAAATGTAGGATGTCTAGACCCCAAAGAGACCCAAGGGCTCTCTCTACCTGGACCCTTAGGGTAATCGCGGGGGGCAAACGCTACAACTTGGGTACGGCCCCCACTCAGTAATAGTTGGATAATATTCATAATACAGATATATTAGGACCTTAATAGTAGCCCTATCATAGACTCTCACTGCATGGGGCCAGTACCTAAGCTACAACTGATAAGCTCGAAGACTAAACTCGAAGACGTCACCCCAAGGAATGCAACACTCCTAGACGGCGAGCACCCAGTCCTAAACCCTAAAGCTTTGATGCGCCAAATCTTAAAACCCTGGAGGTTTGTTTGTGAAGGTGCATTGGGCTGGTATTGGGCCCTCGTTTGCGTGATTAATCTCAGTTGCAACAAGTTCGACCTGTGTTAGGTGAAACGGTTGCCTCATTCGGGGGGGTAACTGACGCTAAATTCCCGCGAAACCCGATGCAACCGATATGCGCCCTACCAAACCCTTTGAAACCTTTATAAAATTATGTGCTCTAAACCAAAGACCCTAAACCCTTTCAAAGTTCCGTCACAAGAACCTGGTATAGGTTGGGCTGGTGGGTTGACCTGAGTCATCAGGAGACCTGGCACCGCCAAGGTCCGCTGCCGAGATTCCCGCGACTAGGGCTACTCTTTACTTGTAGGCAAGCAAGTAAGTCAGTAAGAAAGTAAGCAAGCACAAGTAAGCATATCTACAAAAAAGGTTTGTGTCTGTCTATGTATGTACAGACACATGTATGCATACATGTTTATCCAACATGTCTTTTCCAGCAGGGTAGGCTGAGGGCACGTTAGGGCAAATGTGGGGCTTTCTACAAGGATTTACCAGGTTTTATTGGAGGATACGGCTCCCAGAGCGGAATCGTTCGGGGTTTCGGGATTTAATATATGGGCTTTAATCACAACCGAAACCACTCATGCTTGATTATCATTATAGCCTATTCCAGCTATTGAGGCGCCGTCTTTTGGCTCAGGGCTGGTCTCAATCTTTGCATATGTTTCTCTTGGGCAGACAGGTCTTGAGTTTCAGGTGGCTTTCGGTTGCAGACCGGCAACAGGCCACAAACAACATCAGCATTATTCGCGTGAGCTGCTTGCTGCACCTGTCTTTGGCTTCCGGGGAGTATGTCATGTCTACATGTTGTCTTTGCTTTTGGATCTCTTGCTGCCATTAGTCTGTATACGCAGTCTCGCACCGTTGGCTCCATGGGCCAGGTTTGGGTATGTTTTTCTTTTCAGATGCAAAGGGCTTTGAGTTCGTGCACTGCATCAAGGCAGTCAGCAAGGCAGAGCGAATCACTATCGATTCCCGGGCATCCTCCCTGACCTGGTCAGATCTTCCCACTACACCTAAACAATGCTGAGCTTCATCTGAAGAAGCCCGATTACTGACCAACAACAGAAATAGTCTACTGTTTAGGGGTCCTTATATAATCTGAGAGCGCTGTAACAATACGGCACCCCCAAAAAAAGCCTACAGTGTTCGAATGATGAACGCTCTACACGATGGACTTGCAGAAACCGTGTAGAGCCCTTCGAATTGAGCACTTCAATTTGTCTCTAAGTCCCACACATCATGATGTTTTGCTTTGAAAACCGCAGGGTCTTGGGCCGCGTCCTCCGCCTCACCGTTTCGGTGGGCCAGTCACATCAGGTGCAAGTTCTGGTGTAGGGTTTCGGACTTGGGGATGATTTCGGGAGGCCACATGGGGTTTTAGCCTATGGGGGTTTAGTAGGGATAAGGGTTCCCATAATAGGGTTCATATTAAGGAATCCCTACCCCAGGAATCTTAAACCCCCCTTTCGGCCTCCCATCATGATTGTTTACCTTAGCCTACCAAACCCTACTTTTTTGTAGGTTCTTATTATGAACCCTAATATGGAGTTTATAGGGACCCTACAAAAAAGTAGGGTTTGGTAGGTTAAGGTAGGGTTTAGGATTTAAGCCGAAGGGCGGCCTAAACTGGAAGGCCCGGATCGAAAGCTCGAAGGAGTCCCATGTAAACCCCTTGAAATCATATCTGAACTCTCTTTGTAGCATTGGGGTCTCAATGCAGTAATTAGAAGGAAACCTTGTTAACATTCCGTAGGTTTGGCAATTCCTCAAACGCTTCATGGATATTTACAGACTTGGGGGAGTGTATGCATACAGGATGTGCCGGCGGTTCGTGGTTCACAGGCTTGTAATCAACGGTTTGTGCTGGTCCTATAACCCTAAACCCTAAACCCTAAGGTGTGGCGGGTGTTGGCCTTAGGGCCTTAGGGATGCTCCGGCACATCTAGCGAAACTGGAGCCCCGCAACCTAGGAAACAGCAACACCTCCGAGTCTGGGTTCAGAAGTACAGGCTTGTTACCTTTGGTTAGTAGGGAATGGAGGAATGGGGTACAATTATAACTGCTATTACTACTACCATTCTTCCAATCCCTACTAACCAAAGGTTAGGCTTCTGAGTTTTACATCTCAAGCCCTGAAACCAAGAATTCCCCAAAGCGACCGCGACTGACCAGTCTCCACAGGTTGTTGTGTAGAGTTTCGGTGAAGGCTCTAACCCCCTGGCATTGGCCAAGGAGTGCTCTGAGTCGGAGGTCTTAGGCAACTGTTTGAGACATTCAGCCATCACGAGTCGCAGCCGCTTCAGTTTCATCACTGCAAATGAACTATTTTCCCTAAACCCTAAACCCAACACCGTCAAGGGAGTGCTGGATTTCGAGGAACCCTCAACTTAAACATCACTACGCACCGCAGACCCACAGACCCCAAGCCCCAAGCATGCCTTCCAGCTTTGCCTCCACAAAAAAGAGTCCTTGGAGACTTGAGGGAGCAGCGCAATCACAAAATCGAACACTCTAATTAACTATAAATCCGAATCTCGAAGCTCGAAGCCCTAAACCCGAAGCCCGAAACCCCACAAACCCGAAGTTCCCTAAACCGAAGCCATAAACCCTAAACCCTCAACCCTAAAACCCTCAACCCTAAGCCCCACAAGCCGGAAGTTCCACTCTCTGTGAGAGGTGCCGGCCTTTCGGGCTCTCCAGAATCCCTACATGTGCTCGTCATCGCGGACGCTTCTCTCAGAGCAGATCCCTCGGAACTGGTTCTGTGTTTTTAAGGTGTAGAGTTTGGGTTAAAAGTAGAAGGTAAAGTTAGTTGCACTTGTAAGGTGTGGAGGTTTGGGGTTTAGGCTTCAAGGCTTAAGGCAGAGTTTAGTTTTCCCAACATTGAGGCGCTGTTGTTACTTTAAGTTTCGGGGCTCTTGCAGGCTCGAAGACGCAACTTCCAGCTGCCTGTGCTTAGCAAGCCAGTGCTTCCTCCCGTCAGAACTGGCCGTCAGGGTCAGACATGAATCCCGTGCTGCGTTCCGCGAGTTCTAGCTACATCCTGAACCCCAAACCCTTGTACTCCGAGTTCCTAGACCGAAAACCCGAGACCCAAAGCCCAAACCCTAAACCGTTTTTAGGGTTTAGGGCTTTGGATTTAGGAGTAAACCCTTGTTCTCCAAGTCCTCGCCGGGGGACATGACCAAGCTGCACGTTACCCTCCAGTCGCTCTCCTTGGCCACAGCGTGGCTCGGATCGGGGGAGAGTTTCGTAGGAGGCCAAAAGGGGTTTTAGCCTATGGGGTTAGGGATCCCTAGGGTTCCTTTAAAGGGATCTATAGGGGTTCCTTTAAAGGGATCTATAAGGGTATCATCGGAGGCCAAAAGGGGTTGTAGCCTATGGGGGTTGAGTCGGGAATAGGGTTCCCATAATAGGGCTCACATGAAGGAATCCCTACCCCAAGAATCTTAAACCCCCCTTTTGGCCTCCCATCAGAGTTGTTGGGGTTTTGGGGTTTTTAGGCTGAGGGTTTACCCAGAGGCCCCATAGACCTCATAAGCGTGGGGAGCGCGGATCGAGCGAGTCGTTTGGGTTTGGAGGTTTTCTTAGAGAGTGAACGGGTAACTTTAAACTTTTTGGCCCTACAAATTAGCTCCATCTTTGGAAGTTTGAGCTTTTTGGGGCCCGGTGGTTGAAGAAGAGAGTCTTAGGCTTATAGTGTTTAGGGGGTGTTAGGATTTGAGGTTTAGGGTTGAGGGTCTTGGGTCTAGGGTTGTTGTGGCTTTGGCTGGTTGAGGCTTCCGGCTTCAGCATTTGAGGGTTGAGGTTGAGGGCTTTGCGGAGGTGTTTTGGTGAACTCGGGACATAAGGATTAAGATGTTCTGGTGAAGCTTCGGCGAATCGTCAGCTTGTTCGGTTTTAGAGGTGATAGGCTACGTTGTAGCCGTCCTCCGTTTTTTGAGAGTCCAGACAACCGACAGCACGCCCCAACCCATGTGCGAAACCCTAATCCCCTGAGCTGTACTCCCCACAGAGCACGGAAAACAAGGGCACGTGCCTGTTTTGATCCATCCTTGTCAGGAGCCGGTTTGTTTTCTGTGCTTGTGGTTTTCGGATTTTGCGGCTGGGTGCTTGGGCAGTAGGGTCGAGGCCTTAGCCTTATATGGTCCAGGATTAGGTTTGGCGCACTGCTTGATAAGCATCTGCCAGTGTGTGTACAGAAAGATGCCTCAGGCGGCGTCCCGGTATGGGTCGAAAGGAAAGCATATGCAGGTCATCTTTTGAAATCGCGTGAGGGGTGGGGGGTCATCCATGCGCCTATCACCGTAAGCTTCCGACTTTAGCAGTTCAGCCTCAATCCCTCAAAACACAAGCCCTAAACCCTAAACCCCTAAACCCTAAGCCCTAAACCCTAAACCCCTAGACCCCTGAACCCCTAAGCCCCTAAACCCTAAGCCCTAAACCCTAAACCCCTAGACCCCTAAACCCCTAAACCCCTAAACCCTAAACCCTAAACCCCAGACCAGGTTCACGCCCCAGAATGTCCTTCTTGTCCATGCTGACGGCAAGCTGGCCACTGCTTCTCGGATGGAGCCGTGAGTTAGGTTCGAATTGGGATACTATACGGGCTTAAAGAATTACCTGGACTATCTTGGAGGTTCCTCATCATAACTATAATTATAATAAGCCCAAAAACGCTGTTTCTAATTATTATGGTGCTATATTATATACAAGGTTCAAGCCTTCAGGACGCAGACGTCATTTACGCGCCCAAATAATGAATTAAACAACTATTTTTTTGGAGGGGGGCGGTTCCGTAGTGTAGTTATAGTATTCTATACCCCAAACCCTATTCTAAAACCGTCTAAGCCCTAGCAAGCCCAGAAGCCTAGAATCCTGCCGAAGCCTCGAGTTTGAACACTAGGATGCCCAGTAGTACTGTTATTCCCTTTTGTACTTCTAGGTTCCTTATAAATTCGCATTTTGTAGTTCTAGGTTCTTATAAAGCTACCCAATACCAAAACGGGGAGCCCTTTTTATTCCTAGGTTACTGGGCATCCATTTTAAGGGAACTACCCCTCTAGTACCCTTACAGAAACCCCTTATAGGAACCATGTATAGATCCCTTTAAGGCATCCTGGCAAAGGTTCAATTAGCCGAATCGTTCGGCATCCAGCGGCTGGAGGACTCTCGGGATGAGGGTTCACTCCCTGCACGGGATCTATAAGGGTTCCTTTAAAGGGATCTATAGGGGTTCCCTTAAAGGGGTCATTAAGGGTTCCTATCAGGGTCTATATGAGCTGTCCTTGAGAGGTTTTTTGGAGGCTCTGGGACTTTAAAGGGAACTCCAGAAAGTTGGAATATGGTTTCAGGGTAGGATACCTTATAACTTACCATAAAGGGCTTAGGATAATCATATTCCAACTTTCTGGCTTTTACTTTAGCAGTTTAAGGCTTTTGGGGGGGCTTGGGACATCTGGGGTCAGAGCACTTAGAGGGCTTGTTTGATGCTTCGAAAGGGTACAAAAGCAGTGGACGTTGAGGTTGGAGAGGATTCCTCATTGGAGATTTTGCGGCCCAATGGGCCCAGATGATTTATAGGACTTTATGATGCATAAGGGTCTGGTGCTCCGTGAAAGAAGATGCCGGCGAAACGAGCACATGCTTGACAAGCACGAACAGCCTCGAAAAAACCTGGCGCGGCGCGAGTTCCAAACTGGGAAGTACGACAGCCACCGGCAACAACCTTCCCATCATCCTTGCGTTTCTCACGTCGATCCTGATGTTGCTAACCAGGAACTTGATAGAAGGATCACAGTACGAACGCGCGATATGGAGTTTTACATTCATCTGGAGCTTTACACTGGTCTCCAAAGTCTTCAACCGGGCTTTCAGGGTCCAAGCCGCAGGTGTCGATCGACCCCCGCATCAAGCTCCCCAGTGAGCGGAACTCGGCGATTTACCAGGCAAGGCGTTTGCACACGAGGGGTAATGACTTGAATAATCCTTGTAGCCGACCGACTTCCTAAGATCGCTCTAAACGGGGACCTCAAATTCAATAACCTACGCAGGCTCAATAGCTCTTGAACCTGAAACCCGAAACCGGCCCTTTGCTGCATGTTTCCTACTGTGTCAGGTCAAGGAGTGTACCCGTGCTGGGTCCCATTCTGGGCTCGAACAATCAAGTCAAGAACTACTGCAGAAACTTCCAACTGTACTCGAGGTTGTGAACCAGGTGTTTTCGTTTGGCTGCGGGACAGGGATTGCTGCAGTATGCAGGGGTAAGTTTTGCCGAAGTAATCCGAGGTCTACTCCCAAGTGTAGTCAATATACTTCTGAGCTGGGTCAAGACTTTAAAGCACAACTACAGTTACTTAGAACCCACAGTCGGGAAGTAAACGCATATCATTTTGTTGCATCCACTACAACCGTTTTTGCTGGTGTGGCTGGCATCTCATGTAGTCCAGCTTTTGATGCTCTTCGTTCGAACTCGTTGGTATTCGCGGCTGTCTTCTGAAGCTCATGCGTGACGTCACGGTGAGGTAAAAGGACCCGAAGAATCCCTATGTACTCGCAGGCAGCCCTGGATCAGTCCCTCACCTCGTTTGCGGTGGCGGCACCGACAGCTGAGACCCAAGAACACGCAACGCTCAACAGTTCATGCTTCGTTGTCAGTACATGGCAGTGTCCGAAAATTTGGGGTACCTTATTTTGGGATCCTTATAATAAGAAACCTACTATTCCGGGTACTATATTAAGGCCCCCTATTTTCGGAAACTCCCACATAGGCTCTCTAAGCATGGGCTCCCTAGGTGTCGGGCTGAAAGTGTTAGCACCGTTTTACAAGATTTAGCATTCGGAGTTGACGGCTAGTTTACGGCTTTTCCTTCGGGGTAGGGGCCAGGATTGGGGGTCTGGGTTTCTGTGTTCAAAGTCTTGAAGCAAAGGTTTAAGCTTGTACCGGGAACTTTCCCTAAACTGCGACACTCTTCTTGTTTGTTTATCGTGTCTTTGGCAATGGTGTTTATCAGCAAATCGTTGCGTAAATGCATTGGGCATTTATGGGCTTAGGATATCACCGGGTACTACGGAACCTGCCTTTCTCACTCTGCTCCAGTTGAAGGCCAAAGCTCAGAACCCAGGTTTTGGCACTCAGCCTATAGTCTCCATTGTAGTTCCTTTTTCTGGTTTAACCAATTCTATATTAAGGACCCCAAAAGGTAACCCCAAAAAGGAACTACAATGGAGACTATAGGAGGATTCTGTTTTTGTTCGATTCAGCTGGCAGGCTTTCTGTTTAGGGTTTGCCAAATGGGTGGTTGTCAGAATTAGGGCCCCTTTGTGGGTCCTTATTACAATACGGCACCTTATATTTAAGGTACCCAGAAAGGGACCCTAATTTTGACAACCACCCAAATAAAGACGAAAAACATATTTTTTTGAAGGTTCAGGTAGGGTCCAGACCCTGACACCCCTCAACTCGTCGAGGTTCTGGTGTTGTCCGAGGGCGCCCAAGTCGCCCCTGACGTCCTGTGGCCTGGCACTTGGCCTGCGGAGTTACTCGAGGGTTTCCGCGGCTTCGAGTGTAGAGATCAGATTTTACCACAATTGTAATGGCTCTGTCAGAAGTACTTGGAATCCTCGCTGTGTTATAATGATATAGGCAAGATAGGGTGGAGTATAAGTGTGTTACGAAAGGGTTATAAGTGTATGCTAAGTCTATACTAAGTATGTGTTAAGTCTGTATAATAATGGTTAAAAGATGTTATGTGTTATGTCATGTTAGTAATAAAATCAGTTTTTTAGCTAAGTCAAGTCAAGTCCGCTAACTAGTTATATTTTTTTAACTTTTTAGGTAAGGTTTTATGTATATGTTTTTCTATGTGTTGACATGTTTTTTATAGAGCTGTAATCCGTTTTTGGTATAGTGGACATGCTTTTGTGGCTAGCAGGAAAAGCTTTCTGTATAGATATATTTCTGCATGCACACAAATTTTCGTAACGATTTTTGAAACGAACCTGGAGAGATTCTGTTGCAAGTCCAATTGCCAGGTTTGGCCATGAGCTTCGTAACCATGCCAAAACCACAGACCGAGTTTTTTTTCGAAAGCCGGAAACCATGTTTGCTTGCAAGTGGTAGATCGCCATGTGGCTGGAAAGTTGATATTGATACAGGAATGCAACATGAGTGTTGTGAGAATTCTGTGATACTTTCGTGAGGTTTCCAAACCCAAGCCATCCAATTTGGCCTGCCCGTTTTCCCGCTCTGCAGAAGCCATGGTCACCATTGACAGCCATGTCGTCCTGAAATACCAAAACGAGCCATTCGTCGCCATTCCCCAGTACTTGATTGTCGAAAGCTCCAGTGGCCAAAAGTTTCTGCAGATGCGAGCCTCCAGTTTGCCCATCGTGCAGCTGCTCACAGGGGCCAAAAAATCCCAGCAGAGCCAGCTTGACCTTCTACGAGCCCTTCAAGAAGTTGCAGGAAAGTCGCAACAAGGCCATGGATCGCTATGCCAACGGCGACGAGGACCAGGGCGACGAGGCCAACCAACTCTTCGAAGACCAGGATGGGGAACCCCAGAGGCAGCCCAGGCGTCACAAGATCCAAAACCTCCCAGAAACTATCAACATCCACGTGGGGAACACCATTATTCCATGCCTGCTCCCAGAAGATCGCCGCCGGCCCAAGGCTGCAGACCTGGCAGTGCCACTGGAGAAAAACACCATCGGTGCCATCATCGACCACGTTCGTGCCAAAGTTGAAGAATTGGAGGCCCACATGCAGCAGCCCAAGAAGAAGGCCAAGAAGAAGCAGTAATAGGCTTCCGACCACTGCAGCTGCGACCCACCGCTTGGGATTGAAAAAAAAGCGCCTCTGCGACTAAGCCATGCATTATGGAGTAAGAGGGAAGCTTTGTCCAGACGTCAAGTTTCTATACCATCAGTTTGGGCCCAGACTGCCCAGTTTTGCTTTTGCCACTTTTGGCCAGCTCCAAGCTTCTTGCCATGGCTGGTGTGCCAGAGAAGGTGGTCCAAGAAGTGGAAGCCATGATGTCCTCGACTGCTCCAGTGAATACGAAAGTGGACCAGATCGTCCAACTTCTAAGGACACATGGCCTTGCCCACGACCAAGTTCTGACTCCAAGTCAGATCTTGGTACACCCAGAAAACCGAGGCAAGTCCATGGTGTCCTACTACGACGTCTGGTCCAAGGGCAGCCAGATGACCAGTGTCGGCTTCCAGCCCAAGCTGCTCGACGGCCAGACCATCTGCACCCAAATGGCCACTGCCGAGACCAAGAGACTTGCCCAAGTGCAAGCCAACCGCCAACTGGTCTCTGAGGCCAAGGGCCATCTGGCACCAGTGAGTGGCCAGGAACGCACCTGGCTCATGCATGCTTATAATGTTTTGAAAATCGTTTGGTGTTTATAGACCATTATATAAGCCCTGTGTAGATGTTTGGTTCCCTGCCGCTCAGGCTTCCTCGCCCTTGCAGGGAGCCACAGTGTTGCCTTTCTCCGATGCCTCCAGGCGGGCATCCAAGGACCAGAGGGCTATCACGTCGCCATTGCGAAGTCGGACCCAGCATGGCGAGCGATCGAGCAAGGATGGTGCTGGATCGTGCTGGCAGCATCCATTGAAGAAGCCATGCCACAACTTCCCAACTTTATTCAGCATGCTGCCAACTCGTCCAACTCAATATCCAAAGCCATCAACGAGTTGGAGGTTGCCCTCCATGTGGCCACTGCATTTGAGAAGGGCTTGAGCCTTCCAGATGCCATCCAGCAGGCCAGCCAAGGCGACGTGAGATGCCGTGCCAGTGTCCCCGCCATCGCCAAATTCGTCCAGAACTTCGGCGGCGGCAGCCAGGGGTTTCCACTCCTCCATTTCCTTGCCAATTTTGGGAAGCAGTTTAATGCCACACTTCTGGTGGGAACCGAGCTGATGTCCACCCTGGTGTCGCTAGATTTCAAGCAAGCGACGTGCATCTTTCCCATGCTTCGTGTGGCGGCATGGGCTACCATGTTGACCAGCCCAAAATCCCAAGACGGGTTCAGCCGCATCCTATCCACCAACGATCTCCAAAAACTGAAGGCACCAGGCATGCTCGACCAAGTTACCCAAGCCGAAAACATGCTCCAAGAGGCTTGGAAGGTCCAACAGGATCTTCTTGTGGAGCAGACCCACCATGCGTCCCACTTAACCAAATGCTTTGGTCGATTTGCAGTCAGAGTTTGTTTGTTCCTCACGAACAAACAAAGGGCAGGCCGGGAAACCAAGCACTGGCAATCTCTCCAAGCCATCTTGACTGCCTACACCAAGGAGATCCAAGACAGCTCGGCTGGCGCTGCCATTGCGGACCACAGCATGACTCCAAACATGCAGGTGACGGATGTCTTGGCGGCCAGCAACAAGACCATTGCCATGCTCCAAAACAACCACATGGAACTGGGCAAGTTGTTGCTTGGAGCGGAAGCTAGCAATTGGCCTATAGCCAGAATATCCTTGTAAGAGAATACACATAAGCATATAGGCAAGGAATATGCAGATGTGGATAGATTCCTTGATGCCAAGTGCTGAGGTACACCACCAAGGACCACGGTGCCAAGGTGTTCAAGCTGACGGATGTCACGGACGACCATGCCACCATGACTCACAAGCCACTCTTCCAAGATGAGGAAGAAGTCCATGTGCCATTGCAGAAGCTGCCAATGTGGAAGGCCACCAAAGCCATGATGCCGATGTCGTGCCCCCAGGATCTTGCCAGGGAAGGAATGACGGCGAAGCTTCTGTTGGAGGAGCGGGCCAGGTCGGAGGTCCAGCTGGCTCTCCACAGAGCGGCGGAAAAGCACCATGTGGATGCCCAGACCATCGCTTTCGGCCAGAACCCGCAGGGGTTGTTTGCGATCAAGACAATTCGCAAAACCATTCGTTTAGTTCCACTGGGCACGGTGAACAAAGCCAAGTCGACCGCCAAGGAAACGAAGCTCCTCATCCAGCACGGCGGCCACAGCTGGACCATTGGGCCGTTCCGCCAGAATGCGCAGTTCGAAGCAGACAGTGCGTTTTGCTTGATTCCATATTTCTGGTGCAAGCCCACGAGCGAGACCTCCGAGGTCACCATGGTTCACTCCACGGTCGTCGAGTCTGGGATTACCATCCCATGCTTGGAGAATCCTGCTCCGCTGGAACAGCACCAGCCGCTTTTGTTCCTGGCGGCCCATGCCGAAGCTTCCGAAGCAGACCACGGCGAGCCAGAGCCATCAGAGGCCGAGCCTAAAGCCAAAGCCAAGGCCAAGGCCAAGGCCAAGGCCAAAGAGCAGTCTGAGCCTCCTTCCAAGAGGGCCAAGAAGTGAAGAGCTTTTGCAGCCCCAAGGGAGCGGGCTCCACTTTAAAGACCCAAAGACCATGGCGGGTTTTGAAGCCAGCCGCCAGAGTTTTGCTGGAGAAGAAAGGTTCGCAAAGGTGTTTCCCGAAAGGGCAGGGGTGCATTGTTGCATGCATGTGCCATGTGGCTTTTCCATGAATGGACAGCATGCATGAATTGTGCGATGTTTGGTATAATTCTTCTTCGTCCATGCACAGCAGCTGTTTGCCAGACAAGGCCAGAGGCTGTCCACAGCAATCCATCATGGAGCTTGCACCTGCAGCCGCCCCTGAGCCATGCGAAACTCCAGGCTGCCAGCGGTTTGCCAACTGGGGCCAAACCAAATGCTGCAGGAAGTGCAGCCAAGGTGGCAGCCATTCCAGCAGATGCTCGGCCAGGCAGGACCACTTTGCGGGCAAAAGGACCAGCGGCACCACCGGCATAACCGGCACTCCTCTCCGCTTGAACCCAAAGTGGGTGCCCATGTGGTTCGGTGCCGACTTTTGCCCACGAGACCATGGAGGAGTTCCAAGTGTCCATGGAGCCATCCACAGCATCCACGTCCTTCCAAAACTGGCTTCGAGCTCAATTGGTGGCTGTGCATGAAGCCACCCATGGTGACCAAGGCTCCAATGCTGATCTCACCAGAATAATCAAAGAGCTTCTGCACAAGCCATGAGCATGCCTGGACGGTGTGAAAACATGTGCTTGCAGGCATATACACATGTGTATATATATATATATGTATATAAGCAGTTGTTTTATGAATGTATTTTTTCTGCAATCGTGTAGAAATTTCTATAGATGTACATGTATATGATATATACCTCTGTATACATATGTTTGTGTAAATGTTGCATCTCTGAAGTTTTGCTACAGAGTGCCAATGTGGCCACTATATGTCCATAAATACAGGCTATGCATGTATGTTATATATATATATATATATATATATATACATACATGTTCATACTTATACATACACATACAGATTTATGTACATATCCCTATCTGTACTGCCAGAGTGGCTTGCATCTTATATGTATGTATATATATATATGTATATATATATATATATATATCGGCCGATGTGGCTTGCACCATTTCTTTCTTAATTTGCCAATGTGGCCGGCTCGCTTTGCAGAGAGAGAGAGAGAGAGAGAGAGAGAGAGAGAGAGAGAGAGAGAGAGAGAGAGAGAGAGAGAGAGAGAGAGAGAGAGAGAGAGAGAGACAGAGAGAGAATAGAGACAGTCAACGAGACCTTGCATGAGATTCTTGAATGGTGTGCGGATGCTGCAGCCATTCTTGCCAAGTGTTGGCCTGCCCCATAGCGCTCCCAAGCCACCAGCCCTCCAAGATGGCCCCGAAGGCCGGTGCAGGGTCTCCATTTGGGTCCTGCTTTAGATATCTAAAGGGCACATAACGACCCTGCAGGCACAAGCCATGAAGGCCCAGCAGGACTCCAAGGCCACGGTCTCCAAGCAGAACATGAAGAAGCCGGCCGCCAGCAAGACCACGGAGAAGCCAGTTTTGCCAGCCGGCAGCAAGACCACGGTGGAGCCAGAGGCCATGGACCCCATGGAGGACACTTTGGGCATGACCAAGGCCCAGCTGCAGGCCATGTTTGGCCCAGGCTTCGAGCCAGACTTCGAGGAGCCAATTGGGGGCCATTTGGCACTCCATTGCTCCAAGCCAGGCTGCAGCAGCTGGGTGTGGTGCCACAAATTGTACCAGCGGAAGGTTTGCGTGCAATGCGGGCAAGTCTGGCTTCGGTCGTTTGTCGACCATGGATGCCGGCTCCAATGGCATGACTGACCACTTGGACCATGATGGCTTGGTGGAGTGAAAAAGAGAAGTTGCAAGCCTTTATTTGTCAAAAGGCCCGTAGCCTATATCTCACCCCTTAAGCCTCCAAGCCTATCTCGGCCCAAGGCTCCAAGCATACAGGGTTTCGCCTTTGATGGCTCGCTATTTCGCTAGGAGCACATGACATGTTTCTAGATGTCAATATATATATATATATAGATATATATATATATATATATGTGGTCAGAAGGCCCGTATCCTAGATCCCACAAAGCCTCCAAGCCTATCTAGGACCAAGGCTCCAGGTTTCCAGAGTCCCTGCTATAGTTTCGCCTTTCATGGCTCGCTTTTTCGGTAGGTGCACTTTACATGTTTCTATATATGTCTTGCTATATATATATATATATATATGTATATATATATATATATATAAAGACATGTAGGTATTTCTTTATATAAACAACTAAATTTTCTACAGATTTTGATATATAGAGAATTATGTATGTATACTGGCAAAGCTGTAGACACAAAGTATGTCTAGTCACAAACACAGTTTCGAATTGTTGATCCTGCCACTGTGCTGCAGCCTTTCGTGCTCCAGCACACTTTTGCCATCCACGGCCAGCTTTGCTTTTGCATTTTGCACCATAATGTCCGGTGCCGCTCCCAAGAGCAAGGCAGCCATGCCCACGGCAGCCTCCACAGCCTCCACGGAGGCAGCGGTCCCCACGGCAGCTCCAGCCAAGGCCCCTCCGGCCAAGGTCCGGTGCTTGGGCCATGGGTGGCACCCATGCCAAATCCAGCGGTTGCACCATTGGTGCTTGCAAGGCCATTGGTGCCAGCCAACCAGGTCACGGCCCTCACCATGGCCTGCGGGTGGTACGTCCCACCCACTGCTGTTGTCCAGAACCCTGGTGCACAGCATGCCACGGCGAGGTTCACCAACCAGCGGCCCAACTTCAACTATCCAGAGCCCACCCACTGGATCTGGGTGGAGTGCACCAGGTGCCAGGCGGCCATGGTGTCACTCCATCACATCCACCAGGCCAGATCCTGCATCCGCTGCGGCCACTCTTGGTTCGAGTCCATTTTTGGTGGGCTGTGGATCTATGAGCCACGGCAGGACCAGGGCCACTTCGACCAGGACGACCACGAGGACCAGGGCCAGGTGAACCAGGAGGGCCAGGATTGGTGGGCTGCAGAAGACGAGGGCCAAACGGACCACGAGAGCGACCATGATAACGAGGCCTTTCCGTCTCCAAATTGGCCAGACTGGGCAGTCATGGATTTTCTGAATGCCCTGCAGGAGCCCGAGAACCTCGACGAGCCCCAGAACCAGCAGCCCATGGAGCAGCCCACGGAGGAGCCCACGGAGGAGGCCACGGAGGAGCCCACGGACGAGCCCACGGAGTCCCAAGACCATGCAGGACCATCGCATAGCAGCATGTTCTGCTTGCCTTTGTTGTGTGACCTGGCATGCAGGACCAGCGGCCTAAAGGCACCATGCATGGTCTTCCATGGAGCGAGCGGCCAGGGCACCATGGATCTTCCATTGCATCTTCCATGCGATGACAAAAAATTCGCAAAGGATCTCAGGTTTCGATGGTTGGAGATATTATAGATAGAAATCTATTGAAGTTAAGGTATATAGGGTTTAAATATATAATATATAATGGGGTTTATAAGTATAGGGGTTTATAGGGTTTCTATAGGGTTGAGTGCTTATAGGGTTTAATAGGGTTTATATAGGGCTGTGTCTTTCTATCTCTAGACATGTAGATATTCATTTTGGGATTATTATAGTCTTTAAGTTTGTATAGGGTTTAGGGTTTGGAGGTTTTAAGTCTTTTTTAGGTATTAAGGTTTCAAGACATACAGAGACATTGTTTCAGCTGTCCGGGAACATAGGGATTCAACGTTTCAGTGTAGATCTACATGTATATATACATCCACAGGAATATATATATATATATATATATGTATCATTTTTTATACAGACAGATATATATATATATATACAGACTCAGATATATATATATATATATATATATATATTCTAGTGTATATATACTGCTACTTATACAGATTTGTTGCCAGAATGGCCAGTATACCCATTGCCAGTGTGGCCAGCATGTTCATATTGTTTTACATTTATATGTAGCCACAGCCATCATGGCCAGCTTCTTTAGATTTCTCATCCACATATTGAAAGACAGCCATCGTGGCCAGTTTTTGTTTTATATGGATATAGCCAGCATGGCCAGCAAACTCCAACACCAGTCCCAGCAACCAGTGCAGCACCATAAGCAATGTGAAACCCAGCAGCCCTATAGTGCATGCATCTCCTGTCCGAGTGCCAGTGTGAGCTGGTAGCAGACCCCAGTCGCAGGCACATGTGCATCACATAATGTTGTAATCCGAGCCCGTTCTCTCCAGCGGTTCAGTAGAGTCGCAAGCACCAAACAAGCCTCACCCAGACCATGCGAGCAGACTGAGTAGATGGAAACTTACAAGCAGTGTTCAACAAACAGTGGTTGCATTTAGGATTGCACCTACAATCCTAAGTACAAGAGTTTTGCACTTAGGATTGCAATTACAATCCTAAGTGCAATAAGCCATTGTTTGGCGTTTTCCATTTCTCCACGTGGCCTGCAGCCATGGATGATGGCAACAGGACTGTGGTGCCGACGACACCGAGTCCAGAGTACGATCCCCACAGCCCTGCGATGAGTGAAGTCTCCCATGAGACAGTGGTGCAGGAGAGGTCCACGGCCAAGCCACCGACCCAAGTCTTCGCATGGCCGACACCACCAGATTGGGTGAACCTACAGGCTGCTGCCCAACTAGCCGGTGCTGGGCCGAATGGGACCAGTGCTGGGACAGTTTGGGCCGACAGCACCACTGGTGCCTCCAACAGCACCCTTGGTGCCTCCAACAGCACCATTGCTGGCTCCGACAGCACCATTGGTGCCTCCGACAGCACCATTCCTGACTCCTCCAAGAGCAGCATGGCTGCCTTCAGTTGGACCAATGGTGCCCCCAGTGGCACCATGCCTGCCTTCAGCAGCACCACTGCTGCAACCGATGGTGCCTCCAGCGGCAGCATTTCCTCCAGCTGAATGGGTCCATGGTTGGCAGCCAGAGGCAACCACACACAGCATGGAGGTAACATTCGGAGGCAGGGGACCCAGTCAGCCACGACAACCCCCAGCAGAGGCCGCAGCAAGACCAGCACAGCAGGCAGCACCACCAACAGAACAACAAGGCCCTGAGGCCCAAGGGAAGGAACAGCAACAACCACCATCCCAAGCAGCCGGGCCAACAACACAGCAGCAGCCACGGCAGCAGCCACCCACAGCAGAGCAACAGCCACAGCAGCAGCAACCTCCCTGGCGGCGACAACAAGCACCACAGCCAGCACCACCAAAGTCAGCAGCGGAAGCGGCGAGGCCACCAAAGGAACCAGCAAAGTCAGCAACGGAAGCGGCGAGGCCACCAATGGAACCCACTCGACCAGTGGGCCCAATCAGCAAAGCCAACGTTATGAAGGGCAAAGGCAAAGGCAAAGAATCCAACATCCCGGCCGCATTCCGAAAGCAAGCATTGGGCCACACACCCATGGTCGTTCCGCCACCGAAGCAAACACCAGAGCCGGCCACCTCCTCCCACGACCCATGGGCTTTCCAAGGACCGCCGCCCAAGCTGCAGCCACGAGAACCAGACTACCCACCACCTGGATTCGGGCCAAAGCAAGTGGGAAAAGAACCACCAAAGGCCAGGCGACCCACTGCTGCTGCACCAGCCGGTGCCATGCCAGATGTGCCACACCGACACACAGGCTGGAAACACAAAGCATGTTGGCTGTTGACCAGATACAGCCAAGAAGATTGGAGAGGGGTCCAGGAGCTGTGCAGCAGCTTCCAAAAGGAGCTCCATGACCACGAACCAGTGCTGTGGCTGGACGGGAAACCAACGTGGGCCAGGAAGGTCCAATGGTTCATTGACCATTGGACCCAGGGCGACTATGCTCGCTGCCACAGACTCTACCAGTGGCACCATGGACCTGATTGTTTAGGTTTTCCAGAAACCATATAGTTCCGAATCTTTTCTAAAGCATTGCTGAGATAAATATGGATCGGAAAGCCATAAATAAGCTAAGCCCCAGATAAGCTTTCTTTGAAAGGAGTTTGAAACAATAGTCCAAGTTCGTTTTTTTCGACCGACACAACCGCTGTCCATTAAGGTTCAGCACGGAGTCCCAGATGGCCCAGTACTTGGCTGAGCATGCCATGGTGGTGGAGGAGCACGGCCATGACCCACTGCAGCCAGACCGCTTCAGGCAGCACCAGTAAAGCACCAGAGGTCCGTGCATGCACCATGTCCATGTCATGTATTCGCCAGTTTTGTGGCCAGCACACTTCGCCATTTTTTGTGGCCAGCACAGTTCGCCATTTTTGTGGCCAGCACAGTAACTATACAGAAAGAATCAAACTTATTGGTTGTTTTTGTTTTCTTTCTCTCTCTATATATGTATATATATATATATATATACACATATGTTTATATCTATCTATCTATATATATATATATATATGTGTGTGTTTCTTCTTTCTGTGTATAATAATGTAGGCTGCATACATGTATATGTGTCTATATGTACGTATGTGTGTGTATATATACACATACATACATATATTTGTTTCATTATACACACCTATATACCCAGTTACATACAATCACTGTGCTTATATATATATATATATATATATATATATAAGCAAACGTATAGATGGTGATAAAGCCACATGGCTAGCCACTTTGTTTTTCCTTTCCATATAGAGTCTTCTACATAATATATAATTACTTAGATATCTATATATATATATGTATCTGTCTGTTTACCTACATATGTACATCTTTATATATACATACATTCATTTAATTGAACTATATAACTTATATATATATATATATACACACACACATTCTTTCTGTTGGCTAGCCAAAAAAGCTGGATACTGTATATGTTTCACATGGTATCTGTACATGGGTGTGTGTGTGTGTGTGTGTGTCTTTTCTTCTTCATCTAAACTCTCACGAACTTCATGTTGTTTTGGCAGAAATCCAGACAACTTTGGCTTGCATGATGTCTCCTTCCAGAATCAACAATCGCTGTGTTCTATATTCTGTACAGTTTTCTGTTGTTGTCCATACATAAAGAGACACAGTCATATATTTTATGTGTATATACATATATAGACATGCATATCTGTCTTTACATATACATGTCTTCTGTGTGTCCTAATGTATCTATAGGATGTGCCTTTCAACGTGCCGCTATAGATTGCTTGAGATGTGCTTTCTCTGCCATCCTCGCAGCCACCTTGGCCTGCATTCCAATTTGTTTTAGGACCACACTTGTGCCGGCATGTCCCAAGTGTGGAGCATTTCTGACTTTTTGTCTGAACTTCGCCATCTGGGCCAGCTCACTAAGATGCGGCCAGGGAGCCTGGTCGTCACTACCATGGCGACCACATTCGTGGAAAGGATCCGTGCGGCCAAGAATTGGACATCGGCAGGCATCATCCAATTGATCGGTGAAGTCCAAAGCATGGAGCTGCCAGATGCCATAAAGGAGAGCATCCAGGAGGCCGTTGAGACATGCCAGACCAACGAAGCCTCCCACATCAAGCTCTCCACTTGCGGCCAGAAGATAGTCCATGTGCCAGCATACTTGACCGCGGCGGATTGGCAGGCTCTCGAATCTGCCGTATCCAAGGATGACCAGATGTCTGTCATGGCCAAAAGGCTCCGAGCAATGGGCCTTACCTCCCTGAAGGAGAACACGGTGCACCAGGTGCTCGCCACCCTGCTCTACGTCAACCACAGCCGAGGCCAACCACAGATGCAGCCGAGGGCCATACATTCCATGGTAGACGACTTCCAGGCCATCTTCCACGGCACGGCCAAGATTGAGGCTGTGCCCAAACTGGCCACTTACTCGGAGGATCCTCTCCAGAATGGCGAGGCCTGGCTGAGCCAAGCATACACGAATGGCTGCAGTCCAGCCAATAAAAAGCTTCCTCTGCATGCTTGGTACAGGAAGGTGCCCATGAGGAAGAACCATCATTTGCTGGTTGGCTATCATGTGCCGGCGGAGTCCAACAAGGCACATGGAAGCCATGACCATCTGGTCTGGCCAAAGCTGCCCAAATGCTCTCCCAATTGGCAGAACGGTGGGCTTCACCACCTGCAGAGCCAGAGATTAAACTCTTGCAGCCTCGCCAGGACCGGCTGGCTCTGCAGAACCTGCCAACACCGCTCAGAACGAGCAGAACCAAGCGGTGCAGCAGCAGCCGCTGCAGCAGCAGCAGCCGCTGCAGCAGCAGCAGCCGTTGCAGCAGCCAGTGCAGCTGCAGCAGCCCTCGCAGCAGCCACTGCAACTGCAGCAGCCCTCGCCCCAGCCACTGCAGCTGCAGCAGCCGTCGCAGCAAACAGCACTGCAGCAGACTTCTGCTACGGCCCATGATGAGGCGGGCAGCCAAGCAGCAGTGCCGCCGGATCCCATGCTCGCCACAGCCGAGCCAGACATGTGTACGGAGAAGCCCTGCAATTCCAAGCCAAAGACTTTGCAGGAGTTTGAGGACCAGCACTTCGAGGAACTCAGGAAGAGGAAGCTTGAGGCCAAAGAGAAGGCCGTGCCAAAGGCAAAAGCCAAAGCGAAGGCCAAAGCCAAGGCCAAGGCCAAGGCCAATCCCAAGGCTAAGGCCAATCCCAAGGCTAAGGCCAATCCCAAGGCTAAGGCCAATCCCAAGGCTAAGGCCAAGGCCAAGGCCACCCCCAAGGCAAAGGCGAACCAAGCGAAGCCAGTGGCCAAGAACCAGGACCACCTGCCGCCGCACAAGCGGGATGCACCGATTTTCGGGTGCCGACAAAATCCAAGCGGTTGTGGGCAGTGCCTGAGCCCAACGTACACAGGCCTGCGGCTCCCAGGCCGAGAAGCCTATCGGGCCCATATGGCCCGAAAGGCCAGGATGGCCAAGTGAGCTCCAGGGCCATGGCGGGGAGACCTCCCGTGTCACCATAATTGGCCATTTTGGCTGACCAGATCCGTTGGCTTAACCACGGGCCTTGCATTGGGGCAAAAGTTTCTCGCAAGTTGTTTGCTTTGCATGCAATGCTCGTCTCTCTCTCTCTCTCTCTCTCTCTCTCTCTCTCTCTCTCTCTCTCTCTCTCTCTCTCTCTCTCTCTCTCTCTCTCTCTCTCTCTCTCTCTCTCTGTCTCTCTCTCTCTGTCTCTCTCTCTCTCTCTCTCTCTCGCTGTCGTCTCCGTGTAGAGATACACAGACACACACACACGTATATATATATATATATAGAAATGGTGTATACAATGGTTTATGTCGCATATATAATAAAGGTTCTATTTCTCCAATTACTTTCGCTTTTCATTCAATAACTGAAAAATATATGCCTATATACATGCAATAAATATACATATTTATATGTATAAATATATATATATATATATATATATACATATGTATATATAGGCTTATATGCATATATATATATATATATACTTTAATATCTATACATATATATATATATATATATATATATTGTTTTCATGTGCGAGCATGAATTTGACGTCTGTGGACGGTCAATTTCTTCTTGTAGCTGGAATATATGTATTTCTCTTGAGGTATGATACTGCAAGAATCATATATTCCTGACAAAGGGCCTCTATATGGCATGCAGGGTTTCTTTTTGGCGACATAGCAATCGGTGAGTGCCCTTTCCATTTCTGTCCTGCCAGCTCTGAGAATGCATGACTTCTGTCCGTGAAGCTTGTTGCTCCAAACAAGAAGTACCAGCAGAGGCAATGCATGCAGGACTAGTTTGAACATGGTGCCCCGAGCTCCCCTCTGCAAAACCGTGCATATATATATATATATGCTTGTCGATGGAACGTTTCCCGTTGATTACGTGCACACCAGATGGATGCAGACAGCTCAGATACATCGAAATATCTTAAAGTATGTGTTTACATACATATATATATATAAGAAGTTCGGATCCATCATTTGTAAACCAAGTAGGCACTGTCCGAAGCCCTGGGTGACCATGGAGCCTTCCAAAAAGAAAGCCAAACTTCAACACCTTCTGACGTTCAAGGCCAGCCTGCCAGGCCATTCCCAAAGTGCTTTGGCGGGCTTCGTCAAAGCAGCCAAAGAGCAGGGCCTCCCGGAAGCCAGTTCTTCCAACGACCAGCGAAAGGCACGGCAACAGCTTCTTGAAAGCTGTGATGGCGGCCCCCTGGGACCATTGATCCAGCAGGCAGAACTGCCCATGAGCGACGGTGCCACAGTGACCATCCATTTTGCCAACCTTCTGGTCTTTATCACCAGTCTTTTCGCCATGGGGGGCAGTTTCCATGATCTGCTCCAAAGGAAGCATGCGGCCAAACCCTCGTCGCTGGACCAGCCCTGGTCCTTGATCTTGTATTGCGACGAGGTGATCCCTGGCAATGTTCTTGGTCGTGCTGAACGCAAGCTATGGGCCATTTACGCCACATTCCTCCAGCTAGGCCAAGAAGCCATGGGCCACGAAGACATGTGGCTGACCATCAGCCTAGAAAGATCCACCTTCGTGGCCCAATTGCCAGGTGGCATCGGCCAGGTGTTCGCCAAGATTCTGGAAGCCATCTTTTGCTGCCCCATGGCTGAACCATGTGGAGGCCTGCTCTTGAAAAGTCCACATGGGCCCATGGGCAACATCCGCCTCCATTTCAATTGGGGTATATGCCTCGCTGATGGGGCTGCCCAGAAGCAGATCTGGTCTTCCAAAGGCGACGCTGGTACCCGATTTTGCATGTTATGCGCAAACATCCACTCAGCAGCCACCATGGCTGCAGGCCAGGATGTCATTGACCATGCGACGACCAAATACCACCAACTGCGCTTGACAACCGACACTGAGGTCATCCAGTCCTACCATCGTTTGGACCAACGGCAGCAAACATGCACCAAGGCGGATTTCCAGCACTGGCAGCAGGCCGCAGGGTGGACGTGGAATGCCCATGCCCTCCTCTTGAACCAGCCGCTGTTGTCCAGAGGCCACATTCGACCAGTGAGCCAGTTTTGCCACGATTGGATGCATGGGATCTTGCAAGGCACTGGCCCTGTCGTCCTCTTCCAGACAATGGAGACCATTGGCGTGGCAATGGGTTTCAATGCTTGGGATTCCATGGAAAAGTACATCCAGCTCTGGTCCTGTCCAGGGGCTTCCAAAGCAGGGCACCTGAAAGCTTTGTTTTCCTCCAGGATGGTGAGCAAACACCAGGCAAGTTATAAGTTTTCCTGCCAGGCCAGCGACCTCTTGAGTATATTCCCCATTGTGCGGCATTATCTCCACACCATGGTTATGCCGGTGGGCGGCTGCCCCATTAAGGCCTGCGAGGCATTCTTGGCCCATGCAGACCTGCTCGACCAGGTGCACCAAGGAACCATGTATGGGGCCACTACCAGGGCAAGCCTACTACCAGCTGCTGAGTTGGCCATCCAGAGTTTCGTGGAAGCCAACTTCGGAGTTTCCTTAATAAAGAAGTGGCACTGGCTTCTGCACCTGCCTGATTTCTTGGAGAGGTATGGGATGTTGCCAAGCACTTTCACCACTGAGCGCAAGCACAAAACCATTGCCAAGTATGCCACCAACTTGCAGAAGACCACGGCTTTCGAAAGCCATTTGATGCAGCAGGTCGTGGCCATGGAGATCACCACTTTGAAGGAGCCAGGTCTGCACCCGGACACCTGCCAGCTGCTGAAGCCAAAGAAAGCTACCAAGCAGCAAGTCCAAGTCCTCCGCGACTTCGTGGATGGCCCATTGAACGAAGCCATGGTTGCTTCGAGTGCGAAGCTTGCCAAAGGTGGCACCATTCATGCCCACGATGTGGTTGTCTTCCAGCAGCAAGACGGACGTTGGGAAGTCGGCCAAGTTTGGTTCCACTTGGAAGTGGGTGCTCAACAGGTCACACTTCTCCAGCGGTGGACTCCCACGGTGAACAAAGCATCCCACTCTGCGAAATGCACCATCACGAACGAGCAAGGCTTCGTTCCCATCGACTCCATCCAGTACCCACTGCTGTATAGTAAAGCCTCAGACCAAGAGGCCACGGTGCTCATCCCGTACCAGCTCAACTGCAGGCTGTAAAACATCCATGCTTCACCTATTGAGTGCAGGTTTGGGTTTCGCCCTGATCATCGTGCCTACCTGGAGATTTGGACTTCCAAAGGGGGGTTTAGGGTTCGTTTTCATGCATGGTTTGTATAAGCTTTCAGCTGATGCCTTTCTCATTCTTTTTTTAAAAGGCCCTCTTGCTCACAAGATATCCATGACACCGCCTATATATGGCCAGCTACATATGACATATAACCCATGTGAAAGCCTATATGGCCAGCCGATTTCCACATTGCTCCCATACTTCATGGCTGTTCCATCCCATATATTTAGTGTAAGTATTTGCCACGAAAGCCACACCCAAAAACAGAGTTATAACTAGTTAGCTAACTCCACCTAACTAGTTATAAAAAATACTTAACTCATGTTAACCAAGATAACTAGTTATAACACAGCGAGGATTCCAAGTAGGTTGCGGGCCACGGGATTCTGTAAGGAATCACGACGATGTCCGATTAATGTTGGTTTAGGGTTACGGTTACGCAGTGTCAGCACCGCTAAGTTTTACTTTTTTTGTGGGATAAGGGCAACAGGCTTAGTGTAAGTATGCGGTTTGGGGGGTCAGGGTTTCGGTTTGGTGCCAGGTGTACAAATCATAGCGCCAGCGCCCAGCTCATTGCTACTTTTAACAACCCATTGAAAACCTCATAGAACCCATGACCCAGTAGCCTACCGCACAAGTAGCTAAGCCCACCGAAACCCTATCAAGCGCTGCGAAACCCTACAAAGGCAACTGGGCTCTTCTCTGGTTAAGCCGTTCAAAGCAGAAAGGTTCGACTCAAGCCGTCCATAAGCCTCCAAAGGCCAAAGGCTAAATTGTAAACCTCCGGCACAAAGAGCTCACATCAACTATTTCTTTAAACACCGAAGCCTGAGTTAGAGCATAATGTATTTTTTGAACTTGATTCAGAAACCCTGCGTCTTTCTTGCGTTTCTGGGCCACCTAAACCCTAAACCGCTCTTGCAGGTATTTCGCACAGCTGGAACCGGTTTTGCTCCGGGACGACAGCAGGGTGCCCAGTGACCAAACAGGAAGACTGTTGAGCTGAAGCCGCGTCCTGGGTTTGGAGTGCTGCGTAGTGAACCCTAAATTCTAACCCTAAACCCTAAATTAGACTTTAAGAGACGATAATGCTCATAAAGAGATCTGTGTGGTATGAACCTCCTGGGTTTGGAGTACCATACTTGAGTACTTTTTTGGATACCTGTAGTCCTTAAAGGAACCATTATGAAATAGAAGTCTATACTTCTTCTCCCTGGTTACTTCAAAGTCCAGGATGTTCCTCAGGGACCACTCTCGCTTTGCTTTAGAACACTGTGGGTTTTTACAGTGTGCAATTCCTAGTCCTTACGGTTTTCTTCTATAACATCCGAAAATCATGCTGCAATCTTTGGTTGAAGGAGCTTCTATAAGGCTCTTCACCGATCTCCGGTGGTGCTGTACCCTAACCTTATTCCGAAACCAGAAATCCCGAAGCCTCAACGCCAAAGGCAGTTCAAACTACATCCTTAACTCTGAGAGCACCCAAGGCCCCAGACCTGTTTGGGGTTTAATATAGGGGCCTTCAGATGTTACAATAGGGCTTTGGGGGTATATTACACTATAATTATCACAAGGAACAGGTACGTAATAAGGCCCCTCTATTCGCATATTCTTGAACAGGACTCCCCAAAACGACCTTGATAGCAAGAAAGTTCCACCACTGAGAGGCCCTGAAAACCCTGACTCCACTGTCAAAAAAACCCTGGGGGAGGCTTCGGGTTTAGGGTTTAGGGGGTTCGTTTTTTAGGGCTTAGGGTTTAGGGTTTAAGGGTGTAGAGTTTAGGGTTTAAGGGTTTAGAATTTAGGGTTTTAGGGTTTAGGTTTTAGGGTTTTTACTAAAACGCTAATTTAGGGTTTAGGGCTTTAGGCTTTTTTTGGATCTAGGGTTTAGGGTTTAGGGAATCAAGGAAAAACGACCCCTAAGAATCTAAGAAAACTTTCAGATACTACACACCCTGAGCCCGAAACTCACAAGCTCTAGCCTGTAAAACCCTCGGACATTTGGAAAGCCCACAGACCCCGAAAGCGAGTCCGTACGAAGACCGTTGTTCCCAATATAGATCTTGATTGGAATCATACGAATATACGCCAAAGCCCTACTCACTCACTAAGGCCCCTTGTAGCCGTCCTTTATGGGTACATCCCTAGTAGAACCGTGGATCGAACAATTTCCAGAGCCCCTTGTACCTTAACCCAACCCTAAACCTTAAACCCTGTAAACCCAAAACCCTCTAAACCCTGGACTAAACCCTGACGTTGCAGCATATGCTCTACAATCCTTGTCGTACAGGATGTAGCCAGATCCCCTAAGCCTCTGTAGAACTTTGGAGAAACCCTGGTTTTGAGGCCTCATGGCTGCGTGCGGCTGGAATGATGGAGCCCTGGCGCCGTTCTCTGCAGACCCATCGGCCCGGATCCCCGGGCCCCTTTTGAGGGCGGTTGAGGGTTGTAGAGGTTTGGGGGGTTGCGCGAGTCATGGGTTTTGGGTTTCGGGGTTTAGGCTTTCGGGGTTCAGGGTGTATAGGGCCTCCGGATTTGGAGTTACGGTTTACGGCTTTTGGGTTAAGGGTTTCAATCAATGTGTTCTTTTGATGGCTACGTAGCAACTTCATTTTCCGTGGCAAATGTGATCATGATCACCACCATCCTCGTCAACATCAACATCAGCAGAACCTGATCATCCTCGTCATCATCGCCACCGTTGCCGTGAAAATAAGTTTGTGCCAGAGCTGCTTCTGTTGCACCTTTGAATTGTCTTGATCACTGCCGTCATAATACCATCGTCATAACCTCCGACGAAAAAGCCCCACCTTCTAAATGTGCCTGGAAGAAGGATCAAGAGCAGTAAGTATCGCAATGTCACGGCCCTTAAGGAACCTCAAGGCGATGCGGGGCGGGGTCCATTAAGCACGGCTCCACACTCGAAACATAAACCCCAACTCCTCAATCTATCTAAACCCTATCAGGGCCTACCCGGGCCTACCCTTGTCTAAACCTCAAACCCATCTCAATTCTATTAGGGCCTACCCTGAACCCTAAACCCTATCAGGGCCTGCCCTAAACCTATCTAAACCCGATCAGGGCTCCAAATTACTTTGCCAAGGACTCCTATATCCCTTAATTAAGGAATATACCTTAAATTATAGTAGGATCCTTAATATGATTTAAGGGATATTCCTTAATTAAGGAACATTGGAGTCTCTGGGTTTGCCAAGGTCGTGATCCGGAGCGACTGGTTTCCGGGCGCTGGCTGGCTGATGGCCAAGCGCATGGTTCAGGAGTGCCGGCTTGGGAGTTTGAGGCTCTCGGTGCAAATAGACGGCTTACTTAGAAGTGTATATATATATATACATATGTATGTGTGTGTGTGTGTAGAGAGAGAGAGAGAGATAGATAGATACACAGAGAAATTGTGTATGTATGTATATATATATACACACATACACACACATCTTTTTCTTGCACATATGAATTTCGAGTTTTCTTGGTGGTTTTGGGGTTCAGGGCGATCGGGGTTGTATGATGTGAAGGTTTGAGGGTGCTGGGCGTTTGCCCCTGAAGCCCTAAACCCTCAACACAAGCCCCTAGTCTCATATCCTCAACCCTGACTTAGCCTTCTCAATAATGTAGAGCCAAGACCAAAGCCCATCCTTCGAAATTGCTCCTAAACCCTACCTTAACCCTGAATAACCTACCTTTTTAGGGTTCCTTATTATGATTTCTTTATATAGGTCCTTAAAAATGTAGGCTCTTCAGGGCTAAGGTAAACCCTAAAACTGAGGGTTGTTCCAAAAAGCCCCAAAATAGCGAACCCTCCTCTGGCAGGAGCTCCTATCTGTGTGGCGCGTCGGATTTGCCTTTCAGCGCCTGTTCCGTGATCCCCGTCCCAGGCGCGATTTCTGCGGTTTGCGGCTTTTGCTGTAAAGTCTATTCATCCCTCAAGAAGTAAGCAAGACAACTAGGACATCTCTGGAAGTTTATAATTTTCTCAATAAGTCTAGTACGGTTCGATTGGGGTTGTACAGAAAAAGTCGGTTCCAGAAGGCTGCAGCACTGTTCAGGGCATTCTTGGGAAGAACAGGATCTTGAAAGATTACCCCGTAGCTTGCGGCTTTGCTGTATAGCCTGGCAGGCTGGGCCGCTGAAGGACCTTGGGGTCCTTAAACCCAACCAAACCCAATAAGTGGGGTTATGATTAGGGCGACTATGGTTATAACCCCTATTAGGGGACTTATAAATATAACTACCCATGAACCTCCAAGCACTCGATCCTAAACCTGGCAGAGCTTTTGTGGGCGAAAAGAACCAGCGCATACTGTGAGCCTCGCCTTTTCAAGCACAACAGACAACCAAAACAAGCCACAAGAGCACTAAGCCACAAGTGAACGAAGAAAGACCACATACTATGTTTGTAATTACATATTCGATTATGTATCTGTATATATGTATGTATATATATATATATATATATGATGTGTATATATTCTGTGCACATACATATAAATATGTGCACGCCGCTGTTTATTCCATGTGTGTGCATTCATATTTTTGTTGCTGCCTGGCATGTCAACAAAAATCAACGGGGAAAGGGAGGGGCCCTTAATGGGGACCCCTACTCTATAATGGGCTATATAATGGGTATATAATGGCTATATGAAAGGTATATACCTAGGGGTCCTTATTAAGGGTCCCGCCTTTTGCCCTTGGAAAAAACGAAGACGAGCTCGGAGGCGAAAAGGGGTTTAGCCTATGGGGGTTTAGTAGGGATTAGGGTTCCCATAATAGCGTTCATATTAAGGAATCCCTACCCCAAGAATCTTAAACCCCCCTTTTGGCCTCCCATCAAAAACGAAGGGCAAAAGGAGGGATCCTTAAGGACCCCTAGGTATATACCCTTAATATAGCCATTATATACCCATTATATAGCCCATTATAGGGTAGGGGTCCCCATTAAGGGTCCCTCCTTTTCCCCGAACTCGGAGGCAGGGGCGGCAGTTTCTGGTCCCCGAGGTCTCCCGCGCCCGGGCCTCGGAGTTTCACTTTAAAGGGCGGGGGGCTTAGTTGGAGCCTTCAAGATGGGGCCTTAAGGGCTTGAGGGCTTTTCAAAGATCGGGGGGCTTAGTTAGGGCTTCAAAATGAGGCCTTAAGGGCTATACGGGGCTGAGTTAGGGCTTCAAGTCAAGTGGGGCCCTAAGGGCTTTCGAGTGGGGTGGCTGTTGACTGGGCTTTGGTCGGGTGTCCTTGCGTTTTTCTCATGGGTGCGAATGGTGTCTTGTTCGCGGGCTCCTTGTATAGGGGTTTATGTTATTGCTTTAAGAGGGGTTCTTGTAGGCTGTTAGTGGGCTGTTCGGGTTTTCGGGTTTGTTCATGGGTCGTTTTGCTTGGTCCAGGGTCTGGGGTTCTTGCTTTAGTTCTTTCCTGTTTCAGTGTGGTGTAGCGGCTAGTTGAACGCTGTGCGGGAAAAGTAAGGTGCCACATCATACCTATAGTCTCCATTGTAGTTCCTTTTTGGGGGTTACCTTTTAGGATCCTTAATATAAAATTGGTTAAACCAGAAAAAAGGAACTACAATGGAGACTATAGGTAGGGCTCACGAACGGTTTTATTGGTTCTTCGAGAGAGTACCGAGCCGGGGGACTGTGTGTTTTGGCTTTGGCTCTGAGGCTGGATGGTTGAGGCTTTGTCCCTGAGCCCAAGCCCAGGAAACACCGAATTTCGGGACCCTAATTACCCTAAGGCCCCATAGTAGTTCCTTTTTGGGTTTCATAAATAGAATCTTATAAGGTAATCCCCAAAAGGAACTACTATGGGGCCTTAGGTTACCCCCCATTAACCTTAAATCATATTCGGGATCCCATAATTAAGGAACATACCTTAAATCATATTAGGGATCCTACTATAATTGAAGCTCTTCATTAAACCTTGGAAATCGTAAACCCCTAAACCCATCATAAGATTCTATTTATCAGCCCCAAAAAGGAACTACTATGGGGCCTTAGGGGAAGCCTCGATTCAACCTTAGACATCGTAAACACCAAGATCGAAAGCCCGAAACTCCAATATCCCTTCATTAAGGAATATACCTTAAGTTATAGTAGGATCCCTAATATGATTTTAAAAAATTCCTTAATTAAGGGATATTGGAGTCTCTGGGAAGCTCGAAACCCTCATCTTGGGCGACGTGACCGAAGTTTTTACGGAGGGATTGGAAGGCCGAGGTCAGCGCGAAGCACGAAACCCTAAACCCCAAACCCAGAGGGTCCAAGTACTCCCTATTCTAGGACTTTCGGGCCTTTTTAGGTACCGAAAACCATAAATGAGAACTACTTGGACCCTGCAGGGCAAAACCTAAACAAAAACTTATATACAATGAAACAACACTGGTGGAGTTGGGCTTCCTTAGTAGCGAGGTTCTGCCAGACCCGCAGATGGTGCTTGGAACGATTCAGAGCACGATGCCTCTTGGACTGTTTAGGGGTTTGGGTGCGGGCCTTTGGGCTCAGGACTTTGGAGTTTAGGGTTTAGGGTTTAGGGTTTAGAGGCTGAGGGTGAACGTAGACCCTTCATGGAACCACGAGCTCTCTTCGCCAGCCTCTTTTTGATCTTTTTGGGGGGGGGGGGGGGGGGGGGGGGGGGGGGGGCCAGAAATCACGAGTCTACGCCAGGTTTGGGGGCATAACTTCATGGCCTGCCGGGGCTTGATCTGAAACACTTCCTTAAACCTTAAATCCTAAACCATAAACCCTATATCCCAAACTCTAACCCCTTGCTGCCCTAAATCCTAAGCCCTATCAAATGTAGAGAATTGAAGGAGGCCCAAGCGTCCTTGAAGAAGGGGATTTAGGATTTGGGGATCTATCTTGCATGAGCTCCGGGCTTTGCAGCTGAGAAGTGTGTGGCTATAAGTGTGGGTGCAGGGCTGCTGTACTTCGGGTCCTGTAGGTGTTCCCAGAAAGCCCAAGACTGAGCTGTTCTAGTTGAAAGCATAAACCCAGACTTTACTGTCACATGTTGTGCATTCCTTGACTCATTGTGTTCCGATTTTTGCAAAACGTTTAACCTAGAGCGGACTTTGACTCATAAGAGAATTACGTAAATTCATGATGCTCAGTCTTGCATCCCAAACCCTAAATCTACTGAAGTAGACAATAGTCAGATAGGAAAGTTTGTTCTTAACCAAGACAAGATGGTCTGGCTTCCGCAATGATGAGGTCTGCCCAGCAGCGTGTGTCTCCGAAGGGGCAGTCAAAGACTCAGCGAGTCACTTCGGATGTCATCTGCTTGTCGGCGGACTACAATGCTCGAAAGGAAAACACGGTCAGACTTCTTGAGCGCTTCTAGGTTTAGACTGTTGATGGAGTGCTTCATGCTTGGAGGCTTGAGGTTTCTCGTTTGTGTGTTTAGGGTTGCCTGCTTGAAGTCCCGAGTGTTCTTCAGGATGATGCAGGCGCCGCGACAAATGCAATCCTATCTCCAGCAAACTCCCGCGAATACGGACTACCTAGACCCCCAAAAGTAGGTAAACTAACGGCCCAAAACCTATAAAAGGCTGTTATTCTACATACTTTGAGGGTCCAGGTACACTGAAACCTGGACTGGCTCTACACACCCTTGAATCCTAAGCCCCAAACCCTCCACCGAAGGCCCTTTGCATCCAAGGAAGGGGGCACAGCCCGACATCAACGTTCTTGAATTTCAGCTCCTCCCCAGTCAGAAACCGGGGACAATCACCCAGAGGGCCCAACACCCCTTCACCAAGCAATTGTCCTTAAACTGAAGATCTCTTGTTCTTTTAGTAAGGGGGGTTGGGCTCTCTTTTCGACTTGCCAAGGCTTCAACCGTACATGTTCATTCAGAATCCACTGTGCAGACCTCAGCCAGCGCGTCAAGTCCGGGTTGTTTTTCGTTGATGTGTGTCAAACCCAAAGCCGAGAACCCCATAATTTCATAATATACCATTATTGAAGCAAACCCTGAACCCTATAGTTCGATAATGTACCATTGGAGCACTTTCACCTGCCGGTTTTAGGGATAGGCTACGCCCAGGAAAGCCAGACGCCCTTAGTCCTCACACTGCAGATTGCGATTCATCTGCACGAGCATGCAGGGCTTGGCAAGTGTAAACCTCGAGAAAGGCCCGGGATTGTGGCTGGCAAATCCGAGAACGGCAACTGGCATCGGAGCCGTTACAGAATCACACACACATACACTCGGAGATCCAGTTGGAAGTCGAACAACTGCGAAACGCAGAGCCCGAGACGGGAGGCGGGCGGCCTAGGTCGCAACCACCGCTGCTGGAACCTCTCGCTACTAGCCTTCTACTCTCAGATGATCGTCATTCCTCCTCCAGGCCCTCACCCCTCGCAATCCTCTGCCTCCTCGTCCGGAGCCTTCATCGTCGCCGTCACGCTGCAAGGCCATGTCGTCGTCATCATCGTCATCGCCATGAGGTCATACGAACTGACATGCAAGTCAAGCGTGAGGTGCTCCTTCGCCGTGGTGGACCTGGGCGACGTTTCACGATTGGAGGAGAAGAGGCATGCCGATTGAGTGTACTCACAGGGCAGCCAATATTGACACCAAATCCTGAAACCTACTATACCTCTAGCCGAAAGGGCCTACCTTTTTAGGGCTCCTTATTATGGTTTCTATATATAGTTCCTTAAAAAGGTAGGTCTTTTCGGCTACAGGTAGAGTTTTCAATGCTTGGTAATCGTATCCCTCAGAGTCACTAGGGCACCCTTGGGCCCGAAGTCTTTTAACAAAGCGGATCTTGGCCAAGGGTTGCGGGGACGGAGCTTACTGTCTAGGGTAGATAGGGTTTAGGATGCTTATTCATGCGGTTGATGGTATAGATCCTGCATTACCTTAAGGACCCTAAACTATGGGAATTATGGTATATTCCTTATTATGGGTGATGCAGGGTTTACATATCATCAACAGTAGCTGTTAATTGGGCTGTAGCGTTTACGGCTTAGGGTGGGGGGCCAAGGCTGATGTTGTGTATCCGTAAGCAGAAGATGTGGAATGCCGATGCAGGTTTTGTTGAGCTTCGGTTGTTAGTTCGACCTGGCGTCTCGATCTACAACACAGCAAAAACCCTAAACCCTAAACCCTAAACTATGGGATGTAGAAGCCGAGTTACCTCCGGCATGGGCCAGGTTGCTGTACTGCGGTAGAAGGGACACCAGATTCTAGCGTTGTTGAGGCCTAAACCCCTGATGCTATGGTTGATGATCTCAATCCTGCATTACCCGCGATTATAACATGGAATACCATAATTCCATAGTCTAGGGTCGTTAATTGAAGGTAATGTAGGATGTATTTCAACAGCCGTATGAGTGATTGCAGGTACCAGCGCCTCTTCCTTGTCGATTGGCCCGGCGAGGGCGTGTGTCTCGACTGCTTAGGGTTTATATAGGGGTTTAGGGTATTTAGGTTTAGGGGGGTTGGCGTTTTGGGTTTAGCGTTTGGGTTAGGGATTTGGGTTTAGGGTTTAGGGGTGCGGAGGGTGAACGAGCGACAGTTTCCTGCTATGTAGGTGTCCAGCGTTTGGGGTTGGAACGGGGATGAGGGCTTGCGAATCTTAGAAGTCACAACGAGTGCGTTTTGCACACCTTTCAAGAATGCCCAGGCTGGGGTAGACTCGGAAGTTCAACAGGAAGGGACGTTTGAAGTTGATTTGTGGCCGTAGAGCTGCACAGCAACCGCAAGCCCCAAGCGGCCCGAATCCTCGAACCTGAAGAGGAATCATGAGTCGCCGGGCCTTACATCCCGGACCCAAGAGCCTTGTCCCTGCATCCTTAATTTTCAAGCTAAACCCTCTCCCCCTGGCAGAAACATTGAATTAGTGTTTTGGGATGGTTTGAAGTAGTGTCGCTCTTGTGCTAGACAGGAAAGCTGAAAAGATATCACAACCCAAGACATATAGCAAGTTGTAATAATTTTAATATGAACTAACATGAGGTAAGACAAGAGAAGACAAGATACCTCAAGACACACAAGATGGGATAAGGCAGAAAAGCCATGCACGACTGGCCAGGCTCCACACGAAGATCCTCAGTTCTTTGCAGACGCTGCTGGAGGGCAAAGTCGCATCAGGCCTTCCATACCCCAAGACCCTAAGTATGCGAATAGTGCCTACTTTGAGGTTTCAGGTCTACAAATAGCTCCTGTTTTGGGATATTTGGAGTATTGCGGGACAAGGAGCAATAAACAAACCTCTATAGCCCCCTGGCTCTTAGTGGAGAATGTGGCAATGGATCCCTGCGGTTGATGATATAAATCCAGCATTACCTTAATGACCCTAAACTATGGGAATTATGGTATATTCCTGATTATGGGTAATGCAGGGTTTATATCATTAACCGTATGATAGTCCGCTCGGGTCGCCTATCGTAGTGTCTACAAACCCATCCCAGTGGACCTACGGTTGATGACTGATGATATAGATCCTGCATTACCCATAACAAGGAATGTACCATAATTCCCATAAGAGTCTAGGACCAATGAGGTAATGCAGGATTTATATCATCAGCCGTAGGAATCTAAAGCGCCCGCACAACCCTCCGAAGAGCCAGCTTAGCACTTCACACGGCCCAACTCAAAACCCAGCAATCCTAAGCCTCAAATCACTAAACCCCCAAAAACCCAGACAGTGTAGACCCTGAAGATATTGTTACAAACGGGTCCTGGAGAGGGGGGGGGGACTATAATAGCCCTAACACCTGTAGACCCTATAACCTCTAAGCTGGGTCCCTCTGCCTCAAAACCGCAATTACCTACTATTTAAAAATTACCTATACTATTTTGGAGGTTCCTTATTATATTTATGGTATATTATACCCCCACCCAGGCCCGAGAACACCCTCGACCCAAACGTTCCTACCACCTAGAGCGGGTCCTGGAGGACCACCATACTTGAATACTTTATTTGGTACCTTTTCCTTAGAGGAACCATGGTGAAATGCTATCGGACTATGTTGGGGGACTTAGCTATAGTATCATGGGCCCCAAAACCCTGCTCTCAGTATCATATATTAAGAGTTTTGTGCTTGATCGTCCTTGGTTACTTTCAAAAGCCTGTATCCTAAGAGGCGGTCCCTTCCGCCTGGTCTATCGCAGCGTGGAATACGCAGACGGTGATCCGCGGGGAAGCCCAGTTTGGGGTTCCGGGTTTCGGCTGTAGGGTTTAGAGGGTTTAGGGCCTAGGGGTTTAGGTTTGGGGTTAGGGTTGAGGGGTTTAGTGGTTTAGGGGCTTTGGGGTTTAGGGTTCAGGGCTTAGGGTTTAGTGTGCTCAGTGCTAAGGGCCATTCGAGAATGCAGTATGCACTTACATAGGCATCGAATGGGGTTCCTGTGTAGGCCCTTGCGTTTGGGGCTTTGGGCTGTGGTTGAGGTTCATTTGATCAGACATGTGGTTCCGATCGCAGCTGCAATCCCTATGAGTGTGATCCTCTTCTCTTCTGCACCAGAAGCGTTTGGTGGGGGTGTCTTGTGCTTTGGCGTTGAACCCACCTAAGTTGTAATCTGACCGAAGTGCCACATTGTGTTTGGGATTTTGCGCATTTTGGTGATAATGCTCATCGGCCCCATATTGGAGTCGAGGCGACATGCATCATAATCAGAGAACCTTCTTATGCATATGGTATCCTTAATTATTTCTGCATAACGCACCAAATGGACACTTTGTGAAGACCTTGTGCAAAGCCCTCAGAAGACCTCAGTGCTTCGTCACGGCATACTTGCTAACACTTCCCTCGTGCCATGCCCTCGAGGACACAGTCTGCACACGTCACTGAAACATAAGTTTATGTAGAGTTTGCAGCGTGGGATGTAGGTTAGGATGGAATTCGCTAGCCTGACAAACAGTTGGTCAGTGCCAGACAAGATGGGCTAAACAACCCAAGACATCCCACCTCTCACGACTTCAGAGCATTTGCTATATGTGGGCTTGTGGCTGAGGATTCGGGCTTTCATGCTATGTTGGCCAAAGCACCATCGGTTAAACGGTTCTACGAGCAGTCAGCGATTTTCGCACATCCTAAACCTTAAACTGCAAATCCCAAAGCTGATTCCCCGGACAACCCGAAGGCCTACCTGGACCCTCAAAGTATGTAGAATAATAGCCTTTTATAGGTTTTGGGCCATTATTTTACCTACTTTGGGGGGTCTAGGTATACTCAAGACAGCAAGGTTCATCTGAGGCCCAAAGACCCCAGACCCTACACTCAAAGTCCTGTGCACCTTAAAGCCCTTTGCCCTAAAACCCGAAACCCTGAAGCCCTAAACCCAAGCTTTAGATTAACAAAAATCAAAAAGCTTTACAGCCAGAGTTGAATCCAAACCCTAAACCCCGAAACTCAAGCTTTAGACCCTGCCCTGCAACCCTGAATTCCTAAACCCTGCAACCCTGAAGCCCTAAAGCCTTAAACTCTAAAGCCTCCCCCCAGGGCCTGGCGTGCAGTTGCCCAGTTCTTCGGCCTTTGGCCGGAGCCACCAGCTCGGCCTGCGTGCGCCGGTTTAAGGTTTAGGGTTTAGGGGTTTAGGAGTTTAGGGGTTTCGGGCCGGGTTTAGGGTTCAGGGTTGAGGGGTCTAGGGTTTGGGGGTTTAGGGTTTGGGGGTTTAGGGTTTAGGGGTTCAGGGGTTTAGGGAGACGCTAGGCTTTGGGGCCTTTGGGATCGGAGTTCTGCGGTTCCTCTGTTGCTTATCAGGTCTTATACGGGTTAGTGTAAGGGTTCTGTGGCTTTTTGGTTTAGAGTGTTGCAGGGTGTAGGGTTTAAGGCTTTTTTTCTGCTTAGTTAGTTATCACAAGGTTTTCGGTTTTCATGTGTCAGGGCTTGGCCCTAAGCCCTGAACCCGGGAGCCTGAACCGGTCTTTGAGGGTTTCCCAGAGACTCCAATATCCCTCAATTAAGGAATATATACCTTAAATTATAGTAGGATCCCAAATATGACTTAAGGAATATTCCTAAATATTGGGATGTTGGAGTCTCTGGGTTAGAATTCAGCATGCAGACTTGAGGGGTTTGTGTCAGGGGCTTTGGGGCATGGAGTTCAGGGCTTACAGGGCTTCAGGGTTTAGCTTAGGGGGTGTGGGTGCGGGATTCGTTGTTGAGAAGCTCGTAGCGAGAGTTCATATTTTGCTAAAGCTGTCTGCCAGTAGTTTCATCTTTCATCACCACGAGTGTCATCGTCACTACCACCGCCACCGCCACCCCCACCACCACCACCACCACCACCACCACCAGCACCACCACCACCACCACCAGCAGTTATCATCACAATCATGATGTCTAACTCGTGCTTCTACCATAGAACATGTGGGATAGAAGTTTCGGCTGTCTAGTTCTGGGAGTCCTCCATAGCATCTCCGCCTCTTGTATGTGCTTCACGGCTTCCGCAACGCCCGAATCACTGAAACCTACCAGGACTCTCATCGTACCTTCAAATAGGGGTATATGGTCCCAAGTAAGGGGCATCTAGGGTCTAATAGAAGGTAGATGGAGGGTCTAGGTAATGAGTTGCCTTGTCAATTCTTGTTTCGAGGTTATGAGCTTAGCAGTTTAGCATGTTGGTTTCAGGGTTTTGGGCCCGTGTTGTGGCTTGGGGTTTTCGGGACCCTAAGCCATGAATTTTTACACATCCCTAATACAACCTTATAGAACCCTAACCCCTTAACCTGTATACCGTATAAGCCCTCAAAAAGTCATACACGCCCTACACCCGAAGCCCTTACAGAGCCCTGAACCCTAAATCCCATAAGTCCTACACCCTTGTGGTTTGGAGTTTAGAGTGCCATACCAGGTATCACGGCATCGTCAGGCTTCCGTGGCGCGACACGGCCGCTCAGCTGGTAAGTTGGAGTTTCGGTTTAGCGTGAGAAACAGGGGTCGCTTGCGAGCGGCGGGGTGATTGACGGTTTAGGGTTTAGGGTTTAGGTGATGGTTTAGGGTGTAGGTTAAAATCCGGATCCTACGATTCACGGGGCATCTTCCTGGACCCTGACACACTGGGCCGCAAATCGTAGTTAAACCTACATATCCTAATCCCTATTTTGCTGAAACTGCCATGTCATGTCAGTTGACAGATGGAGATTCCCGAGGTTCGGTATTCCACCTTTCAGTCCCCTAAGGCTCCATGTACCCATATAGTATATGCTTAGGCCTCAGGCCTTAAAGTACCCATATAGGGACCCCTTTTCAGGCTCAAGTATCGACTATAAAGGTACATGGAGCCTTTGGGTTTGTGGCCTTCGCCCTCGAGACCTCCGGGAGGATCATGGGACTTCGCAGGGTTCCTTAGAGGGCTCCTTTAAGGGATCCTTTAGGGTTTAGGGCTTAGGGATCTATAAGGGAAAGTAGATCCCCTAATTTGGGGCCCTATGCTACTAAGGGTACTTGATAGGAACCCCCATTAAGGGATCTACTTTTGGGATCCTCGTGGGGGTCTGGGACACTGGAGTGCGGGAGTGGCGCGGCAGGAGGGCGATATACTGCCGTGTCGGCCTTTTCCGTTCAGGCACAATGTGGTCCTTCGGCATTAACCAAGAGACCGTCCGACCACACCTGGGAAGAGAGCGATTTGTAAACCTTAAACCCTAAACCCGGATTTCGGTGGGGATATGTTGTGAACGCCCCAGTTCCAGCCACAAGCAACTCTCAGTCCCCGGCATCCACACCACAGGGTTAAAAGCGCCTGGTCACAAACTACCTTCGTCTCCATTGTAGTTCCTTGTATGGGTTAGCTTCTTAGGGTCCTAAAAACAAGCGATGTTAAACCAAGAAGGAACTAGAACGGAGTCTATACAGAAGGTACTCGCAAGGATTTGGGTTTGAAGTGGGGGTTTCCGAAAACAGGGGACCCTAATATAGTAAGATCGTTATTATCAAGACCCCACAATAAGGTACCCCTTATTTTCGGAAACTCTAAACCTTTATAGACCCCTTTAAGGAACCCTTAAAGAAATCCCTTTTACGGTACCCCTAATTTTCAGAATCTCCCAAGTGGAGACTCCAAAGCCCCTTTTGCCCCAAGGTGTTCAGGCCTTGCTAAAAAAAGCACCCTGAGGCCTCCTAAACCCCTAAACCCCTAAACCCTAAACCCTAAACTTAAAGCTGGTGAGGCCTCTAAGACCGTCTACTCGGACCTAAAGTAGGCCCTTATTCCCTTTTTTGCGGGTTCAGGTTCCCTTATAACCCCCTTTAAACCAAAAAGGGCACCCTTTTTCTTCCTAGGCTACTCTTGGGTCTAGTCTAAGACCGTGTAAGGAAACTGCTCTTTAAGGTTTAGGGTTTAGGTTTTGGTTTGGTGTAACCCCAAAGGTCCAAAGGACCCAATAATTGGGTACTCGGGTTTAGGGTAGTGGTTATGTAGCCTACTAGTTTGGAAAGTATATGATAATTAGTATAGGTACTTGGACCCCTGGGGTAAGGAAACTACTCATGCGTTCTGGGGGTTTGCATCTACGGGGGAAAGGAACCGCTGAATGATTGTGATCGGGATGTTGGCATTAACATTTCGTGACCGGGACTTCTTGTGGCCTCTGAACCTTCTGGCTCTCGAACGGCTGCAGCTGCGGATGACCGATACTTACCCTGAAGCTTTAAGCCCGAACGTGAATAGTTCCTTAAACCCAGCACCCTTAACCCCTACCTTAACCTACCAAACACTACTTTTTGGTAGGTTCTTACCATAAACCCTTATAATAGATTTCATAGGGACCCTACAAAAAAGTAGGTTTTGGTGGGTCAAGGTAGACCCTGAACCTGAAGTTCACCCTGAACTCCAGTGATAAGCCCTAGAACCCAGAAGCCCTACTTGGAGGATCATGGGACTTAGTAAGTACGGTTACAGTAGAAGCCAGAAAGTTGGAACATGGCTTTAAAGTGCTAGGTCCCTTCTACTTTACCTTAAGGGCATGAGGATAATCATGTTCCACCTTTCTGGCTTCTACTATATAAGTACCTTAATTGGAGTTGTGAGTATCTATAGGTATTGTTGCCTTAAAGTAGACTTGACAAAGGTGAGTACCTTAATTGGGTCCAAAAATAACTGTAAGTACAGTTGCATTAGTAGTAACCCGAGTTACTAAGTTCTCCGATCCTTTTAGTCCCAACAAAGGTGATTTTCCTTGTTCCCTCCTCCACTCTCCTGGCGAGCGGCGAGACTCGGGAGGACACCTTGCATGGGCTCATCATACGAGGCCAAAAGGGTCTTAGCCTATGGGGATTTAGTAGCGATTAGGGTTCCCATAATAGGGTTCATACTGAGGAATCCCCACCCCTAGAATCTTAAACCCCCCTTTTTGGCCTCCCATCGGCTCAGAGTTTCAGATGTCGGCTTTCAGGGGAGGTTGCGCACGCATGGAACCCTCAATGACGGGTTTGCGTGACGCTAGGATCCATGCGCCTACCCTTCGGATTACACAATGCCTTAACGTCGCGAGCGCTCGCCTCCACTCTCTTCGACATTTCAGATGTGGGAGTCTCAGAAATCAAAGGGGCCAGTACAGACCCACACGCCCGGTAGATAGCTCACCCTAAACCATACTCTGCCTTAGCATTTGCCAAATTTGCAGGATTTGGTGTTTCGGGGTTGTGAGACAGCTGCTGCTAGCTCCAATGAATTTTCTTTCGCTGGGCCAACGAATTACTGCAATTCTTGCTTTGGAAGACAACTGAGACCGGTAGACAGCGATTGGAGAGTGTAAGTAGCCCCAAAGCCAAAAGCCCCAAAACTAAGGCCTTCCTGTACGTCCGAAAAAACCTGACCGAACAAGCAGTTATATAGAAACACACTATATATAGTCGCTATTTAGGACCTCTATCAAGGTAGGTCCCTAAACCCTAAAACCCTAAACCCCTAGACCCTAAACCCTAAAGCTACCGGTTCTTGTTCGCCCTAACAAGGCTCCCTGAGTTGCAGGAGGTGCTCGGCGAGGAGGAAGATGCGAGATTCGACCCGCTGCTGCCACCGTTGGCCAGCGAGAAGTCCAAGAAGGGGAGTTAGGCGGTTCTATAATCAGAAGGGCTCCAGAATAAGGATTATTATGCTGAACGTAGAAGTCCAAGAAGGGGAGTTAGGCGGTTCTATAATCAGAAGGGCTCCAGAATAAGGATTATTATGCTAAACGTAGAAGTCCAAGAAGGGGAGTTAGGCGGTTCTATAATCAGAAGGGCTCCAGAATAAGGATTATTATGCTAAACGTAGAAGTCCAAGAAGGGGAGTTAGGCGGTTCTATAATCAGAAGGGCTCCAGAATAAGGATTATTATGCTAAAGGTAGAAGTCCAAGAAGGGGAGTTAGGCGGTTCTATAATCAGAAGGGCTCCACAATAAGGATTGTTATGCTAAACGTAGAAGTCCAAGAAGGGGAGTTAGGCGGTTCTATAATCAGAAGGGCTTCAGAATAAGGATTATTATTTTAAACGTAGAAGTCCAAGAAGGGGAGTTAGGCGTTTCTAGAATCAGAAGGGCTCCACAATAAGGATTATTATGCTAAACGTAGAAGTCCAAGAAGGGGAGTTAGGCGGTTCTATAATCAGAAGGGCTCCAGAATAAGGATTATTATGCTAAACGTAGAAGTCCAAGAAGGGGAGTTAGGCGGTTCTATAATCAGAAGGGCTCCAGAATAAGGATTATTATGCTAAACGTAGAAGTCCAAGAAGGGGAGTTAGGCGGTTCTATAATCAGAAGGGCTCCACAATAAGGATTATTATGCTAAACGGATTATTATGCTAAACGTAGAAGTCCAAGAAGGGGAGTTAGGCGGTTCTATAATCGAAGGCTCCCAGAATAAGGAATTATTTATGCTTACACTAGAAAGTCCAAGAAGGGGAGTTAGGCGGTTCTATAATCAGAAGGGCTTCAGAATAAGGATTATTATTTTAAACGTAGAAGTCCAAGAAGGGGAGTTAGGCGTTTCTAGAATCAGAAGGGCTCCACAATAAGGATTATTATGCTAAACGTAGAAGTCCAAGAAGGGGAGTTAGGCGGTTCTATAATCAGAAGGGCTCCAGAATAAGGATTATTATGCTAAACGTAGAAGTCCAAGAAGGGGAGTTAGGCGGTTCTATAATCAGAAGTGGCTCCAGAATAAGGATTATTATGCTAAACGTAGAAGTCCAAGACGGGGAGTTAGGCGGTTCTATAATCAGAAGGGCTCCACAATAAGGATTATTATGCTAAACGTAGAAGTCCAAGAAGGGGAGTTAGGCGGTTCTATAATCAGAAGGGCTCCAGAATAAGGATTATTATGCTAAACGTAGAAGTCCAAGAAGGGGAGTTAGGCGGTTCTATAATCAGAAGGGCTCCAGAATAAGGATTATTATGCTAAACGTAGAAGTCCAAGAAGGGGAGTTAGGCGGTTCTATAATCAGAAGGGCTCCAGAATAAGGATTATTATGCTAAACGTAGAAGTCCAAGAAGGGGAGTTAGGCGGTTCTATAATCAGAAGGGCTCCAGAATAAGGATTATTATGCTAAACGTAGAAGTCCAAGAAGGGGAGTTAGGCGGTTCTATAATCAGAAGTGGCTCCAGAATAAGGATTATTATGCTAAACGTAGAAGTCCAAGACGGGGAGTTAGGCGGTTCTATAATCAGAAGGGCTCCACAATAAGGATTATTATGCTAAACGTAGAAGTCCAAGAAGGGGAGTTAGGCGGTTCTATAATCAGAAGGGCTCCACAATAAGGATTATTATGCTAAACGTAGAAGTCCAAGAAGGGGAGTTAGGCGGTTCTATAATCAGAAGGGCTCCACAATAAGGATTATTATGCTAAACGTAGAAGTCCAAGAAGGGGAGTTAGGCGGTTCTATAATCAGAAGGGCTCCAGAATAAGGATTATTATGCTAAACGTAGAAGTCCAAGAAGGGGAGTTAGGCGGTTCTATAATCAGAAGGGCTCCAAAATAAGGATTATTATGCTAAACGTAGAAGTCCAAGAAGGGGAGTTAGGCGGTTCTATAATCAGAAGGGCTCCAGAATAAGGACTATTATGCTAAACGTCTCGACCCCAAGCGCGTTACTAGGGTTCTATGGGGCCTGAGAGTTCTGTAAAATGCTACAAGTGTTCCTTGTTAAATGCGATGGTTCGTGCAAGGGGTTCTAGAGGTCTCTAGGGGCTTGGGCTTTAGGGTTTAGGCCTTTTAGTTGCGGCTTGGGGTTTCAGGGTTTCGATCTGTAAGGGTTTTGTGTAAGCATTTTATCCATAGACTTTTTGCGGGGTTCTCCCAGGATTCATGTCTTCGGGCTTTGGGATTTAGGGCTTTGGGTCTTAGGGAAAGGTGAGTAGAAGGCTTCTATAGGGGCTTCTGTAAGGGTTTAGACTCTGGGATGTTTTGGTTTCAGGGCTTCAACTTCGGGGTTCGGGTTTGGCGTTAAAACACAAGGGTGTTCATTTAAGGGTTCTTGTAATGTAGGGGGTGCAACAGGGGTGTTTGTACGCCGGTGGTTTGATGGCACCGACCACAGCATCAACAAGTTGTTGACGGAACGAAAAAAGCTCACGCCAGGGTGAGGACAGACTGACTCTCATGGCAGCGTGCTTTTGACCGACGAGGCCGTGGTCGCGGCCACCGTGCAGATCACCGGAGGTCCCGATGGTCAAGGCTTCTATGAAATACACACAATGCAGAGGATATCTATCGCCAAGTGGTCATCCTCACAGAGACACGTTGAAGCGCGTCGGCAGGGACATGGTTGACGAGACCTGGCAGTTTGGGGGGCTTTGTTGGGATTTCTGTACGGGTTTGTAACTAAAACTTAATAATAAATAAACACACTTTGGGGCCGGTCCTCCCGAAATCATCCCTTCCGGAGCAAGAGCAGAAGTAAGAGCAAGAACAAAAGTAAGAGCAAACTCAGGAGCAAGAACAGGCGCAGGAGCGAGAGCAACAGACACAGCAAGGGAAGGAGCAAAAGCCCATGCAGGAGCAAGAGCAAGAGCAAGAGGGCTGGGGTTTAGGCAGTTGAGGGTACCCATATGCTCCATAGTAGTTCCTTTTTGGGATTACCTTATAGGATTCTGAGTATGAACCCCAAAAAGGAACTACTATGGAGCCCCTGGGTAGAGCCAAGAGGGCTGGATTTCATATCTGGGCAGCCTGATTCCCATAAGTGCGAACTCGCAAACCCCCAAACTCGATAGCAACCGCAGAACCCCCACAGATGCCACAAGTAAATACGGTTGATGATATAAATCCTGCATTAATAAGGAATACACCATAATTCCCATAGTTTAGGGTCCTTAAGGTAATGCAGATTTAGTTCATCAACCGTAGTTTTCTGCTAAGGATCTCTGATTTCTATCACACTTTCAACTTACTCATATCTCCCGAACCATGCGAAGTCCTGCAACCGTAGGAGCCCTTCCTGCCTATTCCTTACGAAGCAGGTCACGACAAGATCCCAGATTTAGAACGATACTATCATGGGAGGCCAAGAGGGGGTCTTAAGCCTATGGGGGTTTAGTAGGGATTAGGGTTCGCATAATAGGGTTCATATTGAGGAATCCCTTCCCCAAGAATCTTAAACCCCCCTCTTGGCCTCCCATCATACTACGCACGTGGATCTACAGTAACCCTAAGGCTCCATGTACCCATATAGTATATACTTAGGCCTTACAGTATCCATATAGGGACCCCCTTAAGGCTTAAGTATCTACTATAAAGGTACATGGAGCCTTTGGGTAACACATACAAAGTCGAGGGTCTGCTCTCAGATATGCATCGGAGCTAGGTTTCGAGCCACACACCTGTAACACTCTTCAACCGTGTCATTCCCCAGAGAGCCCCAAGACCCCGTAATTAAGGAATGCTTGAATCATAATAGGAAGCCCTACATAGTCTAAGCCGTATTCCTGAATTGAGGGGTTTTGGGCTCTTTGGGCCCCGATGTTGCATTGCACCATAAATCTCCGAGCATTGGCAAGGTCAAATCGTCGACCCCATGCTTTTCACTCTGGTCAAGCCGGCCTGGAATTTGGGGCAGTTTTTGACGCAGCACTTACCTTTGGCTAGTAGGGAATGGAGGAATGGGGTACAATTATAACCGCTATTACTACCATTCTTCTATTCCCTACTAACCAAAGGCAAGAGCATAGGAACCTGTAACCAGGGGGTGGGATGCCGAGGTGACAGCCGGCTGGACTGCCTTGGCAGAGATCTTTAATATGGGGGAGTTTCCAAAAATTGGGGACCCTAATATAGTACCCTAAATAGTAGGATCCTTATTTTAAGAACTCCCAAAATAAGGTACCCCTATTTTCGGAAACTCCCATATGATAAGGCCAGGCACACTCCTCAACTTAAGTATATAGAAGAGTTCTAGTCGCTCGGTAATGTAGAAACTTGCGTACATGTAGTATTTGCTGGATTCCCTACTTATATGTGATAAGATTTACTCCAAAGTTTTGTTCTTCCCATTAAGGCCGCCAGGACAGTACGATTGATGATATAAATCCTGCATGACCCATAATAAGGAATATACCACAGTTCTCCTAGTTTAGGGTCCTTAGGGTAATGAAGGATTCATATCATCAACCGGAGTGCGTAGTGTGGGCAGGTCTCGGACCTGAATGTTGGTGCGGATTTCAGGCACGCCGCAGAAGAGAAAGCCCCAGTTGGTACCCCATACTTCTATACAAAGGGCCTTTTCATGGGAGGACATTTTGAGGGATCAGCTTTCTAGCGCCGGAGGTCTGGCAGGTGATGAAGACATGGCAAGCATGAACCCCACAACCCAGCGCATGAAGCGAACGCAAGCCGCTTGAATCGAGTAGAGCAACAGAGTCCCCGCCAGCACAAACAAACATAAAGATAGCACAAACAACAATACTCTGACACGAACGAAGATCAAAGCAAAAGGTTGTCAGCACCGTAATCCCTAAACTCTAAACCGAACAAGACCCTAAACCTTAAACCCGTGGAGAAAGACGCTAGGGCACTTTAAACAAAAAAGCCTTAAACCCTAAACCCTAAACCAAACAAGAAGCCAGGCTTCTCGGCCTATCTTGGCGGCTCCTGCTTCGGAGATTGCAGCAGCGGAGCTTCCAGGCACCCGGCCCCGGAACTCCGTTTTCTTTTTTTTGTGGCGTAGAGTTTAAGGTTTAGGTTTTAGGCCTTTAGGCTTTATAGAACTTTTTTCTTTTCTTGTGGCGTAGAGTTTAAGGTTTAGAGTTTGAGGTTTAGGGTTTTAGGGCTCAGGGTTTAAGGAGGTCTGTTTATTTTGTTTTCGTGGGTTGCCTAAACCCCCAAACACAAGTATTTTGTTATTCTACATACTTCTGGGGTCCAGGTAGGGTTTAGGCTCTACAGGGCTTAGCGATGAGTCAAGCTTTTAGGTGTTTAGGGCTCAGCGGCTTAGCGATGAATGATGTGGGTTTAGGGATTTGGGAGCTGGGTAATCGATGCTACGAGGGTACTGCCTCACACCAGGCTGTGTCGGCGGTGGAACGGCTTGCGTCCAGCGACTGACTGCGTTCGTGCATTGTGACAGAAACCGGTGAAGCCGTCAAGTTCGTTTTCCCCGGCTTTACCTGACCTGTCCGGTGTGACGATATCACAGGCAACCATTTCTTGTTGGGGGCTTTGGGTTCGTGCCCTCAATTGACCGATGCGTGCCTCGGCAGGGAGGTCTGGGAAGTCTTAAGTACCCCCCCCCCACCCCCCGGGACCGCCCTGGGGAGTGCCAGGGTCTTGTGTGTGTCATGTGCGGGTTTCTACTGGGTATTGGGGACTTAGAGTTGCGGGTTTGGGGGGTTTGGAAGAGGGCTCCTTGCAAGCCCGTACAGCTTGATTACTGTAAAGATTTGCAAAATTGTAGCACGTCTTGAGGTGTTAGGGCCGTTAGGGCTTGGGTGGGCTTGTGTGGAATTCTAGGCAGTGGAGGTGTTCAGGGAATCAAGGGGCCTTAATAATTAGTAAAAGGGTCTTGGGGCATTATACTATAACTATAATAAGGAAACCCCCAAAAATGATATAGGTAACTGGGTTCAGGGAGATCGGGGCAGACAGTTGAGAACACAGACACGGCAGGCGGGGCTGAAGAGACCCTTTCAAGCCAGGCAGCAGAATATGGCGCCCTGCGAAAAGAGTCACGCTATTCCGTAGGTGCTTCGAACAGACCACACGCAAATCTCTGCTCTACTCAAGTTATTCAGGCTTGGCCTATGTGCTGATTTGCTTGTCGTAGCTTCCACAGAAGTTGACAAGCATCCTGATCAATACGCCCTAAAGCTTAAGTGAGCTGGAGGAGCAGACGTGCCGAGTGCTCTTCTGAGGGCTCTTCTTTGGAGTGTGCGGTATATAAACTTTGGACTGTCCAAATGAACGGAGCCATGAACGCCCAACCCTTAATAAAGCCTAGACTTCCTGAACCTCAAATCCCAACTCCTACACCCAAAAGCTTATGAAAGTACATCCCAAATTCCACCTCACACCCTAAACACTAAACCCTTGCAGAGGATCTACTGAGGGGGTCACATAACAGAAGTATTTATCGTTGATACCGAGGCTTCCATCCCGCCGGCTGGCAAAAATGGCACCTAATGAAAACAAAAAAGCAACTACCGTCAATCCTACAGGCCTTAAAAGCTGGATAGTGTCAGGCGCTTCCTGCTCCAGCTACTGCGAGGATCGCGGCTTACGCTGCCTGGCCGAGGCCACTGTTTATGGGGGTCGAATTCCGACGGGTCTTTCACGCTACGGGCTGTAAGTCTAACGGTTGATGATATAAATCCTGCTATACCCATAATAAGGAATATACTAACCATAATTCCCTTAGTTTAGGGTCCTTAAGGTAATGCAGGATTTATATCATCAACCGAAGTGCTCTGCAGAACCCCGAACCGTGGTGCGGAGGCCGATAAGGTCCGTGGGTTGATCATTGCTCACAAGGGCTGCCCTACCCAGAGGCCCCAAGTAGTTCCTTTTTGGGATTACGTTATAGGGTTCTATATACGTTCCTTTTTGGGATCCGGGATTACCTTGTAGGATTCTCTATACGAGCCCCCCAAAAAGGAACTACTTTGGGGCCTTTGGGTAGACTCTAGACAGGGGTCCTTGTAGAGGTTTGGTTGGGGGGTAGGTTCTCTTCGGGGTCTTCCATGGTTAGCGTGCCGCAGGCTTTGGTTTGCCGCTTTAGTGGGGTCAGGTTTCTTCAGCACCATGACTACTCAAGAGCGGCACCGGATGACACATCACAAGTCCGACTAGGGTACCAGCATCACTTATTGATTCGCTGCGTGTTTGAGAGACATTCGTTGTGGCCCAGCCCGCAACCCAACAGTTGTCTATAAACCATTGCTAGTGGGCTCCTGCTGAAACGAATAATTGCGATTAATGGGTTTCGGAGTTTGTAGACATGGCAGGACCTGCCCTTCATCAACAGTTGCGACGCCCTCTCTGCCATCATGGGATGCAGGACTCCGGCTGTAATCCTTGAACCCTTAGTTCCAAAACTTATGAGTCGAGCCTAGCCCAAGATACCATGAACCCTGTAGTTGCCCTAAACCCTAAACCCTAAACCCTAAACCCTAAACCGGAAAACCCTGTAGTTGCCGAAGCTTAAACCTCTCCCGAATCCCTATGACCTCAGTCCCATTCCCCTGTTCCATAGACATCATACCAACAACTGCTCGGAACCATGCCCTGAAGCCTTCAGAGCTCGTGTTCTGCGGGGATATAGATGGTTTAGGGTTTACCTAGAAGCTCCATAGTACTTCCTTTCTGGGGTTCATACCTAGAATCCTATAAGGTAATCCCAAAAAGGAACTAGTATGGAGCCTTAGGGTAGTGTCCGTCTGGGGCTTTATGCTGGCGAAGAGTCGGAAGGCCTGTGTTGAGCCATCGGAAAAGAGCCTGGAGTTTCTGTTGTGCTGGGGTGCTGGTTGTGATGAAAGTGTAGCTTCGTCCCCTCCTAGACCCGAACCCTTAAGCCCTAAACCCGAAACCCCTAAACCCTAAACCCGAAGCCCCGAACACTGGACCGTCCCTACCAGGGCCTTGATGGAGCCCCTTCAAGGAGCCGTCTAACGAAACCCTATGCCCCGAACGTAGAAAGCCATCCCCTCAACCCTAAGCCCTAAACTCGTCTACTTACGCTCCAAGCAGCCCCAAACATAGAAAGCCCTTGAAGACTTCGGCTCAGGATCTGCGAGCCGGGTGAGGGGTCGGACCATCCCGCACAGGACCTGGGTTTCATAGAGGGTCGTCTGGAGGTTTATGAGGGTGGTGGGTTTAGGGTTGAGGGGTTAGGGTTTCGGTTTTAGAGTTTAGGGTTTGGGGTTAAAGGTTTGAGCGTGACTGCGCAATTTGCAAGGTTTCACGGTGGTTTCGCATGTTGGTTCATAAGGCTTTTTGAACAGAGGTGTGTTTTGGGGCGGGGTCTTGCCAGAGTTGCTTTAAGGGCTTTGTAGGGTGTTGTAAGGTTTGATGTTCGTTGCTGCGCTGCTTTAAAAGGAGGGTTTTCGGACAAATGGTGTGGGGTTGAGGGCTTCAGGATTTAAGCTGCATAAAAGGGTAGGTTATTCATGGTTAAGGCAGGGCTTGAAGGTTGGGGCTTTTAGGGTAAAAGGCTTAGGAGTTTTAAGGCTCCCCGAGTACTTGAAGCCCATCTAAGCTTCAAAAACAGCATCCCATTTGTAACCGTGTGATGCATGGCATTTTGGGCTTCAGTGGGGCCGGCCGAGGACCTTGTTGAGGGCTGTTATTTAGGCTTGAATAGGCTTGTGGCATCTTTCCAGTGTTCAGTTTGGAAGTAAGAATAGATACTCGGATCCTTTCTCACAGGCTTTAGGTTGATTGGCCAGTTCGTGCGAGTGTTTCGGGTTTCCAACCTTGAGCTTGTGGCCTTGCGGGCTTCAAAACTCAGGTTGAGGTATGGGGGTCATGTTGTTATGTCTACAGCGGCAAGCGCCTGCAGGTGGTAGTGGATGCAAGTTTGGAACAGCAGGCCAAATTTTGGATTGCTTGGCTTGTGCTCGTATTGCCATAGATGTGGGTTTCGGAAGTCGGAGCCGCAAACATGTAACTGTGAAATGGGATGCTAATGATAGAGACTGCACATACGACACCCTATCACTGAGCATTGGGGACATGTGCTCCGACTGCCACGCTCGAGTTTATTGAGGCCTGAACCTGAATAAACGCTGCACCCCACCAGCCCTACCGGTTGTTAGGGTTCCTTCATGTTCCTTCTTACATCTTCCTTTCTGGGGCAACCCCAAACCATAAGTCCAAAGTTAGCGATATATGATATAACTCCCAGCATCCGCAAACAGGCTGAACTCCAAGTTTAGGTGTTTCCAAAACCCCCAAAGGTATGTAGAACAATGGCCCAACTCCTGTAAAAGGCTATTGTTCCACACACTTTTGGGATCGTGGTAGTTGCGGATCAGGTTTAGGATTTAGGGCTTAAGTGCTCAGCCCTCACGCAACACCCTGCAGCCGGATCAGGAAGTCTTCACCACGCGATCGGGACGATGTCTCCACAACACCAACTTCCGCCGCCGGCTCAGGGTTCTTAGGGGTAAAAAAGAAATAGTATTTTGATTTTTGGTTATTATAATCCCTAAGAAACAGCTAAAATCAACTTTTGCTAGGCTTCTAAGTTCAGTATAGGGTTCTTCAGAGGGTTGGAAGACTTTACTTGGAGGTTCATGGGTAGTTATAAAGTGGACACAGGGTTGAAAGGCTTTAGCTGGTGCTTTCATGGCATATGGGTGCTTGTAAAAATTCATGTCGCTTTTTGGGTACCCTAAATATTAGGTGCCGTACTATGATATGGACCCAAAAAGGGACCATAATTTCGACAACTACCCATATCTGAGGGTCCCAAAGGGCCACAGAAGCATACGGATCTCACAGGTAAGGTTCTGGAATTCCCCTCTGGGCCCTTCTTGCCCTCGCAAAAAGCTGCTTCCTTGTGCTTCCCTGCTCTTTCGGGACCCTGTATAGGTCGACCAAGCATTCATGTTTGTGTTGCCTCAGGCTTCTCAATACTAATAACAAATGCGAGCATGGATATTCTGGCCGTATGAACTGACTGGTCACTATCGTCACAACGTACCTTCTTCATCACCATCTTCTTCGTGGTCGTCACTTTTTCTCGTCATCACCCTCATCACAATTTCCATCATCAGGTTACAAGCGCAAGTTGTGCTACCAGTAGCAGTATAGTAGCAGTAGTAGCAGTAGTAACAGTAGTAACAGTAGTAGTAGTAGTAGTAGTAGTAGTAGTAGTAGTAGTAGTAGTAGTAGTAGTAGTAGTAGTAGTAGCAGGCACCCCCCCTACCAACTACACTTGCTCTCAACCATGTTAAGACAACATCCATTTTACTCGGTATTTACGGCACTTTCGTCATGTGCGATCATCCTAAGAGGCCTAAAAATCGACTTGTCGAGTTTGCAAACTCGGGCTCTTGATTTTGGACTTGCTTCTGGGGTGGGTGGGGGGGTGGGGGGGGGATGATGACGACAGTGTTACGCGAACACACCCAGCAGTATCACCACAAGAGCCGTTTAGCTCGGTATTTACGGTACTTTCGTGATGTCAGATTTTGTTACATATTCTGAGCCTCTACTTCTCGACTATGCGTATTAAACTTTGCTGTTTGGAACTGTTTGCAAAAAACTCGAATTTGGTTGGGGGAAAGCTTCTTCGGGGATGATCACGACACTGTTTTGCGGACACCCTGAACAATATTTCCACACTCAAGCGCGCACACACCACACACACCACTTCAAAAACCGACCCTCCTACGCAGAGGTTGGGCGGTAGGGGTGTTGGCGAGCCCCTCCCACGTACAGCTGGCATCTTTGTTTTTGAGGTTTAGAAGATGTTGCGCTTCAGGTTTTAGAAATGTTAAACCCTTCTTGGCAGCACCTGGGTTTTGCACGGTATTTACAGCGTTATCGTACTATCCGACCACCTGGGGTTTATCAGTTTCTTCCCCGTCGAGCTTGCAACTCCAGCTGCTGTCGCAGTTTTGGGGCCTGAGCCCCTGCAACTTCACCGGCTGTGACAGTTAAGGAAACTGAGCCTCTGCAACTTCTGCAGCTGCCACAGATAAGGAGCGTGAGCCCGTGCATCTTCTGCAACTATCGCAGTTAAGGCGCCTAGCAGCTACCGTTGCCCAGCCCGGATGGAACAAGTGTACTTGGGAGGGGGGGGGGCTAGTAGTAGTAGTAGTAGTAGTAGTAGTAGTAGTAGTAGTAGTAGAAGTAGTAGTAGTAGTAGTAGTAGTAGTAGTAGAAGTAGTAGTAGTAGTAGTAGTAGTAGTAGGAGTAGGAGTAGCGGCAGTAGCAGAAGCAGCAGTAGCAGAAGCAGCAGTAGTAGCAGTAGTGGCTGTAGTAGCAGTAGTAGTTGCAGCAGCAGCAGCAGGAGGAGGAGGAGGAGTTGTAGCAGTAGCCGTCGTCGTCTCCGGCTTTGGTAACGGTCGTGGCAGCGGTAGTGGCAACGGTAACGGTAGTTTTATAGTGGCACTGGTAGTGGTTGCAGTCGTAGTCGAGGTCGTCATGAACACGCCCTCCGGAAGCCCCCTCTGGAATCATCCTTACCTTTGAGAAATCCTAATTTGCATCAGGGGCTTCAGGGGCAACAGCCGGAGGAAGAGCCGCAGCAAGCAACAGCAAGAGCAGGAGCAAGAGCCAGCGTAGGAGCAAGAGACAGATCCCCCAAAAGTGCCGGTAGAGAACGACCCTATACCTTAACCCTGAAGAACCTACCTTTTCAAGGACTTATATAAGGAAAACATAATAGGGAACCCTGAAAGGGTAGGTTCCTCATAGTTACGGTGTATTTTCCGAGTTGGTTACATTTGGGGGGGGGGGGGTAGCAGTAACAAGTAGGCAATATGTCAGTAAGTAAGCAAGCAAGCAGTGGCTCAACCTGCCAGCATAAAGGTAATCATGTGGACAAAATGGACAAAAAACTTCGTAATCGCTGTGTCATCATCACCAGGACAGTTTCCGCTGACTTGCGACGCATCGCACCCGGACACGCGGCGACTCTGCGTTTGCCGGGCACCTGGTGCCGTCTCGAGAGTCTGCTCAGACTGCTTGGTGTGGCTCTGATTACCTGCACCGTTTCGGGGAATGGGGATAGAGGTAAAGTGGAGTGTTTAACCCTAAGTCCCCATAGTAGTTCCTTTTCGGGGTTCCTATGTAGAATCCTATAATAAGGTAGTCCCAAAAAGGAACTACTATGGGGCCCCTTAGAAACGGTTACTTCAGCCTCTGCGCTTGGCTTGACGTCGTCTCTGCGGGCAGCGGAGGATTCGGATATAAGGGAGAGAGGTGCCTCGAAGATAGGTACTGTGGAGACTTGCGTGGGAGGTATCCTAACTAGGTTGGATTTTGGGACATCTTTATTTTCCTTATTTGGGTTTATAAGGGACCTATATGTAGATATTTTTCAGGGTGTTTAAAGGCCAACCCAGCTAACTATGTAGGCGCAAAGTAGAGCTGCAGAAGGATTCTGGGAAAATGTCCCCCGCACCACCCGGATATTTGCATGGCGTCCACGCGCTAGGCCTTCAAGCGAGATGCAAGAACTCCGTCCCAAGGACCCTATCCCTAGACCTTAAACCCTAGACCCTAAACCCTCGACCCTAAACCCTTGACCCTAAACCCTAGACCCTAAACTCTAAACCCTAAACCCTGAAACCCTCCTGCTAAAGCCCCAAAGCCCGACTCCCCGGGCCCAAAGCCTTGAGCTGCTTTACCCTAAGGCCCCAAAGTAGTTCCTCTTTGGGGTTCATATTTAGAATCCTATAATGTAATCCCCAAAAGGAACTACTTTGGGGCCTATGGGTAGCCCCCGAAAGCTCCCCTAAAAACGAAGCCAAGACTCCGAAGGCCCTCTTAACCCTAGTCAAACGCGGCTTAGGGTGTAGGGGTTATAGGGGTTATAGGCGTTATAGGGTTTGGGGTTTAGGAGTGTAGGGGTTAGGGTTTACGGGTTATAGGGGTTATAGGGGTTTAGGGTTTACTGTAGGGTTTATAGGGTTTAGGGGTTTAGGGTTTGGGGCCCATGCCTCCATGGTGCATACTCAAATGCACGATCTTATCAGACCGAAAACCAGACCTTACGGCCCCAACAGCCCCAAGCTTTAGCCCATGAGCCGGCTTGTCCCATAGCGAGGCAGGAGCATTCTGCTGCCCACAGAGGGTCGGCCAGAGGTGGGCAGATTGGGTGTTCGGGCTCTAGGCTAGGGCGACTAGGGTTCAGGGTTTGTTGAGACTTTCGGCGAAACCATTTTAGGGTGTGCATGGGAATTGAAAGTTGTCCTTTCAACAGTGACGGGATAGCTGCATGAATGAAGCCAGCACTGGCAACAACGACTGTCAGAAGGCCGATGATGTTGACAACAGTGGTCGGGAATGATGTTAGTGCGTCTTGTCCTCATTATCATGTTCAATGCCACGGGCATTGCCATGTTCATCCTCGTTCGCATAATCAGTTGCAACATTGTCGCTGTACCATCGTCATAGTCACGAGAGGCGGCACTACTGACACGACATCCTGCAGCAATGACAAGACATGTCCTTCGAGACATTTCTAAATCCCGTCAACAGCTCAGATATGCGCATGTATGCGATCTACGCATGAGTATATCCCTCAAGAGTCGGAACTCAAGAAAAAGGGTACGTTTGCTTGCTTGACGAGGGACGCACAACTAGTGTAGCCTGGATGGATGGATGGTTGGTTGGATGGATAGATGGACGGATGGATGTGTGTGTGTGTGTGTGTCCACATATGCATGCATGCATGTAGGTGGGTAACTAGGTGTGTACGGATGCTTGCGTGTATGTTTGCAGGTATGCATGTTGACATATAGGTAGGTAGGTAGGTACGCATACATACATGGGTGGTTGTCGAAAATGAGGTCCCTTTTTGGGTCCTCAATATCTAATACGGCACCTAATATTTGGGGTACCCAAAAAGGGACCATGATTTTGACAAGTAACTACCCACATGTGAACATACATCAACCCATGGTTAAGCCCATAGGTGCCTAGATTGCCAACGACGTCGGGTCCCACGACGCAAACGGCGACTTCGGTCGCAGCATGTCTTTGTTCCTGGTTCCCTTGCTCTTTTGACCGGTTTGCCTTTCAGGAGTTGGGAGAGGGCTTTTGGTAAGCCAAAGGACTAAGGAGTTCAACATGGCAAAATCGGCAGAGTCCCCCAAGGGGCTAGTTGAGGCCTGAAATCCTTCATTGCAGAAGGTAGCTGTAGCTCGGTGGGCAGGCGCAGGATCAGCTGGCAAAGTCTGCGGGCTCAACATCGCCGGGTGTCTTTCCGGGCGCTCCCCTATTGAAATGCCACATCCAGCCACTCAGTTCTTGCCCTGGTTTGCATGTTGGGCGAAGAAGACAAGCGAAGAAAATCGTGACGAGCAAGATCCGAAGTTGGCATGCCGAGGACCGGGTGCCTTGGATTTCCTATTTCCAGTTTGCTAATGTATTGTTTTTATCTGTCGCACGGCTGCTCGAAGGCCTCAACTCCTGAAAAAAAAGAAAGCACAAAATTGGGCAGTGCTGCCTCTGCAGAACAACCCCCCTAGACTCGCCGGGATCCTCACCCCGAAAGTTCCAGCCTCTGGAACCGAAACCTTGAACCCTGAACCTTCCTTTAAAGGGATCTGTAGGGGCTACTATAAGGGTACTATCTGAACCCTCATCTCTTAGGCGAAGACCCTTGGAGCTTTAAAGCATCCTAAACCCTAAGCCCTAAGCTCCTACACCCTGAGCATCAAGCTCCAAAAATTCTGAACCCCAAGTCTCCGAAGCACGAACTTTATGCACCTTATCCTAAATCCCAACCCCATACATCCTGAGATCCGGCAGAGTCTGAAGCGTGGGCCCAATAACATAGAAGCCGTCCTAAGCAAGGAACAGGGTTCCCTTGTCCTCCCCAATCTACATGTTGGCGAAAAGCCCCAAGCCTTCCTTCATGACCAAGGGCGCGCTGTGGGGATTTCAAATCCCGAGCCCCAAAACCCACTGCCCTAGACACCCAAGCCCTAAACCTAAACGACGCAGCCGTGCTGCTACCCCTCCTGTGAATATCTCGTCTCGGTTCTTTCTACCCCGAAATCTCCTAAGTTTTGTACTGCTGACCCTAAACCCCAACCCAGGTGACGCATCCGCATCGGCCAGCCCTGGCCACCAATCCCGACGCCGTGGTGCCTGTCGTGGCCAGCGCCTTTGAGTTCAGAACCTTGTGATAGCATAATTTAGGGCCTAAATAATTACCAATACTATTGTTGGGGCTTCTTATTTTAATTATAGTATAATGGGCTCCCAAACCCTTTTCTGATTATTAAGGCCGCTATATTACAGCTTACAACAGGGGTCTGAGTATTCAGTAATACTAGTCATATATAGTCCCTATGTGATTTAGAATGACAGCCAGTATGATGGCCACCATTTGCTTTTCCCATAACTGCATCGAGGTCTGGCATTGCTCATCGGGCAGCTCCTTCCTACAGTCGCCCATGGCATGTAATCAGTTCCGTTCTTTCGATTAGCCAGCTGTATGTTGCGTAACCTATAGAGTACCAAACTCAAACAAAACTACACATAGGAGAGTCTGTTCAAGCTCCAACCATGTATCATGTATCGCCCTCTTGGCACATCAACCTCTGAACAGGCCTCAAGCCCGAATGCACAAGAGTTTCAACAGATAGCATTCTTCCCGCTTCATGCCCATAAACCCTTGCGAACGGTTATTCATGGTTTTCAGGCCACTTGAATGTGAGCCGAACCGAACCTCCGGACCCAAGAACTCGAGGCGGTGCACACTAGAACAAAAATACTTGAGCCGCAGAGTCCCAGCCCTCAACCCTAAGCGAACTACCTTAACCCCGAAGCACCTATATTTTTAAGGACATATATAAAGAAAGAATAATAAGGAGCCCTAAAAAGGTAGGTTATTCAGGGTTAAGGTAGGGCTTAGATCCCCAGCAGACTGTCCTTTTCAGGTCGTTGCGACCGACTCCCGCATGGCCCCCAATCGACTGTTTACATCAAAGCTTAGAGAAGCCGGGCAAAGTAATGTAGGGGCCGTGCAGATGACCAAACCCCCCACAATAAACTGGTCGTGTTCGATTCTACGAGAAAGGGGTCGGAACAAGTGCTAATAGTATTCCTGAGGGCCTCAGGGGTCCTCCTGTAGTATTGACCAAAGCCCTTTTCTGGTTAGGAAGGCCCCTGCATTGGATTCCTGGGTCAAGAGTTTGATGTTTCTCAGATCATAGTACGGCTTGCATTTTGGAAACGCCAGTTTCCGTTGGCTTAGTGGGTCCTTGGGCTGCATGTCCAAGATGAGTAGCTTGATGTTGTATTTGAATTGGGACGTTAGCATGAGAGTCAAAGAGCACTTGCAGAGGGTTGCCGATGGTGCAAAATTACGGGAATGCCGGAGAGGAGATGCCCAGACCTTCCAAAATCCCTTAAGTAAGAAATATACCTTAAATCATCTTAAGGATCCTACTATAAGGATGTTCCTTAATTTCGGATTTTGGGAGGTCTGGGTGACGGGCCCAGAGATCCGAAACTGATGCAACCGTGCAACCCTACAGCTCTCGAGGACCGAGGCTCAGGCTAGCTGAAGCCCCTGGAAAACCCTTAAAACCCCAGACCAGCATATAACTAGGGTGGATATATATATATATATATATACACACATATACATACATATATAAATGGGGTTCGAAAATGAAGCCCCCAAACCCTAAACTCCTGAGCCATAAGCATCCCGAAGCCGTTCCCACAAGGTCCGCACCACCTGCAGCGCTGCTTGGACTCCTTGGCCAAAGCTGAAGGCTCCACGGGCAGCAGACTTTTCGTGGTGAAGGGCTTTGGGGTTCAGGGTTTAGGGTTTAGGCTTTGGGGTTCAGGGTATGTGGATTTGCACAAGTCTTCGCCACATGCTCGACACTGTTTTAGATGGTTTCTGCAGGGCGTGCAGAGGATTTCAAGGGTTTTGGACATAGGGATGCATGGAGTGTTGGGATTCGGCCTCTAGGTTTAGGGTCACGGGTGAAGACTGCAAGATTTAGCACTGCTGCTCTGCAGGTAGGCAGCTATGTTTGAAAGAACGGCTGGGTGCTGCGAGGACCTCTCGTGCATAGGCCACCACGCGGCATCACAACCTATGTGTTTGCATTCTCGAATATGGGACTTTCCGAAAAGGGGCCCCAAAATGAGGTACCCCGAATCTTCGGAAACTCCCATATCCGTGAGGAGCTTCCGCCCTTACCCCATAGTCTCGGGCTCGCGGGGACCTTTCACCTTAAGAGAGAGTGGGAGGGTGGTTCAAGGGGGAGCTAGGGAGCATTAGATCTTGCAAAGAAAAATGTGGAGGCGAAACATCCAACTAGCGCCGTAGACTCTCTAGGCTTCTTACGAGAGGTGCAGGCAGCTGGATGTAGAGACGAATATCTTATCCGAAGCCCATGAACCCTTCTTGAACCCACCCTTAATCCCTCAGAACCACCGATTTCCAGCTGTGGGCAGAGTACCACGAAAACCCTACATCATACATCTCTTATCATCTTCCGTGCGTGGGAGTTTGTCAAATCATGGTCCCTTCTTGGGTGCCCTAAATATGAGGTGCCGTACTATTAGGGACCCGAACAGGGACCATGATTTTGACAACCACCCGCATGTCCTTGCGGTTGGCCTCTGAACCTACCTTTTTCAGGGTTTGGCTATGGGTTCCCCGATTTGCAACAAAACACTGCATCAGTGGTTTTCTGGTTTAGGATTTAGTAGGGCTTAGCATGAAGGCTTCTTAAGGATTTAGGGCTTAGGGTTAAGGGTTTGGGGCTTGGGGTTCAGGGTTAGGGCGAAGAGACCGAGAAGATGCATCCCAGCGAGGCTACGTGCCGACCCTGGTTCTGGTCTCCCAGGACCGGCGTGTGCTGGAAGTCCAGGGCAGCCACACCCGAAAAAACTTATCATTCCGATCCGCCGTGCTTATTTTGGTACCCAAATCTTCCAAGTTGTTTCATTTTTTGGTTAACGGTTTTCGGAGCCCTAACTTGTTGAACTTGTAAGCCCATGGGCCTCTTGGGTTTACTTGCGCCTAGAGAGAGACGTCTAGTAGCACCTAGTGGCTATTACTCGTTTCGACATGTCCGTTGGATTCTGTAACTCTGGTCTTAAAGCCACCCTCTTAAATAGACTGCAAGTATATAAGTTCTTGTGGTGCATGACCTGGGGAGTTGAGGGCACAACGTCCTGCTCTCAAACCAATAGATCCCTAAGCTTCAAAGGGAACGATTCAGAGGCGCATTTGTCTGTGCATGTATGTTTTTGCTTTACTTGCTGGGCATTTCTGATTTGCGAGGACCGCAGCCTTGTCAACAGTGACGGCAGCCCTAAGCCAGCAGTAGAAAGACGCACACACACACACACACACACACACACACACACACACACACACACACACACACACACCCAGACATCAACATGTGAAGGTCAGCACTGAACTCTAAGCCCTCAACCCTGAACCTGACGAAACCCTAAGGGTTGGGGGTTTGGGGTTTAGGGAGTCTTAGGTATGCCTCACCGCTAAACCCTGAACACTCCTTGTGAGGATGGTGATGGAAGGCGTGTGCGGGATGTAGCAAGGATCTCGGCTGAGGTTTGAAAAACTTGTATAGGGGCCTGAATGGGTAGAATAGGGTTGGGAGTTTAATACGGTGTGTTTTTCAAACATGAGCGTACTTGGTAGGGGTATATCCAGACACTTGTGGCGACTGCTTGGTGTACTCTGGTGAAGAAGGCATGAAGCCTCGTGTTGCAGCGTTATCGGAGCCCGTGTGACCCTGCTGCCAGTTGAAGTTTTTGGGGTTCGTGAAGGCACCACGTTGAGAGTGTCGCCAGTGACACTGCTCCCCAGGATCATGTCAGAGGGTTGCTGAATACCTTAAACTAACAAACCCTACTTTTTGTAGGTTCTGATCATAAACCCTATTCTGGAAATATAGGGATCCTACAAAAAAGTAGGTTGTGGGAGGTTAAGGTAAAGTCTTGCGGCCGGTCGTGCTGGAGAGCGGGCACGAGCCGCAGAAACTACGGAAAGCCGCAGCAGCAGTCAGGCAAGGGACGGGGGAAGGGCGATCGAAGTCAGCGGCAAAGGTTTCAGATCAAGGGCAAACAGCCGCCAGGAGGGCCTAGCGCCTCAGGACAGTCCGGAGCATCAGGAGCTCTTTGCGTGCATCGCCAGGTTGGGTTTTAAGGCACGAAGACACCTTTGGCCAGGCTCTCCCTGGACACAACGCACCTCTGGACCTTTCAGAATGCAGGGGCACGGCGCGGACCTGCTCCGGGTGGCGGGTTTGGGATTTAGGGTTTAGGTTTAGGGTTTAGGGCAGAGGAAGCGACCGTGGAGGACCTGGGCCGCCTACACATCATCGTTGGGCACCGTGGGTGGTGCACGATCCAACATCAAGACATCTAGAAATCCTACAGGATCGCCTTCATGTCAGATACTCCGGCAGCTCTTCGACGGCTTGTCGTCGACCACACTACGCACCTTGACGTCTGACATCAAGGCGATCCTGTGGGATTTCTAAGTGTAGAGAGGTTTAGACCTGAAAGTCTTGAGCATCTGTCTGCGACCCGAGAGCCTTGCCAGGTTTTTCAACCATGAACCAACAGTGCGTGATTTTAGAGGTATCTCAATCAGGGGTCCTTGCAATAAATAAGCATCCCACTATTTGCGGTCTGCGTGAAGAAGCCTGCCCTACTTTCTGAAACTGCCCTGTCATTGGATTCTGTCTGCTGCATCTCCCAAACCTCCACAAAACCTTAAACCTAAAGCCCCAAACCTTATACTCTCATTGAATTAAGCCTTCCAACTTTATCCTACCAAAACCTACTCATTTGTAGGGCCACTATAGCTGATAATTAGAACCTAACAAAAAGTAGTAGGTTATTGTAGTTCAAGGTACCATTGAAAGATCTTTCTTAGCCCTATAGAAGCCCAGTATCCTAAGCGATTGGCCTCGTAGGGGAAGCTCAGGTCATGGCCCAGGGAGTTCTCGGACATCAGCTGGACACAGGCTCGCTTCTGCTAAGCCTGTGTCCTTGAGAGGTATTTTTACAGGACCCCTTATTCCACGCCTGACCCATGTCTCCAGGAAAGAAACCTCTTGGTGAGAAGTTGGTGCCGAGCTCAGTGTGCGGTTTCTTCAGAGGCTCCGACAGCCCGAAAATTCAGGATTTGGGGAGTGTTGTATGGGGCTGACCCTAAACCCTAAACCCTAAACAAGACGCTAAGCCCTAAACCCTTACACAAAAAAAACCCTAAACCCTAAACCCTATGTCGAATAGTTTCATAAAGGCACTTAGGAGTTGATGTAGAAGAGCGAGGGCTCCATAATGTGGGTTTTGTCGGCTGTAGCACGGGGGTTTAGGGTTTAGGGTTTAGGGGTTTAGGGTTTAGGGATTTAGGGTTTCAGGTTTGGCTTCATAATGTGGTTAAGTCGGGTTTAGCATGGGCAAATTGGAGCAAGACTAGACGCTTCAAAGTTCGAGAGGGGTCCTTAGAATGATTTATTGGGAATATGGGCAGTTCTCTGAACTAGTGTCCCAGTTTAGGTCCCCAAAATAGTACGACACCGTTACAGTCATGACCCTAATAGGGAAACCAGTGCCTACAATCCTGAATCAAGGGATCCTGAAATCTTTAGTTGGTTATTGTTTGTTTCAATCTAGGCGTTTGAATTTGAGTCTTGGCGGTCTAGGGCCTATGGCAGTGTTTAGTTCAAGCTCTAGGAGCGGTAGAGTTGCAGAATTAGCTTGACACCAAAGACGTCCTGCTTCGGTGTGCGAACTTCGAAACTGAGAATGCCTTCTTTCGTCGGGGATGCCGCAGCGCTCCGGCTCACCTACCTGTAACTGCCATAACCCTAAACCCTGAAACTACCATAACTGCTACTGTTCTGGTGCGGTCCTGATATGAACCGTAGCATCGACTCCTACGGAACCCTGCGAAGAAGCTGGTGATGGTAGATGTAGGTAAACCCTACCTTAAACTACCGAACCCTGCTTTTTTGTAGGTTCCCATTATAAACCCTATGGAATTTTATAGGGACCCTACAAAAAAGTAGGTTTTGGTAGGTTAAGGCAGACGCTTCTTAAGGTACCTCTAGGGCTGCATTTGAGTGTTTCCGCCTTCAGGGTGGTCTGGTTGGGGCTGCAAGGCTTGGCGTCTTAGGGCTTCAGGTTTAAAGGGTTTTAGGGTTGCGGGGGCTTGCGGGGTTTAGTTTCTTTAGGGTTCAGCATTTAGGATTTAGGGCTTAGCGAGGTTTAGGTGAATGTATTCTGAAGCTTTATAGTCATCGAACCCCTACAGGCCTTTAGCACTAAACTTCTTGAGCCCTAGACCGTAAACCCTAAACTCTAAACCTTAAACCCTAAACCCTTCAGGCGGAAGCAAAAGCCCGGGACGTCCTAAGCCACTTTCCGCGAGGCCCTTCACTACTCAGAGGCCTTGCAGTATGCCATCGAAGGACACCTCTGCGGTTTGCTTAGGGGGTTCCTTAACGGCTGCCGTTCTGTAGGGGTTACCTGGTTTAGGGTTTAGGGTTAAAGAGTTGCTATATTGATAAGTTATATAGTTTACTTGTTCCTTGGCAGATTCTGTTGAAACTCCGCAGTGGGGTTAGTCTCCAATCCCGAGAAGCCGCACACCAAATCCTGATCCCTAAGCCCTAAACCCTAACCCCTAAGCCCTGAACCAAAACGGACCCTCGTAAACAGGCCCATACCGGCCACAGCCTTCCACTTTTCATCCTTACGGAGACCCTGAAATGAACCCTGGTAGAGCAGGGAGTTTGTGCTTAGGATGCAGCTTCTGTGAGCCCTAAACTCTCTAAAACCCTGAACCCGAAACCCCGCCTAAAAACCTAAACCCAAACCTCGGCACCGTACATTTCCGTTTGCCCTGATCTGTTTGATCTGTTGGAATTCCCCCACTGAAGAGGCTTCAAGGCCGCCAGGCAAAAGGGCATTATGGCCTAGGTTTTGTAGGGTGATCAGGTTTAAAATCAGGGTCCCAGACCCTATAAACTCTGGGGTGCTTTCTGTTCTTCCTGTAGGCTTCACACCAAGCCATCGCTCAATGCTAAGGCCTCCGGCCGGGCATTAGGAAACTTTAGGGCGCCCACACCATATATGGTCAGGCGTCTGGCGTTCCCAGCCCCCCCCCCCCCCCCCCCAATGGTATGGTCTGCTAGGGTGGGGGGGGGGGGGGGGGCTGGCGTGTGCGGACAGGGGTCGGAGCCGTTGGAGCTGTCACTGGATGGTGGGATGGTGCTGGCGGCCAGGGCTCACACGCAAGCCCTTCGCAAGCAAGCCGTAAACCCTATAACGCAGCGCGTGCCCTTGTTTTGAGTAACCTTAAGTTGTACTTCCAACCCTACACCCAACCATAAACCCCACCTAACTGCAGGCTCTAAGCCTAAAGCAGAACATACACCGCAAGTCCTCCCTAAGCCCTTGTCGACTCGAAGCGTTATACCTTGTAACCGTAAACCCAACACTCAAAAGCTTAAGCTAAACCCTAAACCCCAAAACCCCACAACCACCCCACAGGGGGAAGAGGGACCCCACACCCCACACCACAGGGGAGGGGGGGTCCCACCCTATATCCGGACCATTGACCTTTGGGGGGGGAGGGGGGGGGGGGGCCGCGGAGCGCGTGACCATATATGGCCTTGATACCCTGAGTCCTAAGAAGTCCTAAGACCTACTTACGTAAGACAGTGAGCACTAACCCCTTGCGCACCAAAACCCAAATACCCCAGTACAAAATCAGAGTTTCGCTTTACTTCAGTGCCTCCTTGCAAGGACTTGTTGTTCTCGGTTCTAGGGCAGATGGAATAGAGACATAGAGGAGCCGAAGGAGTGGCTTTCGACAGCAAGAAGCCTTGGAAAGATTTGCTTAGGCCTCTGACGCTTCCGATGTAGGAATTCTCTAGAGGCCCTGGCCCCATTTTCGTTACTATTGTCATTGCTGTTGTTATTACTCCTGTTCTAGACTTAGGTTTTTTCAAGCTGATACCAGCGCGGCAAGCTTGACATTTGTTCAGCGAGGGGTTTTTTCAGTGCAATCATGTTCTAATTCCATTTTCACCTTCAGCTCAAGCCTAAACCCCAAACCCTCGGCTCCTGTAGTTCTTACCTCACTCTAACGTCCAGCTTTCGGTGTCTACTTACCTTTGGTTAGTAGTAATAGTTATAATTAGAGTAGGGTTAGGGTTCCTTAAAAGGGGTCTATAAGGGCTACTATAACTACCATAAGGGTTAGTTTTGGTTAGTAGGGAATGGAAAAATGGTAGTAATAGTAGTTATAATTGTACCCCATTCCTCCATTCCCGACAAACCAAAGGTAAGTCTATGGGCCCATTTTTTCAGGACCTTTCAAGAAGTTTCCAGCCGTTGCCGTGCTGGCCGGGCCCTCAGGACCAATCCTGGGCAAATTCTGAAGGTGTGGGTTTAGGGGTTTAGGAGTTTAGGGGTTTAGGGGTTTAGGAGGTTAGGGGTTAGGGTTTAGGGGTTCAGGGTTTAGGAGTTTAGGGGGTTCAGGGGTTTAGGGTTGAGAGTTTAGCGCTCAGAGGTTTAGGGTCTAGGAGTCTAGGGCCCCAAACTCAGGAGTTTCAAACCAGACTGCAAGCTTGATGTTCATTTTTCATGTTAGAACCCGTATCACAAGAAGGGCCAATAAGCAAGACACCTCCAATCTCAAGACACGTTTCGGGCCGATTTGGAGACGAGCTGCTTCCAAGGAGGAGGACGTCATCGTGTCGCCGGGACCTCAAACTTCAACGAGAGGTGAGCGTGTGCTTAGGCCTTACCCAGGGGTTTCCACTTACCAAAAAAACAGTGATGTAGGTCCTGAATGCTATGCTCTGATTGGTACCAGTACCTGCTACGCAAAATCCTCTTATTCGCATGCTGGGGCTGCTGGGATTAGAGTGATTAGAGTTGGAGTTTGGGGTGAACTGAGTGACGGCAGAGAAGAGACGACGCAGTCGTAGTCGGAATTGAGGCGAGTTGTCTACAGTCTACACCTAACTGTACGATTCGTAGAGTTCCATGCCCCAAGGAGGTAGTTGAGTTGGTAGCGTAGTCCTACCTACCACGAGAACAAGTAGGCCAGGCTGTAAACCGCAAACCTAGACACCAGGACTTGAAGTCGAATTTTTAAGTCTACCTGGACCCGAAGGAGCCTACCTCTTTAGGGTTCCTTATAGTATGATTCCTTATATGAGCATCGGACAAAACCTCCGTAAGAGCTAACATGACTAGAGCGCAACCGAGATGGTGAAAAACTAGGGTCTAGTAGGAAAACCGATAGGGGCCGACCCATGTAAGTCTTCTGGCATCTTGTAGTTGATCCCTGCATAACCGATAGGGGCCGACCTGAGATCTCGGCATGAGCAGGTCGAACAATAGGTTTAGGCCGCCGCTCATATGCTTCCGTAAAGAGGTAGGTTTTCTCAAGGTTGACGGGGTTAAGGTAGACTTCAAACCCCAATCCTGGAGCTCTAACCCTAAACCCCTAAACCCTAAACACCTAAACCCCTAAACCCTAAGCCCCAATCCTGAAGCTCTGAACCCGGAGGGGGAGCCCTCCCTGACCCTGGCAGGGCGGACTTCTTCCTCTTCTTCCAACAACTTCGGGAGGCCGTGACGAGGGATCAGCGCTGCCGAAAGAGACTCTAAGATCGCTTTTAGTTCAGGAATTTACCTTAAAGGGCTCCTTAAAGGGATCTATGAGAATGAAGGAATATGTACCCTAAGTCATGTCAGGACCCTTACGATAATTTAAGGTATAACTTCCTTAATTAGGGGATAATATGGAGTCTCTGAGTTCAGGCTTCACTTCATCAAATAGGGTTTGCATCCCTTTCGAGGCGTACAAAAACTGCAACAAGATGTTCTGCCTTTTCATCGGGTAAGAAGGATCCTACTGCTTGAGGTCTTCAGTAAGGGGCGGCTCCGATTTTTGAAACTCACAGTTGTACCGGGCAGCTTTGATGCGGCTGTGTTTCTTAAGATTTTGGGGGTCTGGGTTCCCCAGCAGTCTCCCTTTTTTCTTTTGAGAAAAAAGTGGGGGGGCAAAGGGCAAACTTATTGGGGGGCTTGGGAAACCTACAGGGGAGTGTAAGACGCAGTGGAATGGGATTGATTTCGAGGCATTCGACTCGGTTCAGGCTTTCGTGCCTTGGGGTGACGTGTGGAGGCTTGGGCACAGGGCTTTGGGCCGCGTTCTTGGGCTTGCTCCTTCGGAGGACGGGTTAACCTTGCTGGGCAGACCCTGCAAACGTTAAACCAGTTAGGTCAGAACTGAGTTCTGTTCGCCTAAGTATAGATTTGGCAGACTTTCTTCCACTTTGGACTGAGAGGACACATCAGTCGTACACCCTAGGGTGCTTGGGCTTGTGGTGGTTCTGGGAAAGCTGTATCAAGCACGAGAGGTTATTTTGGAGTTGAAAACTGAGGACGCCTGACCCTTGTAAGAATACGCATGCGATGACGAACTCGCAGTTTCTCGAAGATGCCTTCATTTTTCAAACACCATGACCGTGCCATCCTATCTATTTCGATCCCTGGATAATGTTTTTTCAGGTTCATACAGTTACACCATAGTTTACACCACAACCTTGTGCAGGGCCAGCACAGAGGGGCCTGCATGCCTGCACGGTCGCAGGGTGTAAAGTTTTGGCATGGCGGGTTCCAGCAGAGGTGTTGGGTGTACTTCATATCGGTTGTCTCTCTGATTTGGACGACTCTTTCGCACACTGAAACTGCGTACGCCGCTCTTATGACCAGCATGCCCCTCAAAGCCTCAATCAGGCGTAGCTTAGAACTCCTGCAGATGACACACCACGAAGAGCGCAAGATACATGCCTGAATACTTGCTATTCTTCCTTCGGGCTCCTTAAGTTTAACAATATCATACTATATACCGTATGATGTGCTGTAAACCCCTGTTCTAATTGTATATAAAGGCCGTTGTATTGTACTCTTGGGATGCACGCGTGTACGGCGGAGTGTCTGGCTAGATGAGCATGGACCCTGAGTCCTGAAGAAGCTCCGGGTGGGGCCCGAACAACTTTAATTTCAACACCCACACAAGGCTCGAAATCTTACTGCAATAATAAAAAAAAATTAGTAACTAGTAACAAGAAGAAGAACAATACAACAGTAATAATGATATACTTATACTACTAAATGCTACTGATATAGTAGTAATGGCCCTTTTGGATCCCTGAAAAAGAAAGGTCTTAGTGGAGGATGACTCCTTGCTCTGCGCCCGGAGCTCATTCGTTCCCGAGCATTAGCCAGTTGTGAGGAGCCGGGGCGATTTCGTCTTGAAGGTTCAGTGTCACCTGAGGCTGAAAGGTCAAGGGTCGAGGTTGGGTTAGGGCTTGGGGGTGAGAGCTCGGACCTGTCAAACGTATTGTCCACGAGTTTGTCAGGTGTTGGAAAGTAGGTGGTTCCTGAAGTTATGTCAGTATTTCAGAAAGGGTCGTGGGACATGTTCCTTGGGTCGTAAGCATGATGTTCGGTCACGGGTTTTGGTGGGGGTCGTCTCGGGCGGCAGCTCGTGAGTGGGTTGGGAGCAGCTCGCGAACAGGTGAGAAGCGGGGTCGGTTTCGGAGACCCTGATGGCAGGTGTTTCCAAGCCACTCCCGAGCTATCGCCAACTCATCTCATAGAATATACATACATATATATATATATATATATATATATGTCATATGTCCACATATATACATGTATAAAGATGTGTACATATATATATATGTATATATACATATGTATATATATATATATATACATATATATATATATATATATATGTGTATAGTCTGAACACCTCCGCACCGAAGACCAGAACAGACCCCTGATTTGGGGGAGCCTTCTTGCAAATTGTGCGAGCACTGGGTGGGCAAAGGAAAGTTTCAAAGTCCGAACCACCTGGAGATCTGAAAGCGGAACAGAGCATCCTCATGCCTTTATGATACCCTAGAAGCCTTCGCCCTTCACTTCATGCCCTACTAAACCCTATTGTTCAGGCCGTGTGCCTGGAAAAACTGGGGGGGGGTGGCGGATGGCTCAGGGAGAGCACTACACTTACCTTTCGTTAGTAGGGAATGGAGGAATGGGGTACAATTATCACCACTATTGCCACCATTCTTCCATTCCCCACTAACCGAAGGTAGGTACAGAGGGTTCTGCAAAGAGATGGAGGCTGGGGAGTTGCAACACTCACCTCCTAGATTCTAGGTTGGTAGTTTTTTCAAGAATTAAGGTTCCTTTTGTGGTAGCCTAAATAGTAGGTGCCGTATTATAAATAGGGATCCCAAAAGTGACCATAATTTTGACAACCACCCAGGCGAATATCATAAGCCCTGCAAATCCCTGAGCTCTATGCGCTAACTTCCACATCCCTGCACGGAGATGCACTTTAGATCCAAACTATGAACAGCTGAGGTCAGCGCATGGAACGAGGCTGCTCGCGGGCCTTACGCTGCCCGACGGTCACGGCTGCTGCGTCCGGGCACCAAGATTCCACAGTTGAGGGATTCTGAGGTCTGTGAATTATGGCATGGGTGTACTTACCTTGGGTTAGTAGGGAATGGAAGAATGGTAGTAATAATAGTTATAATGTACCCCATTCCTACATTCCCTACTAACCAAAAATAAGTGTAGCGGATCGGTGGCTTTACCTTACGGTTGCGCTTGGAACCCAGAACAAGTGCCACGTTCGTTTATCTCCCGTCTGAATACTGTCGAAGAATCCATCATGTTATGTGCCTGTCTACATCTGTTTACATGTGCCCACCTGTATTTAATTTATTGTTCTACATAGTCTGTATTGGCATCTGTGTACTCGTATGTGGGTTTCCGAAAGCAGGGGACCCTAATTTGAAAGACCCCCAAAAAAGGTACCCGAATTTTCGGAAACCCCCATGTATGACTGCAAGCTGTGTCTGTCTTGTTGTAGCAGAAGATTCTGCACCATGTCCTCATTCTCATACGGGGTAAGCACACGGCTAGCATCTACGTTTAGGGCCAAAGATGTGCACAAAGGGTCCTGCAACCACGGGTTCGGTTTGGGTTTAGCGAACCTTGGGCTTAAGGTTCGGGTCAGGGCTCCGGGTTTTGGATACAGTTGATGATGGAAATCCTGCATTACCCATAATAAGGAATATACCATAATTCCCTCCTTAAGGTAATGCAGGATTTATATCATCAACCCTAAACCCTAAACCCCCTATAGATCCCTTAAAGGAGCCCCTTAAAGGTACCCTTACAGATCCCTTTAAAAGGAGTCCTAGGATTTCTATCATCAACCGTATGAGGCCTCAGCCCTGAACCCTGAGCTGTAAGTGCGAAGTATATAACCCAGAGACTCCAATATCCCTTAATTAAGGAATATTCCTAAAATCATATTAGGGATCCTACTACAATTTAAGGTATATTCCTTAATTAAGGGATATTGGAGTCTCTGGGAAGTCGCTGAGCCTGCGCCTCTCTTCCCACAGGCCCCAGATCCCCAACGCCAAAACCCTAAAGGGAACTCCAGAAAGTTGGAATATGGATTAATGGTAGGATCCCCTATAACTTACCTTAAAGGGGGTTACGATAATGATATTCCAACTTTCTGGCTTCTACTTAAAGCCCTAAACCTGAATCCCGAATCTTAAGCCCAGGAGGCCGAAATCATCAAACCCTACTGAAAGATCACTTCTCAAAGTGCAGAAGTACAGAAACCTGCGAGGATCCTTCAAAAAAGTTAACGCTAAAGCACAGCAAGGGGGTATCCACCTCTACCCTAGGGCCCCATGGTAGTTCCTTTTGAGGGTTCATGTTTAGAATCCCATGAGGTAATCCCAAAAAGGAACTACTATGCGGCTTCTGGGTAAATACCGCCGTTGCCTTCTTGTGCCAGGCGTCGACAGCTTCCCGGGCACTGCCTGGATGTTTGCTTCCCAACGGCTGATGCGCCCGAAGCCCAGAGGTGAAACCCCTGGTAATTCCTGAGGGCTCCGGTTACCTAAATAACCGTAGTATAATGGGATATTGGGTTATTGCATATCATTTGGTTAGTTCCTAAGCAGCTTTGCTCATACTCAGAACTAAGCGGAAGGTCGAGGTTTAAAGGCGAGTTTAAATGGGAGTTTCCGAAAATAGGGGTACCTTATTTTGGGGTCCTTATAATCGGAAGCCTACTATTAAGGGTACTGTATTAGGGTCCCCTATTTTCGGAAACTCCCAAATTACACTCAACCCCTAAGCCGTGGGAAGGATTCTGGGTATTCGGAGTCTCAGTGCCACGGATCGCTTCTTGGCTGGGGAGGGAGGGGCTTCTGTTACAGTAAACCCCATAAAGTTGGAAACCGGATTGAAGCCAAATAGTGCTGGGATTCCCTATAAATTTCTCTCTAAGGATTGCGGTTATGGGGTTTTACCTTGTGGGCTTCTACTGTAGACAGAGAGCAAGAGATGCCTGCCTCCTGCAACCAGTGATCCGCCCTGGCCCCACAGAAATGTGCTACAGGGGCCTAAATAATTCCCTATGCCAGTTTTTGGGCGGTCCTTGTTATAAGTATATAGTATAATATGCCCCCAAACCCTATTCTAATTATTCAGGCCCCTATAGTACCTTACAGCTACAAAGCACTTTGCTGTCCTGCGACTTCCGTATCCCCCGAATAGTATACTCCATGTCTGATACGGTCTTGACATTAGGGTTTAGGGGTTCTTTAATTAGGGTGTAATTGGGGCCCATAACATAGGGGTCGGAATATTTCTTGCAGCTAAGACGAAAAAGCCCCGAAACCAATCTCCAGCTACTAAGGTTTCTTTTGTGTAGTAGCCCTTTTTTGCAACCCTTTTAGATCGCTTTAAAGGAAGCCTACTGAAATTAGGCCCTTACATGGCATCAACCAGCATCCTACAGCCTCCTCCTCCTCCGCGAACAACCCGGCCCTCAAACCTGGGAGCGACCTGCATCCCGGGTTTGGAGTACCATAATTCTTAGAAATATATATATTTTTAAAATTTTTGGTTATTATTATAATTATAATCCCTAAAAAACAGCTAAAATTATAATTTGTGCAAGGGTTCTAAGTTCAGTATAGAATTGAATACTTTGTTTTGGTACCTGTTCCTGAAAGGAACCATTGAGAAATAAAAGTCAAATATATTTTCCTCCCTGGTTCCTTCAAAGTCCAGGCATGCTTTCCGGGTAAAGCCGAAAAGTCGTAGGAGTTTGAGGTTCAAGGACTGGAGAACCACCCTCCTTACTTGCAGAGTGGACTTCATGAATCAGAACAAGCAGGCCTCAACAACTGAAGGTGCATTCCTTGATGAAAGGGCTATTTATATACCAGAAATGTTGCAGAACCCGTATACAAACCTTCTCATAGCCTAACCCGAGACCTTTCAGCCTAAACCCTACCCCCAAAAAACCTCAATCCTAAACCTTGTACCTTAAATCAAAGAAACCCTTAGAGATATAGAAAAGGGGACTATACTTCCTTTTATAAGCCTTAGTGGGCCCTCCCCCTACCTGTTAAGGGTCCCCTAAGCAAGGAGTTGCTACCCGAGGTGACTACTTGCCCCGTTGGCCACGGAACTCCTGGGACAAACACCTTCGCCGGCTTCTCAAAGACCCAGAAAGTCATTGTATCAAAGGGCTCTTAGGGTTTAGGGTTGTGGGTTAGTCCCAAGTTAGAATCCTGATATAAGGGATCCAAGGGTTGGCTTCGGGTTTATAGGGTGTCTGGGTTTAGGATGCTTAGGGGTGTAGGGTTTGGGGTAAAGGGCTCCTTATACAAGGGATCTTTCATCCCACCTTCACCACCTTCTCAGAGAGCCGGAAGGTCAGTGCAGGGTTCTAAGGGGGGAAGCTACACGGAGTACTATAATGGGTTCTATTTCAGGGGCCTTAAGAACTAGCAATAGGGTTTTGGCATATCTTCATGTACATATATAATGAGAAACCGTAAGCAGCAGTATGAATAATTACTCCGACCGCCGTGGTTTTCTTAGGGCTTTGGGGTCTTATTCGGGTGAGTGTGCGGTTATGGGTTTAGGCTTTTGAGGCTATTGGGGTTTTAAGGTCTTGGAGTTGGGGTCTAACCACAAACGAATCGAGGGCTTAGGTGTTCAGATGGTGAGAATTCTGGATAATTTGGCGGAGTTGTTTATGGCTTTCGAGCTTTCGAGTTGAATTTTTGCAGGGTGTCTGAACTGGTTGTGAATGGTGTTGCGCTCTGACTGTCTGTCGGAGTACATGGCGCGTTTGTATCGTGTTTTAGGGCATACTGTGTTAAATGTGCGTCAAGACCCAGACGGAGGGGGCTACTTATCACCGTAGCATATCTGAATGACCACAAATGCTACCTTCAAGCACCACGCCCAATTTTTGTGCGGCAAGGCCTGCATGACATGCCAGCATGTCAACTGCTTTAAGCCAAAAATTGGCTTTTCTTGCTTGAGTTGCAACTGGCCCTCCAAATCCCCAAACCCAACCCTAAACCGCACCGACGTGTAGCCGAAGCTGCTTAATATAGTGGCCTGAATAATTACCTATACTATTGGGTGGGGGTCCTTATTATAATTATAGTATCATGGGCCCCAAAACCCTATTCTAATTATTAAGGCCCCTACATTATCCTCCCTGAGGTAAATCGGCCGGTCGACAGGGAAGACAGCACCCGCCTTGGCTTGGTGGGTTTGGGGCATAGGGTTCAGTTCAGTTTGGGTTTAGTGTTTAAGGTTCTGTAAGATTTTGGCGGGCTTTCTACAGGTTTCTGGCTCGCCCTAGTGATACGAGGGGATCTCATTTTACACAGCACTGACGGTGTTAGAACGTGTATAGAATGTACGGGCGTGCGCAGTTTCTGCTACTAGCATGCCCCGAACGGACCCAGAACGGCCTTGGGTGAGAATCTTTAAGCGTGTGGGAGTTTCCGAAAATAGGGGACCCCGACAACGTACCCGAATTAGTAGGATCCTGACAAAAGAGGACCGCAAAGTAAGGTACCCCTAATTTTCGGAAAGTCCCATACAGGTTCGAATTTGTGGAATCATTTCTAAAAGATCATGTCCGAGTTGTCTCTGCTTGGCAATTGTTTCCTCATACATTGATGTCTGATACTCAGGGTGCCCAAACCTCTAAACTAAGTCCGAAAACCCTCTAAAAACCACAAGCCCGAAACCCATGAAGCCCTAAACTCAAAACCCCAAAAAGGGGGGGGGGGTTTCTGCTAAATGTCAACGAAGAGCTTCGAGTGGCTTAGCACGAAAGTGGTGATGTAAGTAGGTCGAACTTGGAGATCCCCCAATACCCTTTAATTAAGAAATATGGGAGTTTCCGAAAATTAGGGGTACCTTATTTTAGGGTCCTCATAATAAGGATCCTACTATTTAGGGTACTATATTAGGGTCCCGTATTTTCGGAAACTCCCATATGGCTTAAATTGTATAGGGCTTCATATCATGATTTAAGCTATATTCCTTAATTAAGGGGTATTGGGCACTCTGGGAAATAGCAGAGGTGTAGAAGCACGCTCTACTGGACACGATCGCCTTAAGACTTGTAGTACCCCTGTTGGTTTAAGTATTCCTGATCATAGGACCCTGGGCCTTCATGATAACACGTAAATAGAGCCAGCAAGCTTAACGAATTGCCAAAATACTGTGTTTCTTTATGAGGGTCTGTTGTCGGTGGTGGTTCACATCGAACTTCACCTGCAAGTAGTATATTTCTGCATAGGGGTCAAATCTGACAACACGTCGTGAAAATTAGAGCTCGAAGCTGCGGGCGCAGCACCCTGGCCATAGTTGATGTTCCTCATTCCTTTTCTGCCAACAAGCAGTTGTTGCATACCGTCCGGAAGGGACCTTGGCAAGGGTCCCTGTAACTTCTAGTTCCTACCCTAAGGCTGCACAGTTCCTTTTTGGTGTTCATATTGAGAACCTTATAAGGTGATCCCCAAAAGGAACTACTGTGCAGCCTCTGGGTAGTTAAGGGCACGGTTATGCAACGATCTTCAACCTCAGACACCCAAAACCGCCTAATGGCCTAATTAATACCTGTGCAAGGCCACTGTAAAGCCCTTAAAAAGCACTGTAACGCAAATAAAAAAGCTTCATGAGCATCAAAAAGCCGTAGCTGTCTAGCATATTCCCTTAACTTCCCTATTCCTTGAAGTGTGCCAACTGCTTGGCGGACATCAAAAAGGAGCTTTAAAAAAAAACAAATATATATATATATATATATATATTCCTTCGAGATCCAAGGTGCATAGTCCCCGAGGTGGCTCGCGCCCGGCGCATCGGCGAAGGGCACGTGGATGGCCGGGTATCGGCAAAGACGTCGTGGGGCCCAGATCGGCCTTTAAGGTGGTTTCGTGCTGGGTTTTAATTTTCCTAAGGACCCCCCAAGTATAAGTACCCTCTAATATGCCCCAAATACCCGCGACTAAGGGCCATAAAGACTTTATTACAGGGCCCGCGGGGGGTCCTGGTAGGGTTTAGAGTTTAGGGTTTGGGGTTTAGGGGGGTTGAAGGCTTCAGGTCTCCAAGTTCTTTGCCGCTCTCCAGCGTAGTTCCTTTCTCGGGTTCACCTCTTTGTGGTCTGGACCCGGTAACAGTTACAAGGGGGCCAGGTATGTAACAATCAACGAAAGAACTGGATTGAGATGATAGCTCAGGTCGTGGGCCATTACATCTCAGTTATGGTGCCTGTGAAGAATTGAAATCAGCTAACACACAATTGGCACCTATATTGAACCCTACAAAGCCTCATCTTATATAACCATGAAAAAGTGTTACGTTAACCATCCCATGGCCCTTTACCCAAAGTCCGGAAAGCGAAAACTAACCCTCAAACCCAAAAACCCTGAAGCCTTAACCCCACACCCAAAGTCTGGAAACCTGAAAGTTGTCGCCGGAGATTTGAGATTCCCCGAGACTCGACACCTTAATGGAGTTCTTACGATCTTCAATTGGTAGAGCGTATTTGGGGAAGATAAAGGCTATTTGGGGGGGGGGGGGGTGGCTTCTAGGTTTTCAATATACCTCAAGTTGTGGAGTTTAGGGGTTTGGTGTGTTTCAAGGGAGACGGAATATAGATTCCTGAGTTCGGCGTCTCCGTGTTCCGAGACTAGTCTGTCTCGGGCATCTGGGTGCCAGGACCCAGCAAGGTATCCCCAGCCCTCCCCCTAGACATTCGGAAGCCCTAGACCTTGAACTGTAACCACTTAGGCAAACCCTGAACCCGAATCGCTAGCAGTTAAGTAACTAGGCCCAAACTCCTCAAGCCCTGCCTGAACACACAACCCCAATTCTGCGTAGAAGCCCTTTCGAACCCCTACACCAGTTGAGGTACACGCAACAGTCGGCGGAGGTGTTCGTAAGTCCTCGCCGGGACACCCAAGACGGATGTTGACAGCTTTGGGTTTAGGATGCTTAGGACAAGGGCTGCCACAAGTTCGAAAGGATTGACGAGTAAAACGTCGGGTTGTAGGCCGCCCGTACAGCTTGAAGCTGCAGACCTTCAAAAACAACGCCGCATTTGTAGAAAGGAGGAGAAGCACAGAAATCCGATTCTGACGGTGTCTTGGCGATGTAGCCAACACAGGGAGTGAGCTTGTTGAATTCCGACTTCAGGCTTTGCTAGGTTTGGTTTTACTGGACTCTTGTTAAAGGGTTTAGTTCAAGTTACCATAGTAATGTACAGAAACCTATTATTTACTATAGATCCCTAGATCAATTATGGTAACTTGCTTTAAACCCTTGAAGAAGAGCGTGTGCGGATCTCTCAGGATGTTCTGCTGACAATGTTGAACATCGGGGTCTTGATCCGGGCTTTGGAGTGGCAGTCCGTCGATCTGTTGAAGCTTTTCTCCTCACTATAGGGGCCGAAGTAAGGTTCCTTTACAGGGGTCTGTAAGGGTTACTATAAGGGCCATTATAAGGATTTAGTATCGGGAAGTTGAATAATTGCCTATATTTTCTTGGGGGTTCCTTATTCTGATCATAGTATAATGGGCCCCAGAAACCCATGCCCCTACATTATTCACACTTCCATTGCATGTTGCACCGGATCCCAGCATGCCTTTGTGTGTGTGTGTGTGTGTGTGTGTGCGTGTGCGCGTGCATCTTCGTGCAGTTTAAGGCTTAAGGTCCTGATGCTGAACATCACACGCCATATGCACAAAGATCCTTCACCCCTCTACTCAAGCCTGAGCACCCGAGGCCAGTACGCGAGGCCCTGGCATTCTTGAATCTGTTGCTCGTACTACTCCCGGGAACCCTGAGACTCTATGAATCAAGAGCGCAACCACGGAGCCCAGTATTCCTTTCCTATAGACCCCCAAGGTAAAATAATGGCCCAAAACCTATAAAAGGCTATTACTCTACATACTCTAAGGGTCCAGGTACACTAAACGTACTCCAAATTTCTCGCGGGATTCTGAACATGATGCACGGCACATTCCAAAACTTACTCAAAGCGCCCATCCGTACTAGAACCACACACAGTCCCCTCCCCCCCAAAAGGGCCCATATAGTACCCGTAAACAGGCTCTTCTGGTACCCTTACAGTACCAAGAAAAGGCCCCTATATGTATATATATATATATATATATATGGTCATATATATATATATATATACCCTTATGGTACCTTGAAAAAGCCCCCCCATAATAAAACAAGCCCCCCCCATCTTATGATAGTAGCCTTAAGAGGCCCCTGTATGCCCTAGTGGTGCCTTTGACAAGCCCCCGTATCAATGATGATACTTCCTAAACCCTAAACCCTAAACCGCTTACCCTTAGATGGACCCCTATGTACACGCATTCAGGGGAAGAGGAGCTGGCCGAAGCAGCAAGGGACCCGACGCGGTGTTGGGCTTTGGGTTTCGGGGGTTTTGGGGGGCTTCGGGTTTAGATGGGTTCCGGGTTTAGATGGGTTTAGGGTTTAGATGGCTTTAGGGTTTAGATGGGATTGTGGTGTATGGCGGGTTTAGGGTTTGGGGATTACGGCTTCGTTTGAGGATGTTGGGGGGGATAAAGGCTTGTGGGGTCGAGGGGTTGGGATTAGGGCGTTTGGGGTTTAGGGTTTTGTGCTCGGGGGGATGGGGGCTTAGGGCTTTGATTTGAGGGTTTGGGATAGGAGCGGTCTTGCGGAATGGAGTTTAGTACATTTTTGGCCTCAGATTCTGTGGGTCAGGTTACTAAAGCGCAGTAGGTGTTTATGTAGGGCTCAATGTTTCCGGATACAGGGTTTGAGTTTAGGATTTATGGCTACGATAAGGTTTAGAGTTTAAGTTTAGGAGTTGCGGCATACTCATTTTTTGTCGAGCGCAGACTACCCAGCTTCTCACTTTCGGATTCTAACCAGAAGGATAGGTCCTTGAGGAGGTGGTTTCGCAGGGGGGCATGGCTACTTTTGGAGGGTCAGGCTCACGGGCGTAGGGCCTGTTAGAGTCACATTTAGTGCTTAGGGGTTAGGGTTTAGGGTTTTAGGGGTCAAGCGGCAGGCGTTTAGGCTTCGGGCAGGATCGTGGTTTTGACGGCTTCGGTCATCTGGACATGGACCGACAACGTCTATGAATGAGGAAGCTCTCATAAGAACAGGCTTTGAACCCACGGGTACCACGCACAAGGTCGGACCCACTATGATGCCGGGCGTCTTGTAAGCGGCGTATGATCTTTTTTCTCTGTGAAGTGATGCGCGTGCTTGCGGATTGCCTAGAAGATCATTGGCCAGTCAAACAACGGAAATAATGTTAGGAAGTCCGAGGTGCATGGCAGGGTTTCTTTTAACAAGTACCCTGTTCCAAACATAGGGCTTCAGTAGTAATTTCAATCGGGTTTGTTTGGCGTCTATACTGTAAATATGAAGATGAACTCCTTTTTAGCTACCCAGCTTCATCCCTACTGTTCGCACCTTGTGGTACAAGATGAAAGAAGCCGAGTAGCCGAAACAAGGAACCGAATGGTAGAGTGTCGGCACAGGTCGGTGCTGTCATGCAGACGAAGCCTCTATTGGGTGGTTGTCAATATTAGGGTCCTGTTTTAGGTCCCTATTATAATACGGCACCTATCATTTAGGGTACCCCAAAAGGGACCCTAATTTTGACAACCACCCAAATGACCTCCCGAGAAGCCTGCTGCACTCATCACCCGGAAGGCAAAACAATGAAGTGGGACACGGAGCTAACGTAGGGGCCTTAATAATTAGAATAAGGTTTGGGGCATATTATACTATAATCATACTAAGGAACCCCCAAAACCCCATTCTAATTATTGAGGACCCTACATTAATTGCAAAAGACTGGAGGACCTTCAACCCTACACTACGCCACACATCATCCGAACTGCTTTACTAGGATCGATCCGTTTCGCCGAGGAACTTGGGGCAGCTACGCTGAAACTGCGGCGCGAGGCGCGCTAAAGGCTTTTTCGGGGAGGACTTATGTTTGGGGTTTTGCGGCAGCACATATGGCCCTGCACCCTAAAACCTATAACTCCTAACGCCCCAAGCCGACGACCAACCTGGAACCGTATCGGAACTGTATCCGTCCAAAAACATCCAAACCTTACCTTTGGTTAGTACGGAATGGAGGAAAGGGGTACAATTATAACAACTGTTCATAACTACCATTCTTCGATACTAACCGCAGGTAAGAAACCTGCTCTGTCCCCAACGTCCTTCGCCAGGCCTATGCCGAGAGCTTTGCCGGCGAGCTGCAGCGGGCCGCATTGGCTGGTCCCCCGGAGAGGGTGGAGATGAGTAGTCGTGCCAGGGTTTCGGATTTAGGGGGCATCCGTCAATCTCGCGGCTACCTGAAGTTTGCTGCTTTAGCGAAGCTGTGAGGGATTTAGGATTTCAGGCTGCCCTAAACCCTAAACCCTAAACCCTGGAACCCTAAACCCCCAAGGCTACGGGTGCCTGGGAGAATGCGCTTCTGAAGGCCAAACTCCTGGGGTGGTCACATATACTTCGATCTAAGGCCGTGTTGGTTCCGGGTCGTCTCCGGATACCACTACTTGGGGGTTCATGGGTAGTTATACATGGGGTTATAAGTCCCCTAATAGGGGTTATAACCATAGTTACCCGAATTAAAACCCACTGATAACTACCCATGAACCTCCAAGTATTCAATATTCAGCTTCCAAGGCACTCAGCACTACCTCCACGAACCTTATCTGGGTAAGGCTGTGGCACTTTTGCCTTTTTGCCCGAAGACTCCCGATCCCTCCGTGGTTTTGAGCACTGTCATCTTTTCAACATGTTCCTCAATATGCCCGCAGACCTCAATAAGCATGGAGATGCCCGACAGCAATCCCGCACACTACCCTACAACGATCCTTTCACAAAAGCTGCAGGCCCGAAACATCCAAACCCTAAACTGCAAACCCCTGAACCTGAAATCCTAAACCTACACCCTAAACCCCAAACCCCTAAAGCCTCAAATCCTAAACCTCAAACGGCACATGCCCATCTGCAGCCGCGCATGCTCGGACTTGCGCAGCAGCATGCGCTTTTCTTTGTGCAGGCCCTACGTATTATCCAGGCTGGGCTTCGGGTTATTAGGGTTTGGGGTTTAGGGCTTAGGGTTAGGGTTAGGGTTAGGTACACCTACCAAAGAGATCACAGTTCACTAATGTAGGAACCTGATTAAGAAACCCTGGCCCTATAGGGATTCATATAAGGAGCCCGAATAAGGACCCGGGGTTTCTCAATCAGGTTCCTACATTACCCGAATTACCCCTGACTGTTTTCCTGGATCTTCTTCTCTACCAGCAAGATACTAGACTCCGGCCATCACAGTAAACCTAGACCCGAAACCCTCGCCATGAAAGTAGACAGCTTGTAGTAGGGGGTTGTGGAGGTAGCGTGCAGGGTTTTGGGACTCTGCCGAAGTTTAGGGGTGGGGTTTAGGGTTTAGGGTGGCTAGGATTTGGGCTTACTTAAGGTTTAGGGTTCAGGGTGGGTAAGGTTTGGGGTTCGAACTTGGGATTGCGGCTTGCTCCTCGTCAAGGCGCAGAGATGTGGGTCGGTGTGAGGCAGTCGGACGTGAGCCGCAGGTCCTGGGCGAATCCCATCCCTGAGCTTTATTATCCATAGAATTTGAAATCTATTCTACATTCTGAAAACCCTAAACCTCTAAACACTAAACCCTGAAGCCCGAGCATCGCAGGTTTTTTGGGTTCCTTGTCGGCTGCAGAGTCTCAGAGTTCCTGAACCGTCTTCCCAAGCTTCCATGTTTTTGCATCTTCGGGTGTCGCGATGCGGGTCTGGGGGCACTAGACGATCCGTGCCAAAACATGACTTATGGTCAGCATGAGCTCCGAAGCCCATTGACGTAATGAACCCTACTTTAGTCATTGTGGCCTGTATCATGGTCCCGAAATTTCAGAACTCCGCCTCTTTGCATTGCTTCTAGACCTCGACCCTCCATCTACCCTCTATTAAACCCTAAATGCCCACTATTTGGGACCATGTACCCCTACTTGAGGGCACAAGGAGGGTCCTGGTAGGTCTATACCCTTAATATACCATTTTTTTACCCATTATATATCCCATTATAGGGTAGGGGTCCCCATTAAGGGTCCTGGGAGGTGGCTCATGATTTGGAGATGGCTTTGGCTCATGGCTGCCGTGGACCAGGCCCCGGGAGTCCCGATGCCAAGGTTTACTTAAAGGGCTCATTGAAGGGCTCCTTAAAAGGGATCTAGAGGGGTTCCTTAAAGGGATCTGTAGGGTTTAGGGTCTACTGTCTACTTAAAGGATCACGGAGTGGTTTGAGTGCTTTACGTTAGGAGGGGCCCCCACCCTGTAATAGCGGCATAGTAGGAATATAATCGGGCCCTAACATCATCCTTATAGTCACTATTGCAGGGTGGGGGCCCCTTCTAAGCTTTACGTGCTTTTAGGTTGAGAGTCTTCCCGCGGCTCCAGCTACTTAACACATGCTACTGGGACAAATCAACATAGACCTATACACAGTCACATCCTATGCGGGCAAATGGAGCCATAGTCACGAATAGTGTGTCCAGGATGCGTTTTTTTCACATTCTCCATGCCGACTGAGTAGGACGGCAGCGACGACGATATCGCTTGAGACACATAGCCCCATGGCTAAATGAAAGGATAGGAAGGCGAAAAATGCAGTATCTGTAGGCTGAAGAGGCAGATGACATGAGGGTCTTGAGGTGCTTGCAAGAACCAATTGCTGTGTTTCCTGATCCTCCGGTAGCGTGGAACATTTCAGCATGCACAGCTTCGGCTGATTGCTCTGACGAAGCCAGCGACGGGAGGGGTGTGCCTTGATATTCAGTCAGGAGGATGCGGAGTCGTGCTGTAAACCAGTGAGCCCTAAATCCTGAGTAAAACCCTGAAGCCCTATCGCAGCCTGAAAGGAACGCTAGAGGAACCCCTTAACCCCTCTAGTTACTCTTAGGTCATAGAATCATCCCCTACCCCTTTGTTAAAGGCCGATTACATAGAAAGGTATAGGTACCCTTCCTATACGCTGTGTTCCGACCCCCAACGCCCAAAGCCGCAGCCCTAAACCGTGTGTTCCGACTCAAGAAGGCAGCCGGAGCCGAGCCTAAAACCAGCTTCGTCATCGCTGCAGTGCCCCCGCTCCACTTTGGGGGGGGTGGGGCTTCGGGTTATGAGAAAGGGGCTTAGAGGTTTAGGGTTTAGAACACGGTTACATGTTTAGCGTTTCGGCGTCAGGGTTTTAGGCTTGAAGGTGTAGTTTGGGGTTTAGGATTCATTTGGGGTCGAGGGTTTAGGATCAACGGTTTTCTGTGTGCGTGTGTGCGTTGTCGGTTGATGTATCTTGTGCTGTTTGACCCTGAGAGGGGTTTCTTCAAATCAGAGGTGCGGTCCCTGCAGCACAGTGCACAGGACTAGGTCTCACAGAGCTTTTGGGGTTTAGAATGTTTAGAAGATGAACTGGTAGAGTAGCGCGGTTTCACCCGAGCTCCTCCCTGCGATGTAGGGCTTTGTCGAAGAAGGTGTGTCTTTTACATGGAGAAGGTGATGCCACAAGGTTTTGACCGGGTCAGGCTTTCTCCCGAAGTTTCGGTGTGCTCCCAGGAATGCACAGGGGGTCTCCAGAAAGGTTTGCAGTTTACCCGCCTGTTTGCTAGGCTTTGTGTGAGTTCAGCATAACGGCCGGCAGATTAACACGCGACTTCGCACATCCTTTACAGAGCTTGTCTCGCGTGCATGAAAAACTCGCACCCTGTCTATTCCCTCCTAACCACTAAAAGCCCTACTCTTCCCAAGGTTCTCCCGAATCCTATCTTCACCGACGGCATGGGGAGCAGACCGGAACCCCTATTTCCTAAGTCATCCTAACCGAACCTCTGAACCCCAATCCGTCATCTAAGACTCAGAACCGCATACACCCTTCACGCCGGACCCAAAACGCTGAAAGCCTCAACCCTACTTGGAGGTTCTTGGGTTATAAATGGGGTTTGTAACTATGGTTGCCACCCCTATCCCAACCCCCTGACCCTTAAAGCCCAAACCCCAAACCCCAAACCCTAAACCCTAAACCCTAAACCCTGACCCTTAAATCCCAAACCGCAAAAAACCCTAAACCCCAACCTAAAAGGCTCGAAAGCTCCCCCGAGGATGGCAGCTGGCAGCAATCCGTCAATAGCAGCAGCCTCCTGAGCCGAAACCTCAGACAAGCCAGGATTTAGGGCTAGGGTTTACCTTAACAGCCTTAACACCGAAGAACCTACATTTTTAAGGATGTATACGAATAGAATAAACCTCAGACAAGCCGGGTTTAGGGCTTGGGGGGCGTAGAGTTTTGGGTTTCGGGGTCTTCGGGTTTAGGGTTTCGGGCCTCGGGGTTTCGGGGTCTTAGGGTTTAGGGTTTCGGGGTCTTAGGGTTTAGGGTTTAAGGTTACTTAGGGTTGTGGGTTTGGGTCTTAGGGTTTAGGGTTTCGGGGTCTTCGGGTTTGAGGTTTAGGGTTTCGGGGTCTTAGGGTTTAGGGTTCAAAGGTTTCGGGGTCTTCGGGTTTAGGGTTTCGGGGTCTTGGGGTTTAGGGTTTCGGGGTCTTCGGGTTGAGGGTTTAGGTTTTCGGGGTCTTAGGGTTTAGGGTTTCGGGGTCTTCTGGTTTAGGGTTTAGGGTTTCGGGGTCCTAGGGTTTAGCGCTTCGGGGTATTAGCGTTTAGGGTTTCGGGGTCTTCGGGTTTAAGGTTTCGGGGTCTTGTTTAGGGTTCCGGGGTCTTAGGGTTTAGGGTTTTGGAGACACCTGATGAGCTTGACATACTGTAAGGCATTGTGAGGCTACTATAGGGTTTAGGCTTTAGGTGGTGAGGATGATATTAAGTAGGGGCTTGTGCAGGTGTCGAGGCAGCGACATTTGAGGATGTACCTTTGCGTATTTGTTTATGGCTTGTTGGCTCAGGAAGTTGCAGGCTGTGAGTTTCCAGGCCTTCAGGCATTAAGAACATTATCAGGCATCTTTCTTCTCAGGTTTACAGCCATGTTAGGTTTTAGGGTTTAAGGGCCCGAGGTCACAGAGTGTAGGAGTTCCATTTCTGGGGCTAAGCGACCTCGCAGGTTGGGCTCGGAATTTGGAACGCTTCTGGTGATGTAGTCTACATACAAGTCTGCATGTGCTGCGGGAGTGTTTGTGCAATGAGTTTCGAGACGTAGATTGTCACCGTGAATGAGAGAAGAGAAGACATAGAACTCGTCACCGTTGTGACAGATCTTTGTTCAACACTCATTCAATATCGAGCTCCTATCTGAGTAGTACAATATAGTAGATCTACTACTCCTCGGTCATGATGGTTTCTTGGCCATAGGAGTCATCACGCAATCCCCTTCTTCATCTGAACACTGTGCACCATCCTGATGCACGTCGTTATCATCATTTGGCGAGGTGGCTGCTCGAGTTTGGCCTGAAACCTAGCCCCTGAACCCTTACAGCGAAATCCTGGGCTGCCAACCCCTGACTCCAATACCCTCAGCCCGCATAGCCAAACCTCGTGCCAGGAACAGAAGCAGCCGACAGCCAAGAAAGGACGCTTAGACGGCCTGTAGCGTTTGAAGGGCTCAAGGTCCAGACTGTATTAGGGGTTAGGGTCTTGGGTTTGGAATTCGGTGCACCTCACACTGTGTGATGATTGAAGCCCAAAAGCCTATTCAGGCTCATCTTCTGTTCTGGGGTTCAGGGCTGTGCAGCCGGTACACACTATAGTCTATAGGATTCGGGCTGCCGTGTTTCCGGTGTTTCGGGAGGTACTTGGGCGCAGGCTTATGCATGTATTTCGATTTTGGGCTTAAGGGTTGAGGGCTGGAGGGTTTAGAGGTTTCACTTGGGGTTTCGGTGCTTAGAGTTTCGGGCGTGAGAATTGTTTATAGTCCTAGTGATATGGGTGGTTGTCAAAATTAAGGTCCCCTTTTTGGGTCGTTAGTATAATACGGCACCTAATCTTTGGGGGTATCCACAAAGTGGCCACAATTTTGACAACTGCCCATATCTTAGTAGCTCGGTAGGAAACCCGTAAACCTTCCGTGCATGTGGAGACCAACTGCAGCTAGAAGTTTGAGTTTCGGTGGGTCCAGGGAACACAGCAGTAAAAGCCGCTCATGATACGGTTTAAACTTCAGGGTTGAAGGTTTGTCGATCCACAATTCGAAAGCTGGGATGCAATAGGGATCTACGGTACTTTTATACCCTCCATGTACCTCACCTGGCCAATTGCAGAGTTTCTTGGTTATACGACCCTAGCCACGGAAATCCGATAGCCAAAAGCGGGAACTGCATTGCAGAGTAAGGGTAGTGTCGGTATGCTGCTGCTGCTCTTGTCATGGATATCTCTATGGCTAGTGTTGCTGATCTTCAAACTGCGTTCGTTGCCAGTACTCATGATGATCCTAAAGCCCTGAACCGTGAGCTCGAAGCCCTAAGCCGTGCACATACCGTACTCACTACACCGGAAAAAAGCCCAAGCCCTCAACCCTACGGTTGATGATATAAATCCTGCATTACCTGAAGGACCCTAAACTATGGAAATTATGGTATAATATTCTTCATTATGGGTAATGCAGGACTGCAGGAGTTATATCATCAACCGTACCAGTTCACAGAGAAGCTACCCGCAAAAGGAGTAGACAAAGACTCATTCGATCTCTTGGTTTGAGGTTTCGGGACTCGGGAACCCTATAAGAGATTTTAAAGTACAGTTTATTACAAGGCCCCCTGTACGAATCCTTTAGTGGTGTCTCAAGGAGCCGTAAGCATAGCTGCCTAACTTCTACACCTACTTATTGCTATCTGCGAGCCTAAACCCTAAACCCTATAAGCCCTAATCTCTAAACCAATTCAACCCTAGACCCTAACCGTTCTAACCGTAAGATCTAAACATCCCTAAACTCTACCGCAGGAGCCTTGAGGCCAAGAACGTCGTTACCAATGGCGACTTTAACTCAGGCGCCCTGCCCCCTGCCCCCTGCCCCCTGCCCCCTGCCCCCTTTCCAGCGCTCCGGAAGTGTTGAGGGTTAAGGGTTTAGAGGTTAGGGTTTAGGGTTTAGGGTTTCCGGCTTCAGGGCTTTAGGCCTAGGACATATAGGGCTTAGGGCTTCAAAGTTTCAGGGTTTGTAGGGTGCAGGGTTGACAGTCTAGTATTTGGGATTTCCTCATTCAGGGTTTAGGGTTAAGTTACGGCTTACGTAGGGCTTGGGGGTTTAGTTGGGTTTAGTGTTTCTGGTTCTGGCTTCTGCATTTAGCCGGGTTAAGGTTTCAACCACAAAGTCGTTCCTCAAGGCCTCCCTGCGGTTTAGGGTCTACATTGACCCTGAATAAATTACCTTTTTAGGGCTCCTTATTATAATTTCTTTATATAAGTCCTTACAAATGTAGGGTTCTTCGGGGTTAAGGTAGGGTTTAGGTTTTGACAGTGACTCCTCGGGGATCTTACGTGCTTTTTGTGGGTGGTTTTGGTTGGGGTTTATGGCTCTCGGTGCAGGGATCTATCTCTATGGGTGGTTGTCAAAATTATGGTGCCTTTTCGGGTCCTTAGTATAATACGGCACCTAATAATCAGGGGTACCCAAAAAGGGACCATAGTTCTAGTCGAGTAGGTAACCTTTAATTTTTTTTTGGGTAGTATAGTCCCTATATAACCCCTATATAACCAAAAAGGTTAACCTTTAGTTCCCCATGATACCCGACAAGTAGGATGTAGTTCCTGAGCTTCTTGGGGAGAAAGTTGGAACATGGATTCAGGACGATTAGTGCTCGGATTCCCTCTACTTTACCTTAAGGGCATGAGGACAACGATGTTCCAACTTTCTGGCTTCTACTGTAGGTTGTGGGGCCAACTTGCACCCTTGCTGTGGATGGCCTATTTTGGTGGTTAGGACATACAGCAGCCAAAACAGGAGCTCCATTTGAGGATCCAGGCAAACCATACCAAGCCCTTATGCAAACTCTGCAGCACCACAAACAATTTGTAAAGGAACATATGCAAAAGCATCGAAATCACAACTGAGGAGAACTCGCAACCACAAGCATGACGATGTAGTGGAACCCTATAATACAAACTTCAACTCCAGAAGGGAAGCTCGTGGGTCGGTTTCGGACTTTACATACTTTAGGATTTAGAACTTAACCCTGAAGAACTATTATGATTTCCTTATATGAGTCCTGAAAAAGGTCGGTTCTTCAGGGTTAAGGTAGAACTTAACCAGACCGAAGGCCCAATTCCTACCACCCTTCAGTTTCCTGCAAGCGTCTGAGGCTACGCCTTGGGGGGTCTGCGGTTTGTACACCCTGTTAATACGCAGAACTCTTCATCGACTCTACATCAAGGGGTCGAAATGGCAAAACCTCCACCCCGTCTGCAAACCCGAATCCTAAAGACCCCGAGCTCCGTCATTGAATGATTAAAACTTGAGCCATGATGTGTGCGCAGGCTCAACCGGCTGGAAGGACGGGACATCACTGGTCCACGCATCAGTTTGAACTGGGGCTCATAGTTTATATGGCCTTTGTGTTCAGGGGCTTGCTCTCAACGCAGCTGGGTTGGGAAAGTACAAGTGCATTAAGAGCCCCATGCCAGCCAATATGTTTCGCCGCACCTTTTCCTCCAGCGATGAAGTACTATCTTGAGGCCTCAGCGAAGCTAAAGTTCACATTCCTCAAGAGACGCGAGTACTCATCACGAGACACTCCACGAGCTCCTCAATCCAGACTTAGTCTCGGGCGCCGGGCCTTAACAAGTAGGACGGGTCTATGCAAAGTTACTTTGGGAGCCATCAGGAGGAGTTGTGGTACTACTCCAGGCTTTGAGAGTCATGCCCCGAAACCCTAGTTTTGATGTTCACCTTCTCTTTGCCTAGCGCCACGCCGATGTAGCAAAATTACGGAGGATGTGACCATCGGAGTGGCAGACCGAGACGGGTTGAGGCTTGCCTAGATCCTCCGCCACTCTCTCAGGGGTTCACCCCTAAACCCTAAACCCTAAATCCCAAACCCTAAACCCGAAGCCGTGAGGAGTACAAGCAAATCAACAAGCGAGCTGGCATGCACTTGCACAAAATCGGCAACAAGCAGCCGGGGGCCCAGCTGGGTGGAATGCGCACCGCACCAGAGTCATGAGATACTTCGGTTGATGATATAAAGGCTGCGATACCCATAGTAAGGAATATACCATAATTCCCATAGTTTAGGCTCCTTAAGGTAATGCAGGACTTGTATCGTCAACCGTAGGGATCTCCAAAGAGGTGAATCGGAACGGCACGTGCATTAGTACATGTCGGAATAAGTTATGATACGCAGCCATCGTAGCATCAGCCCCTCCATCACCAGCTTGACCATCAGCGTCCTGACGCTACTGCTAGCAATGATAGGGTTTTGGGGGCCGATTATACTATAGTTATAATAAGGAACCCCCAAACTAATATAGGTATAATGATTTAGGCCCCTATAGGCAATCGTGCGGCTGCTGAAGCACGATGTGCAGAAGCCCCTTGGGGGCAGCCGCACACCACACCTCACGTGCTTACTGGTCTTAAGCAGTGTTCAAGAGTCTGACATGTTCCGGCAGACCAGTCAGTGAGTGTTAATATACCGGCCTAAATAATTGACTATACTAATTTGCGGGTTCCGTATTATGAATATAGTATACTGGGCCCCAAAACCCTCTTCCAATCAATCATTAAGGCCCCTGTTACGAAATCCTTATAATTGCCCTTATAGTAGCCCTTATCGACCCCTTTTAACGGAACCCCTATTCTAATTCATATCATGAAGGCCCCTACATGGAAGTTTCCGAAAATAGGGGACCCTAATATAGCACCCTAAATAGTAAGATCCTTATTATAAGGACCCCAAATTAAGGTACCCTTATTTTCGGAAACTCCCACATTACTTAGCTGCGAGCTGGGTTAGGCGAGGCTCCGGCTGAAAGCCTGCCTACACTTTCCAACCAAAGCCTTCGGTTTGGGATGACGGAAAGCTGCCCAGATTAGGGTTTAGGGCTTTAGGGGTTTAGGTTTTAGGGATTAGGGTTTAGGGCTTTAGGTTTTAGGGTTTATAGGGATTAGGGTTTAGGGATTAGGGTTTATAGGGTTTAGGGTTACGTATGCCCTACAAAAGACAGGCAAACTACCCACGAACCTCCAAGCACTTTCGGCAAGCCCGAAACACTCAAGATGCCCTACGACAGACGGGCAAACTACACGGCATGAACTTTTCGGCACCCTCGGCCGAAAAGCGTCGGACCAAACCTAAAGCCACAACCAGAGATTCCGATACCCCTTAGTCAGAGATATCAGGATTCTGCGGGATTATAAGACTCCTGGAACAGGAATTATTTCCAAAGGAGCACCCAGAGACTCCAATACCCCTTAATCAGGGAATATTCCTAAAAGCTTGAGATCATACTAGGGATCCTGCTAATAATTTACAGGTAAATTCCTTAATTGGAGTCCCTGGGTATTCCATAATGAGAGGTTCGGGACGAAGCCTTGAACATACGTCGGAGCCTTCTAAGACCTTAGGTACATGGGGCAGTAGTGATTACAATATTGGGGATTTTGGCGCATATTTTGGCGCATATTTTGGTAAAGGCATCATATGAAGGAGGCGGGGGGTGTAGTATGAGCACTGTACACTGTCATGTAATGGTATGGTGTGCTGATGTTTCTGCGGTTTTTTTTTATTATGCTGGTACTTAGAACCTTTTGGAAACCCAAAGCCCGAAGCGCCCTTCGTCCCTAAAAGTCCTATTAGCTCTGGCACATCCGAACTGCTCAGTGCGATGCACTTGCACGGCTCCTGCGATGTCACGGGCGGTGGTATTGTGCAGGAGGCCTGTCGGCGCAGCTTGTTGTGGGGTCCGAGGGTTTTCTTATTACGACTTATCGTTTGTTGAAGTTTAGGCGGCTCAGGCATTGGGATGATGTTGCCGAGTGGAGAAGTCGTGGGGTGTTTGTATTTGCAGCGTTCGGCTGAGGATGTATAACAACCCCTGAGTACCATGAATTAAAGAGCAGCCTACGTGTAAACATAAGTCCTGCTACTGGTGATGATGCTGCTGTTGGCGATGTCTTCCGCGCATGTGCATCAAGCCCAATCGGCCCTTGTTTCCGCGAGCTTCTCATCGGTTAGTTTGGGCTTCAACCGTAGTTCATCATCACGTCATCAGCTCTTCCAGATCTTTTCGGTGCTTGGATGCCACCTTACCCTAAGGGTCCAAAGGACCCAATAATTGGGTACTTGGGTTTAGGATAGTAGCTATGTAGGTTATTATTTTGGAGAGTATATGATAATTAGGTACTTGGACCCTTAGGGTTAGGTGCAATGAAACTGACCCAGCAGCCACACGCGCAACGCTTTTAAACCCTAAACCTTGGGAATTATAACCCCGACAGATTTCAACAACTATGCAGGTTACTACGATTCCGGGCCGGAGCTATACTGCTTCTGGGCTGATCAAGCATCGGATGTATGGGGCGTGGAGGTTGTCTCGGCTTCAGGGCTTCGGGTTCATGTTTGGTCTCGGGTTTCATGCCCAGTTGATGGTGTCTAAAGAAGTTTCCAATCTGACGTTGGGGTTCGGTGTGCCAAAGTGTTTTATGTGGCTTTGCCTTTTTGGTTTTGTGCATATGTGCCCGCGTGTGTGTGTGTGTGTATGTATGTGTGTGCGTGTATGTGTGTGTGTGTGTGTTTTGTTTGTGTAGGTTGGTGTAGATGTTGATGTTCTTGTGTTTTTGTGTTTGGTGTTGGTGAGATTTCATGGCTTATGTCATGCTTTGGTAGCGCTGAAGGGTGCAGGGAGGACGGACTAGAGTCTGTAGTTTCGGCTTATAGTCTGTAGTGATTCGGACGTTGTGGTGCTTGCTGCGCCTATGCTTGCAAGTCTGGCCAAGGTGAAAGTAATACCAAGCGTCACGGTACTATGAACTAGATGCAGGTATGTATGCAGAGGGACCCGAAGACAGCAACAAACCCGCAGCTGTGCTTCCCTATTCCTTCAAAACCCTTCCAACCCCCCCCCCCCCCTCCCTCCCGAACGGTTAAAAGCTTATTACACCAACTCAACCCTAAACCCCAAAAATATCCTAAAGCCTGAACTCGAAACCCTACCTAGCCTGTGCCACCCTGAACCCCTAGGACTTCTGGGGCACAGTCAGAGAGCCCAATCCCCCTTAATTAAGGAATATGGGTTAAATTATATAGGGCTTCATACTATGATTTAGGCTATATTCCTTAATTACAGGATATTGGGCTCTCTGGGCAGTCTTATTCGGCAAAAACGTTGCGTAACCTCTCCTGGAGCCCCTTGCGACGGCTGAGATCAAGTGGGAGCCCCTGGTAGTAATATGATAGTAATATGGTAGCAATATGGTAGGTAATAGTAGTCATAATTCTACCCCCATTCCTCCATTCCCTACTAACCAAAGGTAAAGTGGGAGCCCCTGACGGGACCATGGGATGGCCCAAGAAGCTCGAAGGACGCAGGGCTTTTGGGGTTTAGGTGTTAAGGTTTAGGGTTTGTAGGTTGTAGTTATAGGCTTTACGGTTTAGGTTTTAGGCTTTAGGGTTTATAGGTTGTAGGCTTTAGGATTTGATTTTTGGGTTTATTTTTTGGGGTTTAGGGTTTAAGGTTGAGGTTCACATCTTTCTGTGTGGCTGTAGTCTGGACGGGATTCATCAGGACTGTCTTGGAAATAGTTTTGGATTTTCGAGGTTAAGGGTTTAGAGTTTGGATAAGGGTTATACCACTGTTTGAGAGGGTTCGTTGAGGGTTTCAGTGAGGATTTGGCAAGGGACTTTAAAGTTTAGGTTTCTTATGGGGTCCTTCTAAGAAGGATCCTAATATTTAGGGGTGCCTTATGTTGGGGTCCTCATCATATGGATCCTGCGATTTAGGGCACTGTGGTACGAAGCTTCGGTGCCTTTCCGGCCCCCGGAACTTCGCAGCCCGGGAGCTCCCACCGAGGAGTCGAGGGCTTCTGAAAAGGGGCCTGAAAGAGATCACTACCGGTACTAATTTCTCAGGGGTGCTTAGAAATAATTTTCTAATTTTTGGTTATTATAATCCCTAAGAAACAGCTAAAATCAAAATTTTTGCTAGGGTTCTAAGTTCAGTATAGATTTAGGGGTTCCTTTAAAGGGATCCATTAAGGGGGTCTACAAGGGATACGATAAGGGTACGATGACAAAGAGGCCTCAATAACTGCCGATACTATTTTGGGGGCTCCTTGCTATAATTATAGTACGCTGGGCCCCAAAACGATATTCTAAGCATGAAGGCCCCTATAGTAATTCGTCCCTCTCCCATAGTAGAGCTGCCCCTGAAGCTTATTCTGATTCTTGAGGCGGCTGGATTCCATTCCCTGCATCAGCATGCAACCCCAGTTACTTTACGTAGGGGCGTCAATAATCACCAATACACTCTTGGAGGGTTCCTTATTATAGTTATATTATCATAAGCCCCAAAACCCGATTCTAATTATCAAGGCCCCTATACTAAATCCTTCTAATAGCCCTTATAGACCCCCCTTCAAGGAACCCTACTCTAATTTTTAAGGCCACCGTTGTGAAATGGTAGTCCCCTCTCTAAGTTCGATATCAGTCGCAGAGCCCACGATCTGAGCAGAAGCCAGTTTTGAAACATTGGGAGGGGGGGGGGGAATGAGTAACTCAAGCCTAAAGGGTCTAGGGCTCATAGCGCGTATAGTAGGGATTTAGGGCTTAGGACCCTCGACTTCAAAGCCTAAACCCTAAGGGCCCAAGTAGCTAGCTGAACAAGGCAAGAATCAGAGTACACCGCAAGGGGGCAGACACACCATCACACCGTTGTACACACCAGCGCAGATAGAAATAATGGCCGCCGAACGTCCACCAGATCCTATCATAAAACCACAGGACTTTGTTAACGCTCTCCTAGAGGCCGAAAAACAGACCATCCCAATGCTCACACGACGTCCACGCAACCCATGGATTACTCCCGAGCTGGCGCAGGAGCTTCACGCGGCGAAAAGGCTAAGGGCAGCGCACGACAATACGGCGGTGGACACATACAAACGTCTAAAGACAAAGGCGCGAAAACACAAAAGGCAATGGCTGCGGGATAAGGTCTCGCAGGCCAACGCAGAATCCCACACATCCCTTTGGAGGGTGGTTAAGACCTTCAAACGCGGCTTTAGAGAGCGCAAATCCAGGCTGAAGCGCAACGGCACCCCTGTACCATGGTCGGAAAACCACAAGGTGTTCGCCGACTTCCTCAGCACGCAGCAATGGGGCCCCACCACGGTCACCGCCGAAGAAAGACAACTCCTTAAAGAATCCCCGCCTCTGGCTACACCGCCAACGCGCCCTCCTTTACCTTTCACAACCCAGGAATTAACGGATGTGATAAAGGACCTCAAGCGCAACAAAGCCCCAGGACCAGACCGCCTGCCCGCAGAAACTCTAAAGCTATTAGATTACGTAGTAGAAGCGGAACTCCTTAAGGTTATCAATCACTGCTTTGTAACGCGCACAGTTCCTGACACGTGGAAAGAAGCTAATATAGTTAGCATCTTTAAGGGAAAGGGGGACGACTCAGATCCCGCCTCATACAGGCCGATATCCCTTCTCAATGTAGTATATAAAGTCTACGCAGCGCTGCTACAACGCCGACTAGCAGCCGCACATGATCACATACTTCGGGAAACACAATACGGCTTTCGTGCAAATCGAAGCACACTACAACCTCTATTTATCCTCCGGAGACTACAAGACTACTCCCTAAAAACAGGACAACCTATGCATGTAGTCTTACTAGATTGGAAGATGGCTTTCGATAAGGTTGACCATGAATCGATGTGTATAGCCATTGAACGCCTTGGAGTACACCGCCACTACGTCGATATTATTCGAGACCTATATTCAGGACAATCTTTCAATACACTTGGCATGCAGGGTTCACAAGAAACGGCTAAACCGCACACGGGCATCCGCCAAGGATGCCCTCTGAGTCCATATCTATTCATAATGGTTATGACCGTATTGATGCACGATGTGGACGCTAGATTGCGCACACACGGTGTACCTACAAATACTTGGTCGGTTGGTAAACCAGTTTACGATCTCGAGTATGCTGACGATACACTACTGATCGCTGTGACTAAACCGCAAGCTGAAGAATTTCTTCGAGCTATTCAGGTAGAGTCCTCCCTGTACGGCTTATCGCTTAATTTAACCAAAACTGAATTGCTCACACACCCCCAATCACTCCCAGGACACATACACTATGTTAACGGAGATCCAGTAGTTAACGTTGAAGAAGCTAAATATCTCGGCACGCAAGTATCCTGGAGCCATCCCACCAAAACCGCCATAGAAGCGCGCAAAAATAAAAGCCATGTAGCGTATCTCAAACTACAGAACTTGTGGCGCAGTCGAATCAATATCAGAACCAAAGTAAAGATATTTATGGCCAGCATAGTACCAGTTCTACTTTATGGACTCGAGGTCCTCTCTCTGGAAAACAGACACCTGAAAACCATTGATGCTTGGTTCCATAGATACTTACGAAGATGTATCGGAGTAAAAGCTTCGTTCTACTCGCACGTAACCAACGAACGGGTATGGAAAGTCGCTGGTAAACCGCCCCTTCCGTCCCAGACCTTGATTGCCCGACAACTTCAACAGCTCGTGGACATCTTGGCTAAACCGCCTAATAGCCCACTACACCACGTCGTCTTTTCACCAGGCTACAAGGATAGAGTTAAATTTACTAAATCAAAGCATAGAGGCCACCCATGCCGCTATTGGTTTGAGTTAACAGTAGAGAGAGCCCTACCAGTATACCACCACTACCTGGACCACACCGCCCCGAACCAGTACAGGGACTTCAGAAGGGACTTTCTCGGGTTAAAACAACTCCTTCAAGCGTACCCCGCCTTTACATCGCACCTGGGAGCTGCGCCGACGCGCCAGCCAGAATTACTCCGCTTTCTGCAATGTACAGTCGGGAGCGCATGGCAGCCTTAAAAAAAAAAAAAAAAAAGGGCCCAAGTAGTCCTTATTTACGGTTTTGGGTACCTGAGAAGGCCCGGAAGTCCTATAATAGGGATTACTTGGACCCTCTGGGAAACGGTTTAGGGCTTACAGTAGGGGTTTAGGGCTTAGGACCCTAGACTTCAAAACGTACGTCGGGCTTCAGATTCTTCCGTCTGCCCGAAGGAAACAGACATGAAAATCATCTTCGGCGACCTCGACAAGACGCTGAAAGTTGACGCTTCGCCTTGAGATTCGCGAAAGTGTTAGGGCTTGGGGTTTTAGATTCGGAAAAGTTTAGCATCTCAGGGGTTTCTTGGTGTTAAACAGTCAGTTCATTTATTTAATTGGGACTTTTACCAGGGGCTGTGCCGCATTTGGGGGTCCTTCAAAGCACAACAATTGAGGGGTGGGTGCCTTCCTTATGCATCCTTAGAATCAATATTTGGAGGTTCATGGGTAGTAGTTATAAGTGGGGTCATCAGTCCCTTATTACGGATTATAGCTATAGTCATCCTTCTTATAACCCTTCTTCTTCCTCCACTGCACTGAGCCCGAAGTCTCAAGGTACACTCGCAACAAAACCGAGCTAGGCAGAAGTAAGGGTTTCACTCCTTACGTCAACGATTTATCCAGGCACACCTGGCACTGAGGGCGGTCAGTTTAGAGGTTTCGTGTTGGGTTCTAGAACTTGACCTAAGCTCTGGACTCCTAAGCCCTCGACCGAAGTCCTATAAACCCAACACCGAAGCCCTAACCCCCTAAATCAAACTCCCAAATCCATTACTTCGAAGCAAAATCTTGAAGCCGAGGAGAAGCCAGGAAAGCCCCACATACGATGGACGGGGAGCAGCCTCATCTTGGACAAGAAACCCGCAGCTTGGACCCCGTAAGTTTAGGGTTGAGGGTTTATGGTTCATGACTTTTCGTTGGGGGGCTTGGGGCGGTATAACATGGTCATAGCATTGGTATATAGGAGCTGTAGGTTAAATAGGGGATATGATTGCCAGCAAGAGTTTCCTGGCCTGAGGTGCGGCTTTTGCGGTTGGGCGGTGCTTCAGAGTCTGCAGTTTCGGAACATAAGGTACCAAACCATAGACCCTACAGAACGTCACCATACGGACTCCTAATAAGGACCGTGGATAAGGCACACCGAAATCTTGCAAAGCCTCGATGTTGCGGAATAAGCATAAGGGGACAAATAATGATGGCGCCTGACCAAGACTAGGCGTGCTGGCGATTGGATCTACCTATAGTCTCCATTGTAGTTCCTTTTTTTGGTTTAACCAAATATATATAATTAGGATCCTACAAGGTAACCCCAAAAAGGAACTACAATGGAGACTATAGGTAGGGCGTTGAGTCGATCTCTTTGGGATTCCGCTTGTCAGCATGTTTTCGGCATCAAGAGTCCTGACAACCATACACGCACGCGGACCCAATGCCCAAATGTCCGCAAGCTTGACATCCGTCGGTTCGTCCATGCACTCTTACATGTCAATTCATTGGTTCCTTCAGACAGACATACACACATACATACGGACAGCCAGACATACATACATACCTACACACCTGTATCCACAGATGCATAGATACATTGTTACATACATAGACAGATGCATCATTACAGACATACCTACATACATGCATACCTACCTACATACATACGTACATATCCACGTGTACGCAGGTGTGTGGTGTGTGTGTGTGTGTGTGCATGATGTACGGATGCATTCATGTATGCATGCACGTTCTTATTCATTTGTGCATGCATGTGCGCATGTATGCGTGTATGCATGTCCGTCCGCCTGCCTGCCTGGCTGCCTGGCTGGCTGGCTGGCTGGCTCCTGGCTCCTGGCTGTCTGTCCGTATGTCTGTTTGTTCGTTTCTCCGTCTGTCTCTAGCTTCATTATTGTATGCAACGTATGTGATGCTTGTTGTGTGTGTAATGCAGCATGTACGACATGTAGCTTATGTGTGCATGCACGCATGAACATACGTATGTATGTGTAAACTTATGTCCGAATGTTTGCAGGTACTTAGGCACATGTGGGCACAGTTCCTTCCGGGAACTTTGTTCAAGCCCGGAAGAATCACAAGGATTGCGTGTAATTAAAAGGTTCAGACTTCGTCTTGTCTTTTCAAGGCCCAGTCCCAACGAATTTCGTAGAGGTCGTAGAACTTGGGGCCTTGTTGTACAGCCTAAACTTTACCCTACAGCGAACCCCAGAAAGTTGGAACATGGATTTAGGATGATTAGTGCTAGGATCCCTTGGATCCCTTATACTTTCCTTAAGGGTACCAGGATAATGATGTTCCAACTTTCTGGCTTCTACTCTATAAGCCCTGAACAGGAAGTGTTCGAGGAGACCGCGAAGGTGAGCAAGACCAAAACAGACTTGATCTTTTGGTCTCCCAGAGGTCACTGCCACACGGCTGAGAGCTTGATTCTGGGTTGGTTGCACAGGGGTTTTCGGGGATCGATTGTTTCGCTCTTAGAGTTGCTTTTCCATTCGTTCTACAGGGGTGCTTTTGAATTTTGTCATTGCCGAGGCTTTTCTGCCGGGCTCTCTTGCCACCCGGCCCAAGCCTAAAAGCCCAACCAAAAACCCCAAACTCCAAAGCTCTAAGTGGTTGAGAGCCTCTCTATGCCGGAGTTCGTCTTGTTGGCTTTGTGATTCGGCTCAGGCTGGGTGTGAGCATCAGGTAACTCAGATGTTCATGCAGGACTATGTAGTACTGTGTGTACATATGGGTAGTTGTCAGAACCAGGGTCCTTTGTGGGGGTTCTCTAAATCGTAGGTGCCGTACTATATTGGGGAGCCAAAGGGAGCAGAGCATAATTTAACCACTCATATATACATAGCTACACAGAAATATGCATAAGTACAGTGCTCATACATGTATACGACCGAATTTGCTGTATTATCACTCATTTCACGCGACTGCAAATCTGTGTTTTTGTTTTACATGATCGTTCAAAGTTTGAGTTTTGAGTTGCGGGGGCGTTCCAAAAGCCTGCACCCTGTCGCATGGTTTTGCGATTCCGAGTCTTTGCTGCGGGGTCGGCATTCCGGACTTGCGGTCCAGCTCAACGCGATCTTGGGGTCTGGGGTTTAGTGTAGGCTAGGTCCCATACCAAAGGACCACGCAATATGGGCCAAAGACCAGTAATTATTTGTTTCGCCGCAGGGTAAGACGGGTAAGACTATGCTGGGATTTCTGCTCTGGTTTCTCTCGTCTCTTCACGCTTCCACTTCGAGGTAGCTCAGCTCAATAACCAAAGCTCTTATCCTATGCCAGAGTGTGACGCTATAAACACGCTTGCAAACTCAGTACTTGTAAGAGTGTACAGTGTATAAAGCTTCCTACTGATAGCCCCTGTGCTACATTTGCAAATGCCACATCTTACTGTAGGAACCTGATTAAGAAACCCTGGGCCTAATCACCCCCAAGTGATAGGATGCATATAAGGAACCCTAATAAAGGCCCAAGGTTTCTCAATTAATCAGGTTCCTACATTACCCTAGACCCTAAACCGTAGCGTCTTACCGGCTCCGAAAACCCTCTGTGCTACTGACCTAGGTATAGACATCATGAACGTGGAGGTGACTCTGAACCCCGAGGCCGGCATGTGGGAGTTTCCGAAACTTAGGGGTACCTTATTTTGGGGTCCTCACAAATAAGGATCCTGGTATTTAGGGTACTATATTAAGGTACCCTTTTGTCATTACAATAAGGATCCTGGTATTTAGGGTACTATATTAAGGTACCCGTTTGTCCTTACAATAAGGATCCTGGTATTTAGGGTACTATATTAAGGTACCCTTTTCTTGGAAAACCCCATGTTGGGTGGCGGGGCGCGAGAGAGAAAGAAGGATCGGAGGAGTGAGGGCTCTGTGAAAAAGGTCCCGAAGGGTTCTGGCCGGATTCACATGAACATTCGTTTTGAAAGCAGACAAACCCCGAACCCTGAAGTGAGGTGTATGTTAAGCACTAAAGTCCAAAACGCACAATATAGGGGCCTTAATACACCATTTTGGGGGTTCCTTGTTATAACTATAGTATAATGGGCCCTAAACAAAACCCTATTCTAACTATTACATAAGGCCTCTATATTAAGCGCTAAAGTCCAAAACGCATAATGAACCTTACCGCACACCGTCAACCCGAAATACTCGAGGCCCTTCAGGAGGAACTCTTGGCTTGTCTCATGCGTAGAGCAGCAAGCACGCATGACCCTAAACCCTAAACTCATGGCCTAGGCCGCCCACCTTCGATGGTGGGCGGCGCTTAAGCCCCTCGACATCGATGGCGCAGGTCGATCCAGGACGCTCGCCCGGCCGCCGTCCCGCAGCCAAGGATACTGTAGCACCCACGTTAGGCCCGGTACCGGGATACGTTCTCCCCGGGACCAGTACTGGTCCCTATTAAAGTCATTACCCTAAACCTGCTACCCGTTTTGCTGGTGGGGCCGCTGGGCTGGTTTGGCCACCCCCAAAAAGGGACTCCCACCCCCAAAAACAGGCTCCCCGAACCGGGCTCGGAATTTTTTCCCTTTTCTCCTGGCCTTCCCTGGCCCCCCTGGCCCTCCCTGGCCCCCCCTAGCCCCCCCCTGGCCCCCACTGACACCCTGGCCCCCCCTGCCCGCCCGCCCTCTCTGACCCTCTCACTCCACCCCTGCTGGCCCCCAGCCCTTACCTCCTGCCGTACTCTGCCTTACTCTGCCCTGCCTTTTGGGAGCAGAAGCTTGGCTGCAGAATTGTGTGGTTGTTGTTAACCAAAATGGACCTAACAGAGTTTAGGTCCTAAACCCTAAACCCTAAACCCAGGGATCACTTGGCCCCCAGAAGACTGATTACGCGGTTGATGAAACAAATCCTGCATTACCCATAAAAAGGAATATGTACCCCATAATTCCCACAGTTTCGGGTCCTTAAGGTAATGCAGGATTTCTATCATCCACCATGGTACGGGTTCTACAGTATCGGTTCAAAGTGGGCTCAGGAAAGGAATTGTAGAGGGCTTTGGGGTTTTAGATCCGTAGATCCGCCACACGGCGTTCAGACCCCAAGACTGAGATGGACACGATTGGTAGAAGTACGTGTTCAAGATAGAAGAATCACCAGAAATTCAGCGTGGTAGTGTGACACCACGTCACCACGACCGGTACTGTTACTAATACTAACCTGTCATCCACGACATGATCGTCATCGTCGGCGACATCGTGATCACCATCCTGCCGTTATGGCCGCCGTCGGCATCATCACTGTGCTGTCGTCATATAGACTCTAAAGCCCCCGCATCTGCCTCAACCTCTACGGTTCACCCTTCCGAAGCTGCCACAGCAGGCAAAGAAGGAGGAGAAAAGCTTGGCCTCTCGAGGTGCCTTCTTCGGCGAAGCTCTTAGGGTTGCCTAAGTTACGCGTTTCCGGCTTCGGGAACATCGTTTGAGCTTTTGGGCTTTACAGGGTAGGATTGGGCATAACTGAGTGGCTGTCTGTGTCTTTGCGTTCCCAAAGATTAAGGTCTTGAAGGATCTCAAGAGCCCGCTCAAAAATCCCCTAGCCCTCAAATTGAGGAGTCCTCCTAGCGGTATGCTTATAGTTGTCTCCAATGTCATGTGGTTCTTTTGGTTACCCAATGATATGAAAAGAATCCTCTGGCAATAAGAATCAATGTAACCGCACTGTAACCGAAAGGATCCACCAAGCCCAACGCCAAACCCTAAGCCCTATACCCTATACCCTAAACCCTATACCCTATACCCTAAACACCCTACACCCTAAACCCTAAACCCAATACCCTCCACCCTAAACCCTGAACCAACCCTGTCACCTGGGCCAGGACCCTAAACCCTAAACCCAATACCCTCAACCCTAAACCCTAAACCAACCTAGTCACCTAGGCCGAGGCCCATCACAGCCTTCAGATCTCAAGGACCTTGGAACTGGACCTGCCAAGGCTCAAGAGCCCACAACAGTCGCTAAAAAGGGGTTTACTTACCTTTGGTTACTAGGGAATGGAGGAAGCTGAAGAGCCGGCAACAGTCGCTTATAAGGGGCTTACTTACCTTTGGTTACTAGGGAAAGGAGGAATGTACCATTATTACTATACTATTACTACCATTCTTCAAATTCCCTACTAAGCAAAGGTAAGTTTAGGGGTGTGGAGGAATGGGGTACCATTATAACTTATAACTACTATTACTACCATTCTTCAAAATCCCTACTACCCAAAGGTAAGCTTAGGGGTGCAGGGGTTTAGGGTTTCGGATCTAGGGCCCTACCCAGAGACTCCAATACCCCTTAATGAAGGAATATACCTTAAATTATAGTAGGATCCCTTATATGATTTAAGGAAAATTCCTTAATTAAGGGGTATTGGAGTCTCTGGGTACCTAATTTCTGCCAGCTGCCCGCTGCAAATGCCCTTTTCGACGTCTTGCGTGATGTTTGGCATTCCTCACTCTAGCCATAGGCCCCAAAGTAGTTCCTTTTTGGGGTTCATATGGGCGGTTGTCAAAATTATGGTCCCTTTTTGGATACCCTAAATTTCTGGGGAGCTTAATTTTGACAACTACCCATATGTAGAATCCTATAAGGTAATCCCCAAAGGGAACTACTATGGGGCCTATGGGTAGCCTCGGCCACAGCCATTCGCAAACCCAGTGACTTCCTCTACGCTACAGTAAACCCTGAACCAAAAGCGCCCTCAACCCTAAATCCTAAACCCTAATTTCTAAAAGCTCAACCCTGAACCCTAACCCCAACTCTAAATCTAACCCGTGATATCCCGTCCGAAGAGCTCCAGGCATCGGCGCCCTAAGCCTTGCCGTTGTCGGACTTTTGGCTGGCCTCGGGGTCTTCTGAGAGTCGATCCTGGGGAGTCTAGAACGTAATGTAGGGGCCTTGATAAATCGAACGGGGTTCCTTAGAGGGGTCGTACTACGATGTAAGGGCCTTGTTCGGGGAGTCTAGCCTAAGGTTCCATAGTCGTAGTACCTTTTTGGGGTTCATATTCGGAACTCTATATGGAGTCTAGAACGTAATGTAGGGGCCTTGATAAATCGAACAGGGTTCCTTTAAAGGGGTCGTACTGCGATGTAAGGGCCTTGTTTGGGGAGTCTAGCCTAAGGTTCCATAGTAGTAGTAGTAGTAGTAGTAGTAGTAGTAGTAGTAGTAGTAGTAGTAGTAGTAGTAGTAGTAGTAGTAGTAGTAGTAGTAGTAGTAGTACCTTTTGGGGTTCATATTCGGAACTCTATACGGAGTCTAGAACGTAATGTAGGGGTTTTGATAGATGGAATAGGGTTCCTTTGAAGGGGTCTATAAGGGCTACTGTAAGGAATCTATAAGGGTACTACGATGTAAGGGCCATGTTTGGGGAGTCTAGCCTAAGGTTCCATTCAGAACCCTATACGGCAATCCCAAAAAGGAGCTACTATGGGGCCTCTGGGTAGAGGACAAGGGGATTAGGCTTTGGCTGAAGGGCTTTGGAATTTTCAGTCAAACTGTCATGAAGATTTCCCTGAACCAGCTAAAAAACGATCTGGACCACGCTCCCCAAGGGTCATGCTCATATTCAGACATCCTAAATCCCCTAAAGGCTTAAGCCCAAAATCAGCAAACTCTTCAGACTTCAGACTCTACCTAAGCCTTTGCCCTGAACATTCTAACATCGAAGAGCCGAAGGTCATTTCAACCCTAAGCCCTACGGTTGATGATAGAAATCCTGCATTGCCGATAATAAGAAATATACCATAATTCCCGTAGTTTAGGGTCCTTAACGTAATGCAGGATTTATATCATCAACCCTAGGACTTTATGCCCCGGCCTTTGCAAAGCATGCCGGGCTTGTGCCAGAACAGGCGAGAGCCATTCGGACTTGTGGTCGGCAGACAAAAGAGAGCCCTAATACATTTCAACTACCTGGACCCCAAAAGTATGTAGAATAATAGCCTTTTACAGGTTTTGGGCCATTATTTTACCTACTTTTGGGGGTCTAGGTAAGGAAAACGCCAAAGACATCCTCAGATCAGAATAAACACTTATCCAATATTCAGCCTGTTCGTGGAAGGTATCTCCCTTACTTCAGGGCCGCAACCCTAAACCCTGAACCCTTACTTCAGGACTTGGTTCGTAGCTTTCTGGAAACGGCTTTCAGGGTGAGTCTTTCAACAGCGACCGTCCCCGTTTCGTTGTGATCGTCTGGCCGTGGTTTCAGGGTTGGGGTCGTCAAAAACCTCCAGCCGAAGCCGTCACCCGGCGAAAAGAGGCGTGAGCATGGAGGGAGTGTAGTGCATAAACAGGTAGTTCACATACCATCATATTCATCGTTAAAGTCTTTGTATACTGCTGCGGGCTCAAAACTCCCTTGAGGACGAAAGATCGGCTCCTGTGAAGGTACTTGTACGATAGGACCCTGCATATTCCTGGACAACTTCTGTGGCGTGCCTTCTTTTATCTGCACAGTATGTTGAGTGAAGAGGAGTTGCAGCTGCGCTGCCGCTCTTGCTTGCCCCCAGAACCATCATATCATGGTCTATACAGGTACACTGATGATTGCTGATGACCTCAAGACTTTAACCATAATAGACGTTCCTTTACGACCCTAAACTCCCTAAACCCTGACACTTAAACTTGTATACACCCTACATCGCATCGCATGTTGTTGAGAGGTTGTGCTTCTCAAAACTGCATGCCCAGAACCCGAAACCCCAAAACCCCAAAACCCTAAAACCCTAAACCCTAAACCCTAAAACCCTAAAGCCATAAACCCTAAACCCCCTAAAACCCTAAGGCCTTAACCTAAAACCCTAATAACCCTAAACCTAAACCCTAGACCCCTGAGAGGGTTCAAGCTTTAGGCTGAGGGCGTTTATCCGAAAATTTAGGGGGTCCTTCAGAGGGATCTATAAGGGTTCCTTTTTTGGGTTGCTATTGGGGGTCTATAGGATTTAGAGTTCAGGGCCATCTGCTTAGGGAACTAGGGTTCCGGACTTAGGGTGCCACGCGTTGGGTGAGGGCTCCGGCTTGTTGTCGCAAGTCCCCCGAGCATTGCAGGGACTGCCATAGACAAACCCTAAACCCTAAACCCCACAGCCTTTTCCTGTCTTTCCGGACTGAAGTCCTTTCCCAGTCTTGATAGGTTGATCAAAAGCCTTAAAACCTAAACCCAAAACCACGAAACTCTAACTCGGAACAAGCCTTAAACCCTCAACTCTAAACTAACCGGAACCCCGAAAGCCCGAACCTCAAGCCAGAAGCCCGCTTATCATCATTGCTATAACTCTTAGACTATTATTATAATAACGCCGCTGATGACTATTGTTGTTAGTATCATTATTTCATAAGTACTCGAGGCGGCGTCAGAACCCCGTCATCAACCGAAGCAGCAGGGTAGATAACCTGAAACTCTTCTTGGGTTCAAAAACCCAGCCTTAAAAGGCATTTTAATATAGAGCCCTAAATTGCCAATGCTACAGCACAACACATCCCCAAAACTCTGTTTTCAATCAAGGGCCTCTAGATTAGCGTGCTTGATTCCAAGTTTTGAGGTCCAGGAGTTGGACAAGCTGCCGTCGCCCCTGACTCTGCAGGCACTGGGCCAAAAGCTCGAGTTGGTTGATGGCGTCGGGGTCTCCGGGCTTAATGTAGGGGCCTTAGTAGTTAGAATAGGGTTTGGGGTATATGATACTATAGTTATAATTAGAATAAAGAGCCCCAAAGCCCAATTGAATTATTAAGGCCCCTACATCAGGGTGTTTGCAAGTGTGTTTGTCGTTTTGTTTCTGTGTCCGTGCGACAAGCTAGCCTACTTGTAGGCCACAGACTGTAGTAAGGCTATCGGGTTCCGCAGGGTCATCATAAGGAGCGGCTTTCAAGGGCTTTACGGGCCAGTCTGAATCCCGGGTGTGTACGGTCTGTTTTGTTGCTGCGTACTTGCACGGTTATGTGACATCTTCCAGACACCTGTGTACATGTCATGGCAGTTTCCCCTGTACCGCGGCGACGGCAGACACAATATCACCGGACTCACCGGACCAGACGCCTACAAATACGACCAACTGCACTAAGACAGGCCACTTGCCAGTAGTCCCAATCGCACAAACTGCGGGCATGTTATGTAAGGAAGCCCTATCATCCGTCGTCATCCGCTCCAGGAAGTCAGACCCCCTTTGCCTGGTGGCGGAAGCGGCTGGACGGAGCCTCAAGCGAGCGAATCAAGTTAGAAGTATAGGATCCTGAATACTTATAGCAACACGATTCCCGCATTATACAACTGGAATTCCTGGATGGTCCCTGTATAACGGTGCTATGCTAGGCGATACTCTACTACTATACTATACTGTACAATTTTTTTACCATACTGGCACACTGTGCTGGGCAGGATGAGGGGTAGACTGCAGTAGAGTAGTCATACGACGTCAATACATGTAGCCTGGTGTCCCACCTTCTATTTCCTGTACCAGTCGGACGTTCCGATGGCTATGGGAAACCCCTGAACCCCAAACTTTGTAATTAAATCTGGCGTTTCGCGGCGGAGTTGTCCGTCTTACTTATCGTTGATAAAGTCTTAAACTTGATAGAGGATGGGCTGTTTGCATGTTCAATCCAATGCACACTGAAGCCCTAAACCAGCTAAACTGAGCTGCAGTTCCGCGCAACACTTTGACCGCAAAGCTTAACCTTAGCAGCCTGAGCAAAGCTATCAGACATAACCCAGCCTCGAACGAGCCGGTACGTCAGTGTGTCAGCACGATAGGTTTGGCAGGCCATGAAACCTGCAACGACAAAAAATGTTGATGTTCTTCCGAGGGTGTTGCAGTTCTGGGTTCCGGGGCTTCCAGGCTTCGCAGCAGAGGTTTGAGCTACGGCTTCTGATCGGGTCTGACACGTTTCTTCCTGCGCATGGTACCAAGAATAAAACACTCTCATCTCCAAAATCAAGCCCACACGACCCTAACAGATCCCAAATCTTTGCAACTCTTCGCCAAAGCCTCAATCGCCAAATCTGGGCTCCAGAAACATCAACGCCGTGTCCTTTCCCTGAGTTCCTATGCCCGGACCTTCAACCTTGACCCGAAACCCTGAAGCCTTAAACCCTAAGTCCGCATCGCCATCTTCCTGGCCCTTGCAACCGTTACCCTAAGGCTCCATAGTAGTTTTCTTTTTGGGGTTCGTATGTAGACTTCTATAAGGTAGTCCCAAAAAAAGGACTACTATGGGGCCTCTGGGTAGACCGTCTGACAAGGATCTGCGACTTCCTACTTCAACCCGAAAAGCCGAAAAGACCTTTAGAGCGAGTCTCAAAAAATATTCCCCAATCTCCTGCTCCTTCTGCGGAAGGCAAGCGACCTTAACTTAAGCGATCACGAACCTCTGTCTGTCTGTGACCTTACGCTCCGAACGCACTCGTACAAGCACTTCTTGAGAACGCAGATAGTCCGACCCCACCACGACTGAAAGACTCTCCTCCTAGACCCTCCATCTACCCTCTATTGGACCCTAAATGCCCATTATTTGGGGCCATATACCCTTATTTGAGGGCACAAGGAGGGTCCCGGCTAAGGCGCTTGCATTACTTGAGTGACAACCCCGAGACTGACGGTGTTTGGCGCTACGTGGTCCGACCCTTCGACCGCCATTCTCGCAGGGCTGACACGAACTGTTTCTGTTAGAAGCGTCCATGGGCCTGGTGTGGAAGCATTTGATTGGGATCTTGAGTTTCAATCACGCTTAAGTGTTAAAGCCGTGGAATACCCTGCAAAGGTCCATACATTCCTTTGAATAGGGCGCACAATCTGTCACTGAGCTCACGTGTATCCAAACAGAACTCGAACTCCTCTCTTTGGCAGAGCTTGATCGTCACGGTTTGCATCGAAACCTGTCCTATGTTAGACCAGTCTTCATGCCGGTTTCTATTCTTGCACGATCGCTTTGACTTCACGTTTGGGTCCAAGGTTTGGTCAGGTAGGCCTTTGGGCTTGTACGATTCGACGAATCAAGGTTTCAGGGGCTATACACGTGAAGGCTAGAATAGTTGTTAGCGTCCCCCCTATAGCCCTCATTTGTTCATTAGTTAATTACAGTGTTCAATCATTTGAGGCCCCTATATACGGTCAACTTCGTCCGGCGACGTATTCTGTGTTTCAATTTTCGGTCGGTAAGCTTGGGATGTTGCAGCCGCTCACTCTAAACCCCTAAACCCCTAAACTCAGACGAGACTAGGGTCTGATAGTAAAGAAGCCAGGTAGCCGAAGTAAAGCCATTCTTGCATTGTGGGATTTCCTGGATACAGGCCCTCTGCCTTGTATCGAACTTGTTGTTCCTGGTAGCATTGATACATTTTGTTATTTAGTGTGATGAAACTCACTTCTGTTGTCATATATATATATATGTATATTATTTTGATTCTCGTTATTATTAGTTACATTGCTACCAATATTGTTCTTAGTATAAACAGTAGTAGTAGTAGTAGTAGTAGTAGTAGTAGTAGTAGTAGTAGTAGTAGTAGTAGTAGTAGTAGTAGTAGTAGTAGTAGCAGGAGTAGTAGTAGTAGTAGTAGTAGTAGTAGTAGTAGTAGTAGTAGTAGTGGTAGCAGTAGTTGTAGTGGTAGTAGTAGCAGTAGTAGTAGTAGTAGTAGTAGTAGTAGTAGTAATAATAGCAGTAGTAGGAGTAGTCGTAGTAGTAGTAGTAGTAGTAGTAGTAGCAGTAGTAGTGGTAGTAGTAGGAGTAGTAGTAGTAGTAGTAGCAGTAGTAGTAGTAGTAGTAGTAGTAGTAGTAGTAGTAGTAGTAGTAGTAGTAGTAGTAGTAGTACTAGTAGGACTAGTAGTAGGAGTAGTAGTAGTAGTAGTAGTAGTGGTAGTACTAGTAGTAGAAGTAGTAGTAGTAGTAGCATCAGGTCATTGTTGTAACTGTTGTTACGGCTATTCACTGAAGATTGGCGCACATTCATATACAGTATTTTGAGTTCAAGGGTGCTGTGTGCTCAGTGCTGTGGAGACTGGCTTCGAGATTGGAAATTCGGCATAGGGAAAGGAATTTGTGGAGTGCCTAAGGGCTTAGGGTTGAAGGGGCCTAAGGGCCTTGAGGCTGCAGGTAACCCAATGAAAGTCTCGCAAGAAAGTGTCTAGATCTGACAATCGTGCTGTCAGATGCAACTTTCGCATCACACAAGATGCACTTGGAGGATCAATGGATTTAGTAAGTAGGGTTATAAGTAAGGAAACTAAAGTTACAATCACTTATAACCCCAATTAGGGTACTTATAACCCTACTTACAAAGTCCCATGATTCTCCAAGCAAGCCCCAAGCCTTTAAGGCCCGAACCAGGTCCTGCAAGCGTACCTCAACCCACCAACACCTGCGTGTTTGCCGGGTCCCCAAATTAGGCTTTACAATAGTTAAGAGCCCCTCAATCGGTAGGTTATTGGTTGCTTGATGTACACCCTGTCAATGCAAGGCTTCAATCATACCAAATCCTGAACCAAACCGCATAAACCCCTTACGCGCTACCAACCCTAAACCGCAGATAACCCGACACCCTGTGCCCTACACCAAAAGCAGACCGCAAGGCCCGTTTCCTTCAGCTGCCCGAAAGTGCGCAGCCACCATGCATGCCCCGAGCTGAGGAACTACTGGAGCCGTCAAGAGACTGCCTGTTTGAGGATGCAGCCTTTGTGTTGACGAGTCGTATCTCACTGAAACCGGCCTAAATCGGCTTAGGGGTTGTGGCGGGTTTGTTGGTGAAGTTTTCGGGATTTTTCAAAACTATGCAACAACGCTCTAAGTCACAGGCCTGAGATCCAAAATTCATCCCAGCTCCTCGTCTCTAAAACCTGACGCTTAATCCGCAACAATCATGTCTTCGCTTCTGGGCTTCAAACTGCTCATTTTTACCGGAGCACGGGGTTCTCCTTGTGGAATTTAGGGAGAGCTCTTGTATGAGTACTTCGATTCAGTGGCCGTAAACACCAAGCCACGAATCTTTGTGAACAGCCATCGCTGCCACAGTGAAAGCCTCTGCCAAGTTTCGATGGCGTCACCAAGTTGCCCTGGGGCCCAGGCAGCCCGCTTTTGGGACTCAGTACTGGGAGTGCTGGGTACGAAAGGGTCTTATAGGGTTTAGTGTTTAAGGGTTTGGGTGACTTATCTGGTGGTTTCTAAAGCTGTTCGGTCGGTTGAAGTTTCTCGGTTTCGGTTTAAGTCTTGTGGTCTAGAAAAGGCTGATTTGCAGAAGCGGTGGTAAACAGATCTTGCATGAATGTCTCATCAAGACCCTGCAGCCCACTCGAGTATCAGGGAACCCTTCTAATCGCCCATCAGACTCGAAAAAGGGGTTCATGGAAGCAGGATGACCTCAGGAGTCCCATCAGCGGAACGCGTCGAAATTAAACCCTAGTTTCCACACGAACTTGTTGTGCTTAGACAGGACCTTACAGTAATGGAAAGGAACAAGGGCTGCCAGCAGGGACAAAGGGACTTCTCAGCTGGAAAGCCTTTGAACAGGGAGCCGTGGTATCGTAACTGGTCTTTGCAGGAAGCCTTCTAACCTTTAGTAGGGAATGGAGGAATGGGGTACAATTATAACTACTACAACTACCATTCTTCCATTCCCTACTAACCAAAACTAACCCTTATGGTAGTTATAGTAGCCCTTATAGACCCCTTTAAAGGAACCAAAGGTAAGTCTTGGGCAGGTTTCCTCTTCCTCGTCGCATCATCGAGCAGCCTGGCGCTCCAGGCCCGGAGAGCAAATGTTCCCAAGCGAAACGACCATGACAAATGGGAGTTTCCGAAAATAGGGGACCCTTACTGTTCCTTTAAAGGGTTACTATAAGGGTACTATAAGGGTTCCTTTAAAGGGCTAGAGAAGGGTTTGGGAGTTTCCGACAAAGATCAAACATGTGAATCCCCTGCGCTTGCACAGTGTTATCTCAAGATTCATCGTGTCTCCACCTCTCTTCATGTAGCCGGACACTCTAACTCGCGAACCCTGAGCGAGAGCTTTGCCGACTGGCAACACCTACGGAGTGATCAAGTGCTTGGCTTGCGTGTAGAGACTTAAATCAAATCCCTATTATGGTAACGTAAAGTAAACCCCTATTATGGTAACTTAAAGTAGATCCCTATTATATGGTAACTTAAAGTAAATCCCTATTATATGGTAACTTGAAGGTTCAATGAGCCTTTACCCAGCCTCTGAGCTCCACTCAATAGAGCGACGGTCGAGGTTGGGGATCCCTATAATCAGGATCCGAGTGTTTAGGTACTGTATTAGGGTCCCCTATTTTCGGAAACCCCCACTTCGTTCTTCAGCTACCCCAGCCAGAGAACCTGGAAGGGTTCAGGGTTTAGGGTAAGCTTCTGAAAAAGAAAAGCTCAAACTCCAGAATACCGGTCTCAATCATGAGGATTTTTCACGAGAGCAAGGAACTGGGTCCTTGACTCCTGAATCCACAAATCCAATACCCAACGACCTTATTTCCAAAAGCCGCAAATCCTAAACAGTTGGACCTGGACCCCGAAAGTATGTAGATTAATAGCCTTTTATAGGTATTGGGCCATTATTTTACCTACTTTGGGGGGTTTAGGGAAGCCTAACACTGGGGCCTTGCCCAATAGGAGGGCTGCCCAACCCCCAAACCACAAAAGGTCAAACTCTAATTAAGCCCTAAACGCCAGACACGCAAACCATAACCTGGAGTGAACTGGTCCTGAACTTCCTGAACCCCACAAGCGAAACAAATTAAACACGAACCCCCTATTGCTACCATAAAATCAAACCCACGTCACAACAAAGGCAGAAATAGAAGTAAAATGGGGGCCTAAGCACTTGCAATAGATTTCCTGCCGAAGCCTTTTTCAATGCCGAATGTCATTGCCCCACGTTGCGTATGCTGGCCCCTAGTGTATAGACCCCTTGTAGATCCCATCAAGAACCCTTGAAGACAGCATTAAAGGAACCTACCCTAGACATTAAGAGTTGTATAAAGCAGGCCCGGCTGCGGCCGCTTCCGGCGAAGCCACTGGCGCCGGAGGCAGTCTGGTATCTTCAGCTTGACATGGGGCCTTACGATATGAATTAGGATGGCAGACCTTAAGGGGCTTCCCAGAGACTCCAATACCCCTTAATTAAGGAATATTCCTTAAATCATATAAGGGATCCTACTATAACTTAAGGTATATTCCTTAATTAAGGGATATTGGAGTCTCTGGTTTTTTGTATATAGCGTTCTTCAAGGGTTGTTGCTGTACGGGCTGTTGTTTTTGTTGTTGATATGGGTTTCTGGCTATGTTTTCTGATATTTGTTTCTTCTGGATGCCTGGATGATCAGAATAGGGTCTTGGGCCGTGTTGTACAGTAAATACGATAAGGCCCTAGTGAACTGTATTGTAATAGTCAGGCCCACACATTAGGGTCTTTCGGTGTTGCATTGGGGTTGGCCTTAGGGTAACCACATGAGGGTTACCTGTTATCAGATCACGTGATCCGCAACTTGTATTATTTCGGCAGCTGCACCCGCAGATTGTTCTAAGCTCGGTAAACACATCTGCACCAACAGATTGTTCTAAGCTCGGTAAACACATCTGTGCAAGGCTGCGCGAGAACATGATTTGGGTAGCCCTTTCTTGGCGCTCTTGACCCATAGAAGCTTAGCAAAGCCCGCGACACCTCTTTGAGTCCCAATCAAGCTCCTAATATATGGTACACATATGTGTACATAGGCATATACCTATGTGTTCATTACAGTATACTGGATATGCAACATACAATATACAGTCTATAATGTAGTTTCTGCTATATATCCGCCTTGCATAAGTCCCCGTGGAAGATCTCGTGCAACGGCGTAGAACCTGAAGACGAGATTGCCTTGAAGCCCACAGCCCAGGCCGTACCATGACATTCCGGGAGACCCAGCCCGAGTCGTTCATTGTACAGTAAACCCCATAAACTTGGAAACCGGGTTAAGGCCAAATAGTGCTGGGATTCCCTATACATTACTCTTAAGGATTGAGGCTATGGGGTTTCCAACTTTTGGGCTTCTACTATAGGTGTTTACAGGTTATACCCATAGGCCCCAAAGTAGCTCCTTTTTGGGATTACCTTATAGGACTCGACATATGAACCCCAAAAAGGAACTACTATGGGGCCTATGGGTAGTAGAGTGGGTTGGGGGGATCGACTATGGGGGAATAAACCTGTACGACCAAAACCGAACGATTCGGGAACCTTGCGGAACCGTAAAGCCTGAATCTGGAACCCTAACATTCCTCAGCTCTACTACTGTCACTAATTCGGTACACTCTAAACTTGCAGCATCGCGAGGCCTTTCAAGAGGCGAAGCAGCCAGCGCTGCGGCAGAACATGAGCTCTGGGGATTAGGGGTGTCTAACTTTGAGGCTTCAGGGAACCTCCTTCTCTTGCAGGATCCCTTAGGGGAAATGCACAGCCAACTCGGAGAGCACTCGAAGAGCACGATTTTTTTCCAAAATCCGACTTCAAAGAGTCTTACGGACGAAGGGAACTTTGAGGAGAGACCGGTACTTTAATGGGGAGGATCCAAAAAGTAGATCCCTTAATGAGGGCTCCTATAAAGTACCCTTCGTAGTATAGGGCCCCAAATTGGGGGATCTACTTTCTAGATCCTAGGCCTCGGGCAGAAGAGTTTTACTGGGGGTTTTCGGGGATTGGGGCAGCGACGTGGGATTTTGGTTTGCGGGTACAGCCCGCAAAGCCCAAAGCTTCAAACCCTAGACCCTAAACCCGAAACCCTTAAACCCTGAACCCTGAACCCTACCCTAAACTCCAATCCCCTAAACCCCTAGACCCTAAACCCGAAACCCTTAAACCCTGAACCCTGAACCCTACCCTAAACTCTAATCCCCTAAACCCCTAGACCCTAAACCCGAAACCCTTAAACCCTGAACCCTGAACCCTACCCTAAACTCCAATCCCCTAAACCCCTAGACCCTAAACCCGAAACCCTTAAACCCTGAACCCTGAACCCTACCCTAAACTCTAATCCCCTAAACCCCTAGACCCTAAACCCGAAACCCTTAAACCCTGAACCCTGAACCCTACCCTAAACTCTAATGACCTAAACCCCTAGACCCTAAACCCGAAACCCTTAAACCCTGAACCCTGAACCCTACCCTAAACTCTAATCCCCTAAACCCCTAGACCCTAAACCCTAAACCTTAAATCCTAAACCCTAACCCCTAAACCCTAAACCCCTAAACCCTAAACCCCTAAACCCCTAGACCCCTAAACCCCTAAACCCTGAATCTTCAGCTACTTCGAAGTAGCTAGTAGCCTTAGTAGCCTGTGGACTCCGAAGCCAGTGTCCCCAAACCCTCCCCTTAGCCACAACGTACCCCGAACCTACTTGGGAGTTTCCGAAAATTAGAGGTACCTTACTTTGGGGTCCTTTTAATAAGGATCCTAGTAATTATTTAGGAAACTCTCTTAGTGTCCCCTATCTTCGAAAACTCTCACTTGTGTGAAGTTTTGCAGGGGGGCTATTATGAAACGCTAATATGCAATTTATGTGGGCACTGCACGTTGTAGCAAATCAATGTCAATGTTAGCCCGAGTCCCGGATGCGCACTATAGTGGCCGAAATAATTACCAATACTAGTTCGGGGTGGGTTCCTTATGATACCTATATTATAGTATAATGGCCCCAAAACCTTATTGAAATTCGTAAGGGCCCTGTATTATCCCGAAAACCCTTGCTTCTCAAAGCAAGGTGATCCTCCCGCCTTTTGCGCTCGTGCAAGCTGCCGAGAGGCCCGTGGCATGATATTCGTTGAAAGTTAACGTTTTAGGGTTTCAGGGTTTAGGGCTTAGGGTTTTAGGGTTTAGGGTTTAGGGTTTTAGGGTTTAGGGTTTAGGGTTTTAGGGTTTAGGGTCTAGGATTTAGGGTTTAGGGTTTATAGTAAACAGTAAACCCCAAAAAGTCGGAAACCGGGTTAACGCCTAATAGTGCTGGGATTCCCTATACATTACTCGTAAGGATTGAGGCTATAGGGTTTCCAACTGTTGGGTTTCTACTGTAGGGTTTTAGGGTTGGAGCCTGACTAAGAAACCCTGACCCTATAACCCCCCAATATATTCGGATTCATATCGGGAACCCTAATAAAGGCCCAAGGTTTCTTAATCAGGTTCCTATGTTAGGAGTTTAGGCTTTGGGATCGGGGCTTTAGGGTTTTTTTCCGGTTGAGCGGAGGGCTTTTGGGTGTAAGAGTTTAGGCTTTGGGGTTTGGTCCATAGTTTTGTTTTTGTTTTTGCGGGGGGGAAGGCGTGAACTTGTATGAGTCTTCCATGCAGTTTTGGAGCTTACCTTCAGTCTCCATTGTAGTTCCTTTTTTGGTTAGCCAGTTTTATGGTTAGGATCCTATAATAGAGATTTTGGACCAAAAAAAGAACTACAATGGAGACTATAAGTAGGGGCAAGCCCCCCACCTCTCAACCTTGGGTCGTTCAAAAGAACCACTCGCCCCGGCCTCGGAAACAAAAAGCAGACGCCCAAAATCCCGAGACGGTTTGGGAGTGAGGGTGCAGGGTTTTAAGGGGTTAGGGCCGGTTAGGGTTTAGGGCTTCAGGATTCAGGGATTTGGGTTTAGGGGTTTGGGGTTTAAGGGTTGGTTTGGGGTTCAGAGTTCAGGGGTTAACCGCTAAAAGCTTGTAGATCCTTGATAAGATCCTTGACTCGACAAGCCATTTTAAGCCCACTGTCGTTTCGAGTCTTTAGAAGAACTAACCCAACAGAATCCGTCTCAAATCTTGTCATCCTTGTCGGAACTCATAGACCAGGCAGACCACGGTTAAACCGGTCGAGGCAAAGGTAACGACCAAGCAACTCCAAAATCCTGGGATTGGAGTACCATACTTGAATACGCTTTTTGGGTACCTGTTCCTAAAAGGAACCATTATGAAATAAAGTCTATACTTTTTTCTCCCTGGTTCCTTCAAAGTCCAGAAAGCTATATCTGCTGCTGCACCCCGCGGCGAAACCCTAATCCACAGAGAGCACACTTGGAGGGTCGGGGGACTTACTAAGTAGGTAGTAAGTAGACTTATAAGTACCCTAGAAGGGACCCTAATTGGGGTTATGGTACTTATAAGTCCCTAAAATAAACAGTAACTAAGTCCCCCGACCCTCCAAGCACAATCCCCCATTGTCGGCTGGCATACGGAGCGCGTGTCCGCTTGTGACACCCAACTTCCATCCTGAAAACCAGGAAACCCTAACGGCCCTATTCTGAGTTTAGGGTTTAGGGGTTTAGGGTTTAGGGGTTTAGGGGTTTAGGGTTTAGGGGTTTAGGGGTTTAGGGTTTAGGGTTTAAGGGTTTAGGGTTTAGGGGTTTAGGGTTTAGGGTTTAGGGCCTAGCCCCTGCAAACCCCGACCTTATGTCCAAAAGCAGCCTGGCAAGCCGTGATATAGATTCCAAATATGCTTGCCATGAACCCTAAACAAGCAACAAAACAAACCTCACCTTCCCGCTATGCACCTTCTTTTTATACGAAGCCGTACTAGAACCAAGCGTTTCATGACCTTAAAGCCCTGGAACCTATAAAATTTAGCCATGGACCACGAACCCCTGAGAATTCAAAAAAGCTGTCACACAAACCCAAAAGAGGCCCCTCCCGCAACACTCGCCTCTAAGCCCTAAACCCTAGAACCCCTCGACCTTAAATCTTAAACCCTTCAAACACTCGACCTCAAATCCTAAACACCCTAGAAACCTCAACCTTTTCCTGGTGACCCTAAACCCCCTGACCCTAAACCCGGAAACCCTAAAACCCCTAAGCCCTAAAATCTCAAACCCCAAACCCTAACGAAAGGTCCGGCCAGTCGTGCACGGACTTTTGCAGCGATCGTGGGGCAAGCTGTGCCTGTGCCTCACGGTGGTTTTATGGGTGCTTGGGATGTTTAAACCGATGATTTTCGAGGAGCTCACGGAGGTTAGGATGGTTTAGGGGGTTTCTTCTTTAAAGGGTTGCTGTTGATGTTCTCTCTTTATGGGTGGTTGGAAACTTGTTTAGAGGTTTTAATGGGGTTTAGGGTGGTGACTTGGTGCTCAATAGTGGTTAGCAATGTTTCGGGTTGTCCGATTTGGGTTCAGAGGTGGCGCCAGCGAGGTCTGCGAGGTTCTTTAGTTTGTTACAGGTTTGCTTACAACTAGATTTTTAGCTGTTGTTCAGGCTCAGGCTTGTCACTTGCTACTTCCAGGGCTTCTGACATGGCTTCGAATCTGGGTTTGGGGCTTCTTGACGTTTCGTAGCCTCGTACAAGGTGCCAAACCTTAAACCCTAAACCCCCTAAACCCCCTAAACCCTAAACCCCCTAAACCCGAAACCCTAAACCCTAAACCCCATAAGCCCTAAACCCTAAACCCTAAACCCCCTAAACCATAAAACCCCATAAACCCCCTAAACCATAAAACCCCCTAAACCCCCTAAACCCTAAACCCGAAACCCGAAACCCTAAGCTGCTTCAAGGTTTCAAAGTTTCAGCCTCCAGGCATTTAGAGAGGGTTTAGGCATGTGGGTTGGTGCAGACTTCAGCCGAACTTCAGATTTCGATGCTACAGGCATTAGGTGCTTGTGGTGGAGGCAGCGGAGTTCTTCTTGGCTTTCAGGTTTGTGGGCTTCTGCCATCTGCAGCGCAATCATCTATGTTGCGCAAGCCAAACAGGATGCTTCACTACGAGCTCCCTTGGCTGAGTGGACAGCGGAATCACAGCGGAAGCGGTTCTCCGCAACATCCCCCGTGGATTATGCCTCCACCCTGATGATCCTGACTGGCTTTCCTGCAAATATTGCGACCGCCAGGGAAAGCGGCTGAAATTTCCAAACGAGCTTGGTGTGACCCATCATTTCCTCCAGCCAAGGCACAATCGCACGGTACCAGAGCCGCCGGGACCACCTCCCCAACGTTCCAGCATGTGGTCATAGCGCTTCTGCACAAAACTGTTGCTGGTCAGATTTACTGCTTAAACAAACGGTTGTGATGCGCACCAACAGCGGCAGCAGCACCGGCAGCAGCAGCAATAGTCTCATGCAATAGCACGAGCCCAACAGGAAAGATAGTGGTAGCAAGTACTGGGAAAGTACAATGTAACAGCAATGACTTTACGTGTCTAGAGACCGACAGGTAGCTAGATAGATAGACAGATAGATAGTAATATAGGTCATGTGTGAGTCTAGTAACAAGCAGAGTTGCAACAGCACGCGAGCAATTACTTAGTAGCTGAGTAAGTAACCTTTAACCTTTTGGGGTGAATACAATCCTACATAGTTGAAAAGGTTAACCTTGTTGGGGTACTCAGCCCCTATAAAACCCTAAACCCTAAACCCTAAACCCATAAACCCCTAAACCCTAAACCCATAAACCCCTAAACCCTAAACCCTAAATCCATAAACCTCTAAACCCTAAACCCCTAAGCCCCTATAAGATCATAAACCACGATTCTGCTTCCGACCTGAGTCCTCGGCTGACCTTGTCTTCGTCAATCGTTGCGAGGCCTGTCCAGGTCTGCTTGGGGCTGAATATAGGATTCATATTAGAAGGAACCCAAATAAAGGCCCAAGGTTTCTTTATCAGGTTCCTACATGGTCTCCACGGGTTCAGAGTCGGGTTTCGGTTTGGGGCTTGGGGTTCGGGTTTGGGGTTTTGTGGGCCGTTCATAGTTAGGGAAAGAGTTGACGTGGTAAGTAAGGTTAGCAAGACGGGTTGTGGGGAACACGAAACCGGCAATCGGGTACCGGGTACGCCAAGAGAGCCTTCAGGAAGGAATTACGAGCGCTTGCATTACGGCCGTGTGGGGCTCGGGCTTGATTAGGGTCTATGGCTCCCAAATAGGTGGGATGAGACACAAGGAAGAGTCCTCATAGGATGGATCCTTGATCCAGCCTCAATCCCCGCCTTTAGACATCCCCGACCTAGACACAGAATGGTTGCACTTCTTCTGGGTTGTCTGCTTATCTGTTCAACCGAATCGTAACCCGAAAGTGGGTGCTTATTCAGAACCAAGGTGCATCAATCCTTTACCCAAATGTAAGTTAGGGAGTCTACGGTTTAGGGTTTTATGGTGAGGAGCTTAAGGGCTTGAAGGTGTAGGGACTTGCATAGGGTTAGGCTTTTTCGGGCTCAGCGCTCTAGGGGCTTAGGGGTGATGGCTGAGGGCCTGGGCTAATAGTCTTGCGGGAGGCGATGTTAATAGAGGGCTACAGAGCGGCAACGCCTGTGACAGATCAGATAAGGTTCATGAAGTTGACGCTTTGAAAACTAAACCCAAAACTCAGCCGTGTAATCCCTGAACCCTCAGACCCAAAGCCCTGAGCCCTAGATCGCAACGATTTGCGGCTCCTGATGTTTAACCCTTAACCCTAAAACCTAGACCTTCAAGCAACAGCCGTTCACCCTACCCAGAGGGTAAATTAGTAGTTCATTTTTGGGGCTCATATTCCGAATCCTATAAGGCAATCCCGAAAAGGAACTACTATGGGGCATCTGGGTAACCCTAAACCTTCGATCAACGCCCTTCACCGCAGCCTTGTGCTCCAGGCAATGCGCCACTTCATGTACTGCGAGCGATGCGAGAAGAACCACGGCCACGTGGCTTGAAGCTGTTAGGGTTCGAGCGTTTAGAGTTTAGAGTTCAGGGTGATTTAGTTTAGGGTTTACAGGTTGAGGGTTTTTGGGGTTAGGGTTGAGGAACCCTTACAGTACCCTTATAGGACTTTGGTATGCCTGCGCTATGCCGCTATGCTGCCAATCGCGGCCTGCCTTGCCGCCCCTGCTTGCAGCTGTCCTGTGTTGGCTTCATCCTCTTGGTTTCTGCGTTTTTCTCTGTGTCGCCTGTTCTCATTTCCGAGAAGCAGCGGCAACAGTAGCAGCAGCGCAAGCCGACAAGTCACCCTCCATCTTTAGTGTGGAGTGCAAATTTGTTGCAGCACGTAGTTTTCTTGCAGTCGAAGGTCGGAGTGCAGACAGCACAATGACCCTCAAAGGAACCCTTAAAGGCACCCTTCAAGTGCCCTTAATGGAACCGTTATGGAACTCCGAAAGATCTCCGAAAGCCACCAAAGGAGTCCCTAAATCCGCTTGTTCTCGAAGGCCTAAAGGAGTCCTCACAGAAAACCAGTAAAGCACTTCGAAACCGAAACCCTAAACCCTGTAAGCCCGAAACCCTAGTACCCTAGTAAGCCCTAAACCTTCAACTCCCAGTAGTACCCTTATTCCCTTTTTGTAGTCCTAGGTTCTTTATAAAGTTACCCAATACCAAAAAGGGAGCCCTTTTCATTCCTAGGTTACTGGGCATCCTCGTTACCATCCCCTAAGGGCCCAAGTACTCGATTTTTATAGGGCTTTGGGTCCATTTTGGGTACCAGAAACCGTTCATAAGGACTACTTGGACCCTTAGGGAGTACTACCCCAAATTCGTATCGAATATAGAACCCTCATAATACCAATCTGGGAGTTTCCGGAAACTCGGGGTACCTTAGTTGGGGGGTCCTTACACTACGTAGCGATCCTACTATTTGGGTAGCCATATTAGGGTCCCAGATTTTCGGAATTTCCCACATAGAAACCTTGTAGAACTCTCTCTGGAGCCTTCAATGGACTTTTGTAGATACCCAGGGGCCCCAAAGTAGTTCCTTTTTGGGTGTGTCCTCTTTTTTGATTAGGGACTCTAAATATACTACCCAAAAAGGAACTACTTTGGGGCCCCTGGGTATACCGTAAATCCAAGAGTCCTCCAGGCTCGGACCAGCCAGCCTTGGCGAGTCAGCGCAGCAGCCCCTCCTATGGGGTCCGCCACACATCGACAGGGAATAAGGGTTACTTAAAAGGGTACTATAAGGTTTCCTTTAGGGATCTATATGGTTTAGGGCTACTGGGTGTTGGGGTCTGTAGGTGTTTTGGTTTGGATGCTGAAAGCTTATATAGGGTTTAGGGCTTCTAGGGTTTAGGTGATTGTTGTTAGCTGTGGTCCTGGGTGCTTTGGGGATGTTCTGGTGTGGAGGTTTGAGTCCTCGCCGATCCCCGACGCGAAGGGGTTGGGATCTAGGGGGTTCCTCATTATAATTACAGTATAATGGGCCCCAAACCCTCAGGGTCGAGTTCGGGTTTCGGCTAACCCGACAAGTAGCTATAGTCTCCATTGTAGTTCCTTTTTTTGGTTTAACCAATTTTATATTAAGGATCCTAAAGGGTAACCCCAAAAAAGAACTACAATGGAGACTATACCCTAAACCCTAACCTCTAAACCCCTTTAAAGGAACCTTAGACCCCCTTAAAGGAACCCTAAACCCCCAAAAAGGAACTACAATGGAGACTATAGGAGGAGGTTTTGGTTTTGGGATCTCTGCTTTGAAGCCCGGGACCCAGAGCCGAGAGGTCCTTCGTGGAAGCTGAGTACCATTTGGCTAAAAGCTCAGGGGTTTGAGGCTATGCCTCCAGGGACCTTATTATGGGGGTCCTTAAGGGGTCTAGGGCCCTAACTATGAGGTCCTTGGAGGGATAGGGTAGGGCTTAGGGGTTGAGGGGTTTGGGGTTTCAGGGTCCATTTTCCAGGGTTCAGGGGGTTAAGGTTTAGGATAGGTTTCATAGGGTTCAAGGAACAGAAACTCACTGCTTAGCTAACTTGGGCTCCTACCAAGACGCCGCAAATGCAGCAACACCATAATAAGAGTTGCAGTTCCGAACGCATGAACCGCCCCAAATCCTTCAACTTTCCGACCTCTGCTCCTATCCTGCAGGCCTGCCCTTTCTGCTGGGGCCCTTGTTTGGGGGAGTACTCGTAAGATCCTACAAGCCTTAACTCTAAAACCTTAGCGCAGCACCCCATCTCATGAGGTGACTGGCCGTTAACTACGCCCTGAAACCTTGAAGGAACCTTCTGAAACAGTAAATCTGCAATAGTGCACCAAAACCCCCCAACATAAGGCCAACTCCTAAACCCTATCTCCCCCTTGCTGATGTTACCTAGGGGCAGACGCAAAAAGGAGCTCAACCAAAAAAAAAAAACTATCTCCCCACGTGCCGTGCAGGCCTGTCTCTTCAATGGAGATCAGCTCCGCGATCCCATCACATGCAGAGACCCAAGGTCTGAGTTGATGTAGAAGTTGAACCAGGACCCCCCCAAGGGCCGTCTAATAGAGTCCTTATGGCCCTTAATAGTGGGTCTTTGGGGCGGGGGATGTTAGAGGGTACTTGGGGTCTAGGAAGAGGGGTTACGATTCGAGGGTTTGGGGTACAGAATGGTTTAAAGCAGGATTTTGTTTTGGAAGCCTGACTGACAATTTACTTTAGGCTATTCCCCAGGGTTCTTAACATACGCACCCCAACCTCAAAACCCTGTTCGAATGCTCAAGGCCACTGACATAACCCTGAAGGGTGGCGTTTTGTGCTTTAAGGCTTTCAGGTTCAATGATTGTTGGCTTTAGGGCTTTAAGCGTGAAGAGGTCTTTAGACCCTAACCACCGCTTGAAAAAGCGAGGGATTTCGCTTGAAACTACGAATCGAATCTGCGGCGCTTGAAAATACCATAATGTGCGATTGGCATTTTCTATCGGACCCGCTAGGAATCGGATGGAGTGCTATGTTCTCCTCTATAGGCTCTCCACTTGGTTTTGTCAACGATTCCGCAAGGCTTTTCATCAACGACTTCGCTTGGTTTCCCCTGCGCTTCACAAAAAAACATCGAACCCAACCCTAAACCCTGAAGCGCACAGGTCTTCGCAGAATTTGACAAATTTTCACAGAAATTCACAGATCTTCACAGACTAGTCTGTGAAGATCTGTGAAATTCTTTGAAAGCCTGTTCTTGAAAGCCTGTGAGACCTGTGCATACCAGAAATCGCAGGCTTCAAGCCCGCCCAAACACATGTGCTCCTGGATGCTCCGCTTGGTTTTTGTTTCATTCTCCTATTGGTCCCCCGCGAGGCTTTTGTTTCGCTTGGCTTTCGCCGAAAACTAGTGGATCCGCTAGAAAATAACAATCGGACTCAATCCGCTTGAATCTACCAATCGAATCCGTTTTTCTGTCGGCAATGGATAGGAGAGCTTTCAGGGTTTGTTCTGGCCTTTTTGTTGGACATGGTTTGGGACTTGATCAAAGGCTTTAGGTTGTTTTGGGCGGCACACCCGTTTTTTTGGTGAATGACGTCTATTTCCGTTAACGCTCTCCGCACTGAGGTAAAACGTGTATAAGTATATATAGACCAAAAGTTAAAACTCGTCAAGAAGTTAGAACCAGAGGTCTTCCTATACTCCAAGCAGTTCATGAAAGACATCCGTATGATTCTGCATGTATGTATACATGTATGTATATATATATATATATATATATATATATATATATATATATATGTACTCACATATATATATATATATATATATATGTATATATAGATATATAGATATATTGATATATAAATCTGTGTGTGTGTGTGTGTTCGCGTGCGTGTGCGTGCGCGTGCGTGTCTATATTCGGGACTTGTGTTTCAACTTGTGTGTGCTTACCTTGTTAGGGGCGTCTCTCAGCACCTTGAGCGCTTGATATTCAGACGTGCTGGCAGGGTCTGAATTAAGTTGTTTCTGGCATTCTGCAAACGGTTGTGGCGGTGCTGTTGCCATCGTGGTGTTTGGAAGCAATTGAGACAAACAGCGGAAGCTCACAGAATCCCCACAAGCTCGCATTGCCACCACGACTATGATTATTATTTCTACGGATATAACTGTATATATCAGCATCACGAATACCATGACCATAAACCCTGGCCCTTTTGCAGCCCCTCAACGTGTTTATAACCATCTTCTCAGTATCGTCCACTTAGAGGTTCATGGGTAGTTATAAGTGGGGTTATATTTAGCGTAACTATGATTATAACTCCTATTAGGGGACTTATAACCCTATTCAAAACTACCCATGAACCTCCAAGCACAAAACCATCCCTAAACCCTAGGTATGTACCCTTAATATGGCTATCATATACCCATTATATAGCCCCCATTATAGGCTAGGGGTCCCCATTAAGGGTCCCTCCTTTTTTTCCCCTTCGAACCCTAAACCATATACCCTTATAGAATCCCTATAGATCCTTTTAAAGGGACCCTTAAAGGAACCCTTATAACTGCACAAAACCATCCCAGAGACTCCAATATCCCTTAGTTAAGGAATACACCTTAGTGTATAGTAGGATCCAAAATATGATTTAAGGAATATTCCTTAATGGGATATTGGAGTCTTTGGGATCAACCTTTCCGAGGTGGAGCAGCGCATAGGGAGACGCAGCGGCTCTGTGTGTGCCGGCTCCCACAGCAAGGCCCTCACTTGGCCGGGCCTGATTGGCAGTTAATAGGGTTTAGGGTTTAGGGTTCAGGGTTTAGGGGTTAGAGTTTAGGGTTTAGGGTTTAGTGTTTAGGGTGTAGGCTTAAGACTTGAGTGATGGCTTTCAGGGTTTGGGATTAAGGGACATTGTTTTTGTGGGCTGAGGGTCATGCATCTGTCCCTCAGCCCTTGGCGCTCAAACTTCCTCCCTAGCCTTCTTCGGTTGGTTTCGGGACCTGGGAGTGTAGGCTCTGGATTTACGAGCGTCAACCACATAGCCGGTTCAATGTGGCAGGAGGCCGAAGCCGAAGAGCACTACAGCATGTGTCACGCGCACACACGCAGACCGACACCGACCGGGTTTAGGGTTTAGTCTAATTTAGGGATTCTTACACCCCTTGCCCCAAAGGAAGGGAACCACCAACCTCGTAAGCTCAGCACACAAACTGCCTCTCCGATCCTGAAGACGCAGTAGGTTTAGTATAGGGTCCATAGGGTAAACGGGGCCTCAAGACAGCAATATCTCGGGTACGGCCCCCAATCAGTACAAGTTGAATAATAATCATAATGTAGTTATAGTAGGACCTTAATAGTAGCCCTATTGTCGACTCTTACTGTATGGGGGCCGTACCTCAGCAATATCCCATTCTCCAGAAGTACCAGCCGGCCCCGAACAGCGCAGATGCGATGGACGAATCCTCCGCCACCACAGCATCGCCGGAAGAGACGACGATCAGGCAGCTGCAGTTCGGGAAGAAATCTCAGTGTCACCGAGCATCGTTCGCAGAAGTTCAGACTAGAAGTTGAAGAGTTCTCCCTGGTTCTTGGTAGGGAATAAGGCTAATAAGTCTGCTACTATAGGGGTTTGGGGGCTCCTTCAAGGGATCATTTTAGGGATCTGGTACTACTGCCTGGTTCTTAGTAGGGAATCCGGGAATGAGGGAATGGATTATGGAGACCTACTGGATCATATGGGGACGACTATAAGGATCCATTCCCCCATTCCCTAATTACTAGAACCAGCCAGGAGTTGGGACATAGGTGGTTGTCAAAATCATGGTTCCTTTATTGGGTACCCTAAATATTAGGTGCCGTATTGTAATGATGACCCTGATATTGACAACCACCCACATGGCTTGCGGATGATTCGTGCCTCGGGTTCCTCATACTTGACCGTACTGGTAGGAGGATACTTCTGTTCCCACTGTGCCGCTTGCGCTCTACGGTGTACCCAGTGCTGATGCCCAGCGATCAGGCTGATTAGACATGGTCAAACTTAATCGTACCCCATGGGAGTTTCCCCTATTTTGGGGTACTTAGAATAAGGATCCCCTATTCATAGCCGAGTGGATGCACGTTACACTTTTTGGGATAGTACTTCCCAGTATAAAAGCGAGAGTGTACACTTTTGGGGCTTATGAACTCAGCAACTAAGAATCCTACTATTCAGGGTAGCATATTAGGGTCCCATAATTTTCGGAAACGCCCACATCGTGTTTCCGACACTTAGGGTATAGGCACCCTGAATACGAGGATCTGTTGGGGCCTCTATGAAGGATTCTCCTTGCTTCGAAACTCCCATATGGGTAGTTGTCAAAATTATGGACCCTTTTGGGGGTATCCTAAATATTAGGTGCCGTACTATAATAAGGCCCCAAAAAGGGACCCTAATTTTGACAACCGCCCATATGCAGAGGGCTGGCTGTAGCTAGATCCACAGGTACCTGCACAGATGTATACATACATGACATGACATCAGAACTCTTCTCGTAACACCGGGATATATAGGGTTTGCAGTACAAGCCGTAAGTTGCAGAGTTGGTATCCGGTACCCAGACCCCCGGGAGGATCCAAAAAGTAGATCCCTTGATGGGGGTTCCTATACAGTACCCTTAGTAGTATAACCCCAAATAAGGGGATCTACTTTCTAGATGAAAACCCCAAGCTTTGGGTCCGGAAACCGAGAACCGAATGACTGTACACTGCCCGGAGATGCGGGACAAAAGGCGGCACGGCCACCTGAATAACCGAAGTCAGCCGCTGGGCCTCTCCGGTTGGTCCGTGTAGAGTTTATGGGTTTATCGGGGTTTAGGGTTTACAGCCTGGAATGTAGGGTCATAGAGTTCAGGTATATCGCCGAAAGCCAGCGGAGGAAATGCTCTTCGCCCTTTAGAAACCTCTGTAAATTAGCTGTGCAGAATCCTATAATGAAGAGGTCTCAACACGTAGTAAAGAGATTTTAACACTTGGTTACAACATCCCCCGGCTGGTGCAATCATACCACACACCCCCAATTTTTGTTTCTCGAACTCTCAAGTCCTGTCAAACCCCGACAAACACCCGTATTGAGCCCTGCTAAACCCCATCGCAAGCTTTCAAAAACCGTAAAGCTTAAATCCTAAGCCCTCTCAATCCTACAAAACTTAACGAACCCGCATAAGCTAGCCGTATAAATCTTAGACTCCCTCAGAGAACCCTTATAGAACCCTTACCCCTCTAAATCCTTAACCAACCCTTCTGGAACCCTTCAAGAGAACCCGCATCCTTTACTTCCCTAAACCCCATCAAAGAACCCTCATAGATCCCTTGTTAAAGGAACCCTCATAGATCCCTTATTAAAGGAACCCTCATAGATCCCTTATTAAAGGAACCCTCATAGATGCCTTTCAAGGAGCCCTATAGATCCTCTGAAAGATCCCTTACCCAGACCCCCGGGAGGATCCAAAAAGTAGATCCCTTAATGGGGGTTCCTTTAAAGTTCCCTTAGTAGTATAGGGCCCCAAATAAGGGGATCTACTTTCTAGATCCTCCCGGGGGTCTGGGTAAACAAGCTCACAGGAGCTCAAGCGCCGCCTTGCCGTCGACCAGGGTGCCGGGAAACGCCTCGAGTCGACTGAAGGTCTGGAGAGGGGTTTAGGGGTTTAAGGGGTTAGGGTTTGGAGGTTTAGGGTTTGGGGTTTAGGGTTTAAGGGTTCTGGGTTTAGGGGGTTTAAGGAGTGTAGGGTTAAGGGGTTTGGGGGTTGAGGGTTATGTTTGGGGGTTTAAAGACTTTGGGCTAGACGGTTCGGGTTCAGGGGTCGGGTCTATCACTATCGTGGCTCAGTCGGAACCGCGAATTTCAGCAGCGCTTCCTCTGTGTGCATGTTATGTGTGCCTGCCTCAATCTTTGCCGAGAAAAAGACAACACAATCCGGAGGCTCGCGCTCCTTGTTCTGGTCCGTTCCAGTCCTTCCGCTTTGTTACAACATCTGAGGATGTAGGTCTCTTGTGCGAGAAGTAGGGTTGTTTGCCTTGCAGGGTCTTGGCTTGATCTTTCTACGCCCTGGATGTCTTTCTACATCTGCTTCCGCTATCCTAACCTTAAACTTGACGAGCCAAAGGAAGAACTGCAATGGGTACCCCTTAGCCCGATCCCCAAGACTCAAAACCCTACAGCCTCAAACCTTAAAACCCCACAACCCTACAATCCCCAAAGCCCTGAACCTCAAACACCTACCCAGAGGTCCCATAGTAGTTCCTTTTGGGGATTCCCTTATGGAGTTCTAAGTACGAGCCCCAAAAAGGAACGACTATGGAGCCTTACCTTTAGTCTCCATTGTAGTTCCGTTTTTTGGTTAACCAGTTTTATGGTTAAGCCAACCTATAAGAGAGATTTTGGTTAACCAAAAAAAGGAACTACAATGGAGACTCTAGGTCGGGTAGACACCTACAGGGAACTCCAGAAAGTTGGAGTGTGGTTTCATGGTAGGATCCCCTATAATTTACCATAGAAGGGTTTAGGATAATGATATTCCAACTTTCTGGCTTCTAACCCTAAACCCAAACCCTAAACCCTAAACCACCCTAAACCCTAAACATCTCTAAACCCTAAACCCTTAGCCCAAGTCTGTCACTTAAGCAGTGAAGCCCCAACTCCGGGAACCAGACCCCGAAGCTCCCTAGGTCGCCCGGTCTACGTCCGCCGGATGCCCAAGGGGGCTTGCTGTATACTTGGGTGGTGGTCAAAATTAGGCTCCCTTTTTGGGGTACTCCAAATACTAGGTGCCGAAATATAATGAGGACCCAAAATAGGACCCACATTTTGACAACCACCCACTTCTTTCTTAAGTACATACATACATCCGTGCATGCACAGATACAACATTGTATGCATGCATGCTTGCATACCTACCCACCAACCTACCTACCTGTCTACATACATAGTGACATACTGACATACATACATTACATACATGTGCGTGTGTGTCGGTGTGTCTCTGTGTGTCTCTGTGTGTCTCTCTGTGTGTATCTGTGTGCCTCTGTGTGTATCTGTGTGTCTCTCTGTGTCTCTCTGTGTCTCTGTGTGTGTGTCTCTGTGTGTGTGTGTGTCTGTGTGTGTGTGTGTGTCTGTGTGTGTGTGTGTGTGTCTGTGTGTGTGTGTGTGTCTGTGTGTGTGTGTGTGTTTGTGTCTGTGTGTGTGTGTCTGTGTGTCTGTGTGTGTCTGTGTGTCTGCGTCACGTCTCTGCATGTCTCTGCCTCTGTCTCGCTCTCTCTCTCTCTCTCTCTCTCTCTCTCTCTCTCTCTCTCTCTCTCTCTCTCTCTCTCTCTCTCTCTCTCTTACTGCATTTGGGCAGGCAAAGCAGCAAGCAAGCAAGCGAGCAAGAATGTTGTTAAGCAAAGCATGCTTGTTCGGTGTTTTCAGCGGTGGGAACTTAGCAAGGGCATGCACAAGCCGAGCCTGATCGTAGCACGACAATGACCAGGCCTCCGAAAAGCGCAAACAGAATTAAGTAAACCTGTGCAGAGACCCTCTTCAAAAGTCAAGACCCTAAGCCCCTAGGCCTTACTTAGGGTTTTGGGTATTGAGGTTGCCATTCCAACCAACACAATGGCCACGACGGCCCCTCCAATGCCGGTGCTCCGGACAAACCGGAGTGCGCAAGACTCAGCCACCGGCTCGGTATGAGCTTCAGGGTTCAAGGATTTGAGCTTTGCTCTTGGCGTTTAGATCGTTACGGAGGTTTTTTCCTTTTTTGTTTCATTCCCAAACATTTATCCGAGTGCCGAACCCTTATTACAAGCTCGAACCGACTCGAACCGTAGTCTGCACAGCCTACATGCAGCCAGTACTGGGCTCGCTCGGGTCTTGTTCTCAGGCAGCGCCAGGGTTGGGTGCAGATGTGCTGAAGCACGAAAAAGCGGTTCAGGGTTAAGAGTTTACGGTAAGGAGTTTCGGTAATAGTGGTTAAAATGGGTGGAAATAATCAAAACAGGTCATCTTTTTCGCGCATTTCCTCTTAAAGTATACAACGTCCCCTAACACCTTGCTCAAGTGTTGACGGCCCGTATTCAAAGCATCCCTCCCGAAGCCTAAACCTCAAACTCTATTCGGACTACACATCCTGCTATCTATCCTAAGTCACCCTAAACCCTCAACCGTAACCCCAAACCCATGCTACTTATAATAAGCAGCTTACCATTATCCAATTGCTTGGAGCACTGCAGGTCGCCTTTGACACTCCAGCTGCCACGCTGGCAGAAAACCGTACAAAGGCGTCTCCGGGAGTCGACAGGGCCTTACCCTAAGGCTTCATAGTAGTTCCTTTTCGGGGTCCATTTTCAGAATTCTATAAGGTAATCCCAAAGAAGAACTACTATGGGCCTCTGGGTAGGTTTAGGAACTTAGGATTTTTGTGACTTTCCTGCGTGCGCACATAGTGTGCGACTCTTTTGGGTGTTGTGTGCAGCGCTCCTGACCTTTGGGACGGTGCCCAGAGACTCCATTCTCCCTCAGTTGAGGAATATACCTTAAATCATCTTAGGGATCCTACTATAATTTAAGGTATATTCCTTAATTAAGGGAGAATGGAGTCTTTGGGTGAGTGTGTTTTCACGGTCTAGGGTTAGTCATTGGTTTCCAGCTTTAGTTCACTCGGTCAGACATCGACCAATGCTCCGAGGACTCGGATATGTTTCTTGAAACGGAGAACCGAACAGGAGTGCTAGAGAGAGTTTTTGGAAGCTGGATGTTTGACGTTGGTTTGCAGTTTTGAAGAGCTCTGAAGATGTCAAGTGACACAGGGCGTGGTGACCTGGGAATTACGACACCCTGCTTGATAGATACTACAGCCTGGCACTTGCGGCCAGGAAAGCGGCTTGCCTGAACCTTCCTAAACCCTAACGCTCGGCGAAGTTCCGGGGCACATGCAAACCATTCCTTAACCCTGAAGTACCTACCTTTTTAGGCCCCCTTATTATAGTTTCTTTATATAAGTCCTTATTAAAAATGTACGTAGGTTCTTTCGGGGTTAAGGTTAGCCTTAAGCCTTAAACCAGAGCTCGGCCTCAAGAAATGAGGTAGAAAAGAAGACGTAAGAACCCTAGGGCTCATGTTCGGGGTCGGGGTTTAGGGTTGACGGCTCCGAGGGTTTTAAGGCTTGCGCTTTATAGCTTCAGGGCTTATATTGAGGATTTACCTTAACCCCGAAGAACCTACATTTTCAAGGACTTATGTAAAGAAAGTATAATAAGGAGCCTTAAGAGGGTAGGTAATTCAGGGTTAAGGTAGGGTTTAGGGCTTACAGGGCTCAGGGTACTTTTAGGATCTACGGTAATTCCTTAATATAATACCCTAAAAAAGGTAGGTTATTCGGGGTTATGGTAGGGTTTAAGGACATTTGGGAGGTGGGGAAGCTGCACAGAGGGAAGGAGGAGGTCCTTCAGAGCCAGGTCGATGAGGTTCCTTGCACAGATGTTCAGTTGATCATAAGGGACCCTTAGGCGGGTAGGGGGGAGGGGGTAGGGGGCCTTAATACCCACAATAAGGACTTAATAAGGCCTATTTAAGGAAGTATAGTCCCCTACCCCCAACATGTTCCCCCTACCCCCCCTAAGGGTCCCTATAAGTTGATGTTTAGGGTTTGGGGTGCAGTCATACGCTTAGCCAGGTCGGTGAGGTTCCTTGTTCAGGCATGCATATTGGGGTTTAGGGTGCAGACGGATTGTTTATGTCTCAGGGCTCCCAATAGTGAAAACGTGCACAGATCGCTTCTCAGAGGGTGTGCTGCTTGTGTGCCCTAGCCTAACACGTACCCGATGTCGTACTCAGGAGTTCGTCAGTTTTGGGTTAAGGCTAATTACGGTTCAGGATGAAAGTTATGAGGCAGAGGGTTCGCTGTACTTCAAGACATGCTTAGTCTTTGCTGGGTGCGTACCCGTATCATGTTCGATGGCCAGGGTAATTGCGTGCCGACTTCAGATGGGAGTTGTTCAGTCCAAGTGGCTACCTTAACCCTGAAGAACCTACCTTCTGAAGGACTTACATAAGGAACATAATAGGGAACCCTAAAAAGGTAGGTTCTTCAGGGTTAAGGTAGGTTTTAGGTGACACGTTTCTGGTCTGAGTCAGGGTTTTAATGTTTGGGGCTTCACAGTTCGGATTCCAGGATTCGGGGTTGAACTAGTGGTTCACTCACCTTTGGTTAGTAGGGAATGGAAGAATGGTAGTAATAGTAGTTATAGGTGTACCCATTCCTCCATTCCCTACTAACCAAAGGTAAGTCAGGCTTCGTATGAAGCCATAGGGCTTCTTCCATAGACTAGACCCCAAAAGCCCCTAAGCCCCGTAGCTTAGCCGTAAATGACCTACAACCAAGAAAGGTTTCTGTTTTTCGCGGTTAAGGTACCGTAAGCTACAAGAATCTAATCAATATATTTTGTAGGTTCCTATTATAAATATTTTATAGGGACCCTACACAATAGTCGGCTTTGATAGTTCATGGTTTATGGCAGAGTTTATAGGATTTCTTCAACAGGTTTGGTAGGTTAAGGCGGGGCTTGTAGGAATTCTCCGACAGGTGGCACCATCGAGCCTTCCCCGCAAGGGCAAACTGAGCCTGCAGTTGGCCAGCCGAGCGGCCCAGGGTGCTTTGCCCAACGCCACGTGGCTGTGGAATTTCGGGGCTTCAGTAAGCTAGGGACCGGAAAGCGCAGTAGCAGAAGGTGGCAAGTGACAAAACCCTTGATAGGAACATTAGTTCGCAAAGTTCATGTTTAGGTTTGTTTTTTTTGTTGATGGCGAGGGGTGGCGGGTCCTAACCAGCCCTAACATCTAAGCTGACCCAGTCCAAGGCATCCACTGGCATTTCTTCTACGGCCAAGGTCAAGGTCATGGCGACTAGCGCTGGGCGAACCTAGGGGCATGAATTGGGAGTCTTAACCAGTACCGTGTAGCATTACTTGGAGGTTCATGGTTAGTAATACATGGGGCTATAAGTCCCCGAATAGGGGTTATAACCACAGCTACCCTAAGTATAACGTCACTTATAACTACCCGTGAAGCTCCAAGTACAGACTGCATGGCCGGTCGTGAGTGTGCAGGCCGGGTGGCTGTGTACTGCTGATTAGGCATTCTCAGTCTGTCCAACAGACTTCAAGAGTCCGTTCGCTGATAAAGTCTAAGCCAGCCGCCGCAGAGCCCAAACCCTAAGCTTTCAACTCTAAACCCTGCCTGAAATCCGCAACCCTCGCGGAACAAGAATTCCGAGCTAAACAAGAGCAAAAGGGTTGAGGGATGAGGACTGATGGGGCCTAGACTTTAAACCTCCACAAGCCCTGAACAATGCATTAGTTGAACCTACACTACACTCACACAACGTAACCCTAAGCTCCACCGCAGAAACTTCTGAACCCCAGACCCCTTACTCCATACCCCCAAACCGAAACCTCAAAGCCCGAACCTTCTGAACTCCAAAACACTCGTGTCCTCCTAAGCCTGACAAGCGCAAACTTCAAAAACCCTTTGATCAAGAAACGTACCTCAAAATTTCGGATGGACCCTGAATACCGGTTAAGGTAAAGTACATTGCGTCCTAAAAAGAAAACCCCCAACCCCAAGAACAGACCCCAGCAGCGCCAGGCTCCCTCGACAGAGCCGACAGCGCCGTCTTCATTCGAGGCGCCGCCAGATTTCTGTGAGTCCGTTGGTTCGGGCGGCAAACTGCTTGGCTTTCGTGCCAGATCTTCCAAAGCCGCATCCTCCCGAGGGAATGGTCGTGGGATTTCCAGTTGGGATCATGCTGCGTGTTTCTTACGTCTTACATATCACACACGCCTCTCCCAAATCGCGTTGCCAAGGCAGACATGTCAAGGGTTCAGGGTTTGGAGAGGGGCTTCAGAGGTTTGGGTGAGTTTCCGTTTCCGGTTCATGGAGGCTGCCACTTAGTCTGAGCCTTTCAGTCCTGCATTGCAAAAGCAGCAGTGGCAATGCCATTAAGCACAAGTGCAAAAACCCGCAGCTGTCTCGGTAAATCCGCCTAACAGCCCTGAAACCTACATACGGTTGATGATATAAATCCTGCATTACCCATAATAAGGAATATACCATAATTCCCATAGTGTAGGGTGCTTAAGGTAATGCAGGACTTATATCATCAACAGTATTACCTTAGACCCTAAGCCCGCATAGCCCTAATACACTCAATCCTAAGCCAAGGCCCTCCAACCCGAATACCCTAAATCCTAAGCCCTATATTACCTACACTATTTTGGGGGGGGCTTCTGATTATATCGTAATGAGAAATATCAGAGCCCTTTACAGGGCAATTGGGCGGTCCTGGCGGGCTTAGGAACTGAGGGTTTAGGGCTTCGGATTTGAGGTATTTTGGCTAGGAACGCTTAACTAGGTAGGCCTTTTGGGACATTGTCTATTTTCCCTTATTGGGCTTAGTAGGACCCTATTTACGAATATTTTTCAGAGGCTTTAAGGTGCCAACCTAGTTAATATAGGGGCATTAATATAATTAGAATAGGTGGGGCCCAGGGGTCAAGGCATGGCCTGAAGATAAAGCCGTCAATCCTTACTGCAACGGACGGCACGGTCCTCGATCCAAGATCCCGACACCGACACCCAAAAGTGAACCCCAAAAAGTTGGAACATGGGTTTAGGATGATTGGTGCTGAGATTCCCTCTGCTTTGCCTCAAGGGCATGAGGAAAATGATGTTCCAACTTTCTGGCTTCGACTGTAGAGCAGATACAGCTTAGGGTTCAGGGTTTAGGGTTTAGAGGAGATACAGAAGCCGGAAAGTTGGAGCATCAGCATCCTCATTCTCCTAAGGTACAGCATAAGGAATCCTAGCTAATCTGTGTTCCGAATTTCTGAGGTTCTATGTAAGCCTACTGGTGACTACCATTCCCATGTACCCAGAGATTCTAAGACCCCCTAGGTCAAGGAATTTCTTGTACGCTGTTTTGGGGATAGTGCTAGCTCATAGCTCATGAATTGTTTGGATTGCGGGGTTCGGACAATCATAACTCCTGTCTGCAAGACTGAATACTTGGTCGGAGTATTCCCGTACAGTCCCTACATAATCATAGCATACTGTGCACCTTAGCCGTTTTAAGATTCAGTTAAAGGCTAGCATGTTCAACGCCACGCGCCCTGCAACCCCGTCTTTAAAAAGTTTAAACTAACACTTATTGACAAAGTCGGGTTTACAGCTTGAGGCTTTGGATTCAGAGTTAGGGTTCCTACTCAGTCAGGCGGTTGCCAACACGACGGCTGCGACTGAGCCGAAAGCCTCACGGTCGAGCGCAGCGACTGGGCAGGCTGTGTATAGGGGCTTGAACAACTTGATGATGTGTTCTGTTAGGACTTTAAAGGTTTTAAGCACAAGGGGTTGCATTGGGCTCCCTCGACTTGTTTATGGAGACCTGGATGGTTAGAATATGGTTTTGGGGAATGATTTTGTGCGGTTACGAAGGGACTAGAAGGGGTCCTTTCTCGTTGTTATTTTGATACCAGCATGCAGCATGCTTACACATGCCCTACAAAGTCCATCTCATATGGGACCCTACGAGACAAATCTCTTGTTTATATGAATATGGCTCCTGCTTCCTCAGGCGGCCGCCAACACGACGGCTGCAGCTGAGCCGAGAGCCTCACGGCCGAGCGCCGCGACTGGGCATGCTTTGGGGGCTTGCACAATTTGAACATGTTTTTTGGGGTTGGGGTTTAGGGCTTAGGGTTTGGGGGTTAGGGTTTAGGGCTTAGGGTTTAGGTGTTAGGGTTTAGGGCTTAGGGTTTAGGGCTTAGGGTTTAGGGGTTAGGGTTTAGGGGTTGGGGTTTAGGGCTTAGGGTTTAGGGGTTGGGGTTTAGGGCTTAGGCTTTAGGGGTTAGGGTTTAGGGCTTAGGGTTTTTATGTGCAAGTCTTTGCATCGAGGTTCATTAGGATAGCTCCCGGGTTGTTTATGCGGGGCGTAATGTCTAGAATGGTTTTGCTGCGAATACTGCTGCACAGCTATAACGGGACTAGAAGGGTAAGGGTCTCTTTCTTGCTGTCAATCTGGTACCCATATGTTCAACTCTGCAAGGATAATCAGCTTCAAATTCAACAAAGACCCTATCAGAAAAGCCTCTTGCATGTATCGCTGCTGCTTCGTCAGGCGCCTGCCAACACGACGACTGCAGTTGAGCCCACAGCCACACGGCCGAGCGCAGCGACTGGGCATGCTATGGGGGCTTTAAAAGATAGCATATAGTGAACCCTAGAAAGTTGAAATATTGATGACTCCCTATACTTTATCATATCGGGATGAGGTTACTGATGTTCCAACTTTCTGGCTTTTACTGTATCCCCTTTTGAGGGTAAGACACTTTTCCTGTCGAGGTTTACAGTTTTAGGGCTTTAGGGGGTCCTATCACAGGGGCCTCGTGGCTTTTGTGGAATATTCTGAGACATTCACACAGGGACGACTCGGGATACTATACTAATGCTAGGCTTGCCTGGTTTGAACCCAGGCTCTGCCACCCCATCACAAACCTCTGGCCCAAATGGGAGTTTCCGAAAAGTAGGGGTACCTGAATTTGGGGTCCTTATAATAGGGATCCTACTATTAGGGTACTATATTGCCTATTCTCGGAAGCTCCCAAATCCTATCACCAATCCACGCAAAATGTCACGAGGTAGCCAGGCATTCACAAATCATAAACCGCGTAAAGAACGTACGTCTGACACCCCAACATACGATAAGCCTTGAATGAGCCCTGAAATACAAGGTTCACCGATAACTATCCTCGATCCTTACAAGTGATCGACAGGCTCCGAACCCGAGAAACAGAATTTTACGCCTTGAGCCTGGTTTGCAAGCCTTGCAAACCCTAAACTCCAACCAGCCTATGCAAACTCGACATTCAACCCCCTGGTACTGTACCAAACTCCATTAATCTTACCCTGAACCCTGAACGTAATATTCCCTATGCCTTGATTCCTGAAAGCCGGAGCCCTCGTCGTAACCCCTGAACAGGGATGAGGCTGCGAGCCACCTTCGACTATGACTTCGGGACATGGAGAGCTGATGCAGCACTTTGCAAGGTCCTCGGGCATAACCCTGTAGAATTGAGGCATGTAGGAGTTAGAGCTTGTCGCGTTTAGTGGCAGCTTCATGTAAATATCTAGACCCGGAGAATGGGTGTGAGAGTTATACTTGGTTGAGGTGTTCAAAAAGTTTAACGGGTCTTCATCGGTGGTGATACGGGTGTGGATTCTCTACGTGTGATTTTTGTTGAAGCCGCTACAAAACCTACGCCCTCCACCCTACCTCAAATCTACCAAGCGGGAAGCTTCGAGAAAAAGCTGCCTTAATTGAGCCCAAAGCCCTCATCCTTCACCCTCTCCGCCCGCGCCGAACCCAATCCTTTCATCCAGAACCCTCAGGCATTCAACCCTAAACCCTGCACCCCGAAACTCGTTCTAAACCTCAGCCCTCAGATTTCTCTCTGGAATCCAGGCCCTGCCGCGACTCCGGCTGCTCTTTGTCCGTCTTGGCGCCTCCCCTTTATCGATGACTGGTCGAACTCCGAGCGGAAGATTCCAGCTTTGTGGACGTCTTCGGTTCAACAGATTGCCGGAGAAGTGTCTCGGCATCTCGGACGTTGCAGGCCTTCCTTCAGCCATGTGTGGCATCACGAAGCGCCAACTTTGGCAGTGGCATGGCAGCCGCGCTGAGAGAATGGCAGTGGCGACCGTGAGAGGGCTTCGGAGAGTGTAGCTTTGCCCCGCGAAGCGTCGCTGACAAGTATCAAGATGGGCAAGCCTGAACAGATGACCGTATGGACTTTCTGCATCTGAGACATCGATCTGCGCGGTTTCACAGCCATTCACAGATGGGGATAAGCGTGTTGTTTCTTGACTGTGGGCTGTGAAGGATGCTTTAGGTATTGCATGCTCTTAGGTAGTTTAGCCCCATATCTTCAATTGCCAACCGGTCTTCGTGCTTTCATCCCCCCGAGACCCTAAAAGCCATAAGCCATACATCCTACACTATAAACCCTAATTGAATTGACTTTGAGACCAAAGGCACTAACCAATGCCATACTGTGCCGCCGCGAAAAGATATCCGCATCTTTCGGGACCAGGGTTTCAGCACGGGGGTTTCTTGAGGGATTCCTTCATATAGCAGCTTGAGCTATGGTAACCCCCAACCCGGGATCTACACTATTCTACAGGGCTTTGATTTCGGACGAGTGCGAAAGATCCCGTGACTAGCACTTTTGTTCCCTTCGACGCCTCATATGGGCTACGGTTTAGGGTTTAGGTTTAGGGTTGTGTATATGTGTTGGCGAATGCGTAAAAAGGACTCCTTGGTGAACATCGGCGAGTGCATATTTTGGGGGAAGTGTTAATTGCCTACCTACTTCACAATTGTTTATCGAGAATATCACCCTAAAGCTCTTATCGAAATCTCACATGCCAGTAATGTAGGAACTTCATTAAGAAACCTTGGGCCTTTATTCGGGTTCCTTCTCGGAATCCTACCATTTTGGGGTTATGAGCCCAGGGTGTCTTCATCAGGTTCTTAGCTTATGCTGCATTACCCAGAATAAGGAATATACCATAATTCCCATAGTTTAAGGTCCTTAAGGTAATGCAGGATTTATATCATCAACCCTAAACCCTATAGATCCCTTAACGGAAGCCCTTAATCTCATGGGATAGGAAGCCGAAAGGCTCCGACGCGAGGCCCAGGCACCACGAAACCCCTAGATCTTGAAACCGCAAAGAATCTTGCAAAGGGTTTAGGGTTTAGGGTTCAGGGTTTGAGGGTGCAAAGGGTTTAGGGTTTAGGGGGCGTGCTGGGTGTTTGTGAAATCCCAATGCTCGCTAGACGACAAATAGAGTATTCCAAGAGTAATCGGTTAGAATAAGAAGCAGAATGATCGGATAGAGAGTGGGCTCTTTGTGTCGTTCGATGCTTGCAACGGCAGTTTCGGCTGCGAAGGTTGTCAGAAGGGTTCAGGGTTTAGGGTTTAGGGTATCCCTGGGGTTCTACAGATGGCATGGACTATTTCAGCAAGGCTGATGAGCGGGGAGGCAACCTCCGTGAGCATTCCGCCAGACTTCCTCATCGAGGAGCCAAGATCCAGACTTCGAAAGCCTTTCGCTCAGAGACATAAGCTCTTCAAATGGGAGTTTCCGAAAATAGCAGGTACCTTATTGGGGGTCCTTGTCATAAGGATCCTACCATTTAGGGTATTACATGAGAGTCCCCTATTTTCGGAAACTCCGTTCCTTTCACAATTTCTTTGGGGTCCCCGTATTGTAAAAACCAAACAGTAGGACAAAGTGTGCCCTGATTGTTAAGGGGCTACTGGCAGACTTACAACTATACTGCAGAAGACCCCAACGCCCTATCGTAATTACTAGGGCCCCAGAAATCCTCGAGACCTTATCGTGCTCTTCTTGAAGACACCCCTAAATGAGAGGAACCTTACTGTAATGATTCTCCAATTCCTAGCCTCCTCAAACCCCTGAACTCTGAACCCCCAAAGCCCTGGCCCCTCAAGCCTAAACCCCAAGCCCTACCTGTAGCCAAAAAGACCTACTTTTTGAAGGAACCATATATAGAAACCATAAGAAGAAACCCGAAAAGGGTAGGTCTTTCCGGATACAGACAGGTATAGCCCCTATCCCTCAAATGCCAGGACCTGCGGAAGTTGGCCCAGATAGAGCTGAAGAAGTCTCTGAAAGCGCCTGAGACTTTTGTAGTTCCGGGTTTAGGCTTCACAGGATCTTTTGGCAATTAGTGGTTTAGGATTTTCGGTTTAGAGGTTTGGGGTTTAAGGGTTTTCGCATGGGTAGGGAAGCAGAGTGAATCGAACGGTACTTGAATGAATCGAGTTTTGCACATTGGACTTGTCACCATCCTCGGTATCTTCACGTTCTATCACCATTATCACGTCCCTGGCATGATGGCAAACTAAGGCTTTGAGGAATTCTTAAGAATGATTACGGGAAGCTGTCAGTAACAGTCTTTGTCCTTGCTTTGACTCTCCAGCTGGATAGGAGACATGTGAGGTTGAGATCTGCAGTCCAGCACACAGCTTGTTCCTAATCTGGGGACCCCCTACTTCCGAACACATTCCCAAAGCCTTGAAATATGAATGCATCATCAACTCCTTACTAAAGCCTACGATGCCAGGAAGGCCGAACTCCAAAACCCAGACCGCTAAGCCTTATAAGCACAATCCCACACAGCATCCGCACAGGCAGTGATGAGTTCCACCAGCGTCCTGGACCCTTCTTCCACGATCCAAGAGGCGGGCTTGAGGGACGGCGATGAAGTTAGCGTCCTGACTGCACCGACGAGCCTCGGCCACAGTTGTGCTGGTTTAGGTTTTAGGGGCGAGTATGTTACAGTATGTTTGGATTTCGTTTATGGGGCTTTATGGGCGTTTTCGTGTGTTTCACAAGGGTCTGACAAGGCTTGCTCAACATGGGGTTTTAGAATCGCGCTAGCTGCTCGGTGGGAACCAGTGTTTTCTTTGTTCTGGGTGCCTTCTGGCCAATCCCCGAACCTCCAACCCCAAAACCCCTAATCTAACCCTAAACCCTACCGTATACTTATCTTTGGTTAGTAGGGAATGGAGGAATGGGGTACAAGTATATACCTACTATTACCACCGACTACCATCCTTCCATTCCCTACTAGCCAAAGGTAAGTATCTCAAGGACCAAGCTTCGTGCCCACAAGTTCGGCTTTGGCTTTGCCGCCATTCTGCCGGACAGCACCGTGGAAGTGTGGGGTCACGATCTTCTCCTTGGCAACTCGCGATTCGATGAGGCGCTCTCCAGAGTCTATAGGGTTTGGGGTCTTAGGGTTAAGGGTTTCGGGTTTAGGGGTTTGGGGTTTAGGCGGACTTAGGGCGTTCCAGGGTATGCTGTTAGCAGTCAGAGTACAAGTAGTCCCTTCATATGCGTGCCGAGATATCGGCCACCGTGCTTTGGGAGTACTGGCTCGCTTTAGGCTTGCAGTTGATGTCTAGGCTAGTGCTTAGTGACTTGTATCCTCATGTGCTGGCTGTGACCCGAGAGTAGGGCTTTGGTTTGGTCTTTGAACCAGAACCCATAAACCCTGAACCCGACAACGCCGAGATCCCAGTACTCAAACCTCAACACTTCAAAGCCCTCCCACCCGCCGGCAGGCTGAGCAGAAGGACGTGCTGGACGTTTTTCTGACGGAAACGGCAGTGGCCGCGCTTCGAGCTGATGGCACTGTGGCTTGGCAGCCGAAGGAGCAAGTCTAATATAGGGGGTCTCCAGAATTGCAAATGTTATTCCTGACAGGGCTCCTTTTAACAATTATCCCTACGATATTCAAAACCGCATTCCAATTATTGAGGCCCCGATATTCTTATCTTGGGTTAGTAGGGAATGGAGGAATGGGGTACAATTATAACTACTATTTACTATTACTACCATTCTTCCATTCCCTACTAACCAAAGGTAAGTTACTGTGACTTTTGCTATAGTTATTTAGAAGCAGCTGAACGATAAGGCGATATTTCAGGAAGCGGTGGGGTGTAAATAGGCTTCACCAGCATATGCTCAAGGTAAGGTAAGCAAGACATTGAGCTACTTCGGTTTAGGATAGCAGTCGTGTTGTGTGGCGGTCGAACCACCATACTCCGCTGCACAGCCCAAAGCTCCGCACGAAAAGTTGTTTTCCTCCGCACGAAAAGTTGTTTTCCCCCAAGAATCATAGGAGGCCAAAAGGTGTTTTAGCCTATGGGGGTTTAGTAGGGGTTAGGGGTCCCATAGTGGGGTTCATATTCAGGACTCCCGACCCCAAGAATCTTAAGCCCCCTTTTTGGCCTCCCATCAAAGAAACTCAACCATCCAGGTCATCACCTGTGGCTCTGCCACAGACGGTGGCGATAGCAGCAGCATCAAGGAGTTGTTGAAAGGCATCATACACGTTGAGGCCACCCAGAGACTGGGTTCATGTTGACTTGACAGACTTAGCTTTGAAAAAGACGGTAACAGCAACAGTAGTAAGAAAAGAAACGATGCTGTGGGCATGTAGTGAATATGGCTTACCAGCTACACTAAAGGCTTATAGCGATGGTGAATGTTCTTCATTTTGGCAACTTATGTTCGACCCAGAGACTCCAATATCCCTTAAAGGAATAGACCTTAAACTTAAATTACGGTAGGACTCCTAATATGATTTCAGGAATACTCCTTAATTCAGGGATATTCGAGTCTCTGGGTACCCTAAACCCTACAGATCCCCTATAGATCCCTTAACGGAACCCTTATAGATCCCTTTAAAGGAGCCCTTATAGATCCCTTAAAGACGAGCCGAGGAGTGCCTTTGCGGCGCTGAGAGCAGATGGCACCGTGGTGTGTTGGGGCTCTCCCAGTTTCCTGGGCTATTGCTTAGGTACGGCCCCCATACAGTAAGATTCTATAATAGGGCCACTATTAAGGTATTACTATATCTATATTATGAATAATATTCAACTATTACTGAGCTCCCAGTTTCCTGGGCTAAAGGGAACTCCAGAAAGTTGGAATATGGATTACTGGTAGGATCCCCTATAATTTACCTTAAAGGGGTTACGATAATGATATTCCAACTTTCTGGCTTCTACTGTATTGCTAAGGAACTGGGGTGGTTGTCAAAATTGTGGTCCCTTTTTGGGTCCTTAAACCATATGGCACCTGATATTTGGGGTACCCCAAAAAGGGACCACAATTTGTTGCGGGTCCTGAATACAATATGGCACCTGATATTTAGGGTACCCCAAAAAGGGACCACAGTCTGTTGCGGGTCTTTAATACAATATGGCACCTGATATTCAGGGTACCCCAAAAAGGGACCACAATTTGTTGCGGGTCCTGAATACAATATGGCACCTGATATTTAGGGTACCTCAAAAAGGGACCACAATCTGTTGCGGGTCCTTAATACAATATGGCACCTGATATTCAGGGTACCCCAAAAAGGGACCACAATTTGTTGCGGGTCCTGAATACAATATGGCACCTGATATTTAGGGTACCTCAACAAGGGACCACAATCTGTTGCGGGTCCTGAATACAATATGGCACCTGATATTTAGGGTACCCCAAAAAGGGACCACAATTTGTTGCGGGTCCTTAATACAATATGGCACCTGATATTCAGGGTACCCCAAAAAGGGACCACAATTTGTTGCGGGTCCTGAATACAATATGGCACCTGATATTTAGGGTACCTCAACAAGGGACCACAATCTGTTGCGGGTCCTGAATACTATATGGCACCTGATATTTAGGGTACCCCAAAAAGGGACCACAATTTGTTGCGGGTCCTTAATACAATATGGCACCTGATATTCAGCGTACCCCAAAAAGGGACCACAATCTGTTGCGGGTCCTGAATACAATATGGCACCTGATATTTAGGGTACCTCAAAAAGGGACCACAATCTGTTGCGGGTCCTGAATACAATATGGCACCTGATATTTAGTGTACCCCAAAAAGGGACCACAATTTGTTGCGGGTCCTTGATTCAAAATGGCACCTGATATTCAGGGTACCCCAAAAAGGGACCACAATTTGTCGCGGGTCCTGAATACAATATGGCACCTGATATTTAGGGTACCTCAAAAAGGGACCACAATCTGTTGCGGGTCCTGAATACAATATGGCACCTGATATTTAGGGTACCCCAAAAAGGGACCACAATTTGTTGCGGGTCCTTAATACAATATGGCACCTGATATTCAGGGTACCCCAAAAAGGGACCACAATTTGTTGCGGGTCCTGAATACAATATGGCACCTGATATTTAGGGTACCTCAAAAAGGGACCACAATCTGTTGCGGGTCCTGAATACAATATGGCACCTGATATTTAGGGTACCCCAAAAAGGGACCACAATTTGTTGCGGGTCCTTAATACAATATGGCACCTGATATTCAGGGTACCCCAAAAAGGGACCACAATTTGTTGCGGGTCCTGAATACAATATGGCACCTGATATTTAGGGTACCTCAAAAAGGGACCACAATCTGTTGCGGGTCCTGAATACAATATGGCACCTGATATTTAGGGTACCCCAAAAAGGGACCACAATTTGTTGCGGGTCCTTAATACAATATGGCACCTGATATTCAGGGTACCCCAAAAAGGGACCACAGTTTGTTGCGGGTCCTTAATACAATATGGCCCCTGATATTTAGGGTACCTCAAAAAGGGACCACAATCTGTTGCGGGTCCTGAATACAATATGGCACCTGATATTTAGGGTACCCCAAAAAGGGACCACAATTTATTGCGGGTCCTGAATACAAATGGCACCTGATATTTAGGGTACCCCAAAAAGGGACCACAATTGTTGCGGGTCCTGAATACAATATGGCACCTGAATTTTTTCATAGGGTACCCCAAAAAGGGCCCACAATTTTGACAACTACACACTTGGTTAAAGTTGCCATAACAGGGACTTGTAGTAAACAGTATGCTATCGTTATGATGGTACCTGAAACCAACTTCCTTAGCAAGAACCCAGGTTCCGGTGGAGACTGCAGCTCAGTTCAGAATCTCCTCGTCGACGTGCGACGAATCTACAAATCTCGGAGTGCTTTTGCAGCAGTGACAGGAAGTGGTGCTGTGATCCTGGGCTCTTGTTGAGGAGCTTGTTATTCTTCGATTCAAGTTACAATGACAACGGATTGATCCTCAAACCGGGTTCCCTACCAAAACTCAGGATCACGTGGGGTGATCCCGATTGTGGCGGCGACAGCAGCTCGGTCAAAGACCTGCTTGCTGATGTCCGAGACTAGGTACCCACTTAGGATCATTTTGAAATTTCTTTCGCTGCTTTACACTAAACCCTGAAACATTAGAAGCCCAACTACCCTAACCCTAAATCTGAAACAGCGAACAGAGAAGCCCGACTACCAAACACAAAAATTTTGTTGAAATCGATCCGCCTAGGCGAGGTTTCGGCGACCATGTCGGCATTCGCAGCCATCACGGGCAAGGGCGCAGTCATCTCCTGGGGGTGCCCCGAAGAGGGCGGAGACCTTAGTCAGTGCTTCGATAAATCCTGCATTACCCATAATAATGAATATACCGTAATTCCCATAGTTTTGGGTCCTTAAGGTAACGCAGGATTTATATCATCAACCGTTCTAACGTTTTGGTTTTCGGAAGGCCTATGATCAGAAGAGGGAGATGTACGCGCAGATAAGAGACCTTGATAAATGCATATTTTCTTGGGCATCGTTTTGATCAGTCGAAGAATGCTGAGGTGGAGACAGCAGCCTTGTCCAGCAGAAGCTGCGAGGTGTATCATGGATTGCAAACCCAAAGCGCTTATAAACCCTGAGACACCCTAAAGGCACTTATGAACCCTGCACCCTAGACCTTTACATGAAACAAAACTCTAATCCCTGAGATACCCAGAGCTGCACAGAAGCTTACCCGATGTCCTAGTACAAACCTTGACCTTCAAAGCTTCATAGATCCCTTAAAGAAAACCTAAAACGAATCTCACAGGACCCTAAACCCTAAAACCCTAGACCCTAAACCGTAAAACCCCTGAACCCTAAACACTAAAACCCTAAAGCCCTAAAGCCCGAGACCCTAGAGGCGTCTCACGGGTTGCCGCATCGAAGCGCGCCTTCGCGGCGATCCGAAATGACGGCTCCGTGGTTACCTGGGGAGATCCTGAGCATGGCGGAGACAGCACTGGAGTCTAGTTCTATATACTTACACTTTTTTATATATGCAATGTTACATCTATATATATATATATGTATATATGATTAGGTATATATGAGACAGGTGTATATGTATATATATATATATATATATATGTATATATATGATTAGGTATTTTCGGGTAGGTAGATGCTTGGGGTCGAAACAGTGTTTTTCTAGGCACGCAAGGGTCAAAGCACAAACGATTGGAGTTTTGGAGCACGCTATCTACGTCGGATTGCTTTGGCCTTTAAACGAGGATCTGGGATCTAGGCTCTTCACTTTGAGGGGTTAGCCACAGGCCCCATGGTAGTTCCTGTTTGGGATTGCCTTATAGCATTCCAAATATGAGCCCCAAAAAGGAACTACTTCGGAGCCTCTGGGTAGGGCTTAGGGATCAAGGTTTAGGTTTTGGGGGAATACTTGGAGTCGAGTAGGGTTGGGGGATGGAGAGAGCACTGAGAACACTGGAGCCTACCTACAGTCTCCATTGTAGTTCCTTCTTTTGGTTAACCAGTTTTGTTTTATGGTTAGGATCCTATAGTAGAGATTTTGGTTAACCACAATGGAGACTATAGGTAGGTATGTACTATGGTCTCAAGGAGTTTTCCATATAAAGCCCAAGAGAATATTAAACATATTGATATTAAAAGGGTTCTACCGGGTGCAGTGTAAGTACCCTTGTAGAAGCTTCAGAACCTAGGAGTTCAAGAGCAGTTGATGGGGGTCCGCAGCATCACCGCGTCCAAAGCGGCATTTGCAGCGACAGCTGTTCCTTTGTCATAGTTGCGTAACATTTTACATGTTTATGGGTACTTAAACCCAATAAGGAATACAACTGTAAATGTTTAATTATCCCAACCATGAACTAGGTTCAGTGCCACATCGATGCTACGGAGACAGGGCTGAATGTGGCGGTGAAGACTGGGGTGGTGACCTGGGGCGATCCTGGCAAGGGAGGGCAGAGTGGCGCTGTGAGCGACCAGCTTGTAGACGTCCGACAAATTGCTTCCACTGGGCATCTGCTTCTACAAGCAAGCGATTTTTGTTTGAGCCAAGAGTTTACGTAGGAGCACAGTCAGGCATGTATGCAGACAAGTGGGCAGGCAGGTCGGTTGCAATAAAATAGACCACCAGGCTCTACGAATAACTAAATAAACACAGGTGTACATCTATGTCTGACAACTGCAGTCAGGTGCACTTTTTGCTGGTAAGAATACTAATCAAGCCTGAACCCTGCTCCTAAAGCCATTTCAAGGTATGCCTTTGCCGCCCTTCGCACTGACGGACGAGTCGTCGTTTGGGGCTCCACTCGACACGGCGGAGATGCCAGCGCCGTTCAGGAGAATCTAGTCGATGTGAAGGAGCCTCGGCATGGGTAATGTAGGGGCCTCAATAATCAGAAGGGGATCCTTAAACGGGACTATAAGGGATCCATACTAGGGTTCTAGAATATAAGGGCCTTAAGAATTAGAATATATATATATATATACATATATATATATATATTTTTTTTTTTTTTGGGGGGGGGGGTCCTTATTATAATTATGGTATAGTATACCCCCAAACCCTATTCTAACTGTTAAGACTGTTAAGGCCCCTGCAGCAGCTGCGTATGTAAAGAGTATGGTGTTAAGTGACCGTGCCTGTTTTCCCGGCATGTGTAGCTAGACAGGTCAATCGGTAGATACTTCGATAGATGGATATACAGATAGACAGATCGCTAATTAAATAGAGAGTGAGAGAAAAAGAGATTGAGCGAGCAGGCGGACATGTCCACTGCACTTCGCCCATGCACATACTTGTGTACTGTAAGCATTCACTTTTCCACTAGATCAAATTGGTTCACGTGCATGAGGATCGGGTTCATTTGGGGTTTATTTTCTTGTACTCCCTGCAGTATATTAGGTGATCATGTCGTCGTTCAGGTTCCACTGTTAATCTACCATAAGCAAAGAAGCCATTGCTGAAGATTTACTGAATTTGGACCCTGCCAGTGGAGCGGTGTCTGCTGAAATCCTAAACCAGCACGGTTGACATGGGAGAGTTTTTAGACCAAGGGAGCCCATATCCAGTAGTCCTTAGAACAAGTTTTCTCCTACTCAGGGTCAGTGTTCGTGTCTTCTGCTTTCTGAGACTCCCATCTTGAAGTTCCTGCTGCTATCGCAGCGCGGGTTGAAGCAAGTTGTAATTAACTCCAGCTTCTGCCACCACTGCAGATGTAACACATGTTTTAGGGTATATCGGCATGGGCCCTAAACTCTAAAACTAAATGTGCAACCAGCTGCGATAACGTGTGTTTTACCCAAGCGCATCACCATGGTCCCTTAAGCCCTAAACTCTAGTGGTGCCCTTATCTAGGACCCGGAGTAGGCCCTTATTCCCTTCGTTTAGGGTTTAGGTTCTCTTATAACACCCAAAAGGGCACCCGTTTTCTTCCTAGGTTACTCTTGGGTCTAGTGAAAGAACCCTTAAAGGAGCCCCTGAAAGGAACCCTGTCTGGGACCATGGTCAGTTTGTCATTGCAGGGCAGGGCGACGTCGGCTTCAGTATAAAGGAGTTGGGGCTTTGATTGGGTTTCGGGGTTTAGGGTTCAGGGTTTAGGGTTGGGTTTAGGGTTCAGGGTTCAGGGTTTAGGGTTTAGGATTCGGGTTTGGGGTATATTCTCGTACATACGTTGTGTTCACAGGGCCCGGGCAAGTAAATCAAGTCTGTCTGTGTGAGAGAAAGCCTTGCGTGAAGTCTATGTAACGTTTCTGATCCCATACCTAGGCCGCGGCCCTCATTTCGAGCCCTTAAACCGGTCCTGAAATGAGGAGCTGTTTGCCAGTCAGTCCTCCTTCGCTGCCTTGCGGGGCGACGGCCGCGCCACTTGCTCAAGTTCTTGAACCTCGTATCTGATCCCCTCAAATGCTCAGGCCCGAACCCTAAACCCTAACGTCCCAAACTACCCCAAGGGACCAACTCCCTTTGATTCGGGAATACACCTGCTATGTAGCACTGGTGATTTACGGCATCTTCCTGAACTAGGTGTATTTATCAGAAGAGTCGGGGTACGTCAAATCTAAACTAGGTGAAAGTCGAAGTTGTCGGGCCCAACCCATTGGAACCCTGCGCCCTAAACCACAACATCCCTCTGCCCTCCACCTCAGGGCTCACCTTTCGGCTTGTAGTCGGGTTTAGTAGCCTTCAGGGTTTAGGATTAGGGTTTAGGGCAATACTGCTGATGGACAAAATCCTGCATTACCCATTTTAGGGAATATACAATAATTCCCATAGTTTCGGGTCCTTAAGGCAATTCAGGATTTTGTCCATCAACAGTACTACAGTTGCATGTTAGGCTTTGGAGGTCTGGTTTTATGGATTTAAGTAGCTCTCTTGAGGCTGCAGGATTCCACCAAGCCCAAAAGCCTTGATCTCAAATCCCCTACTTAGAGGATCATGGGACTTGGTAAGTAGGTTATAATTGGGGTTATAAGTCCCCTAAGTGGGGTTATCCTAATTATAACCTACTTATAACCTTGCTTACTAAGTCCCATGAGCCTTCAAGTAAACCCTAAACCCAAAAGCCCGGAACAGGGACTTCATGGGTTTAGCGGTTGGGCTTCCTTAGACGTGGATTACTTATGATTACTTCTGCTGAGCACTATAGAGTGACAGGGTGGTTGGTAGTTCCACGCCGTCTTCAGATGCTGCTCATAAGGAAAGGCTTGCATAAGGATGTTCGGTTAAGGTACCCGAACCTACTTGTGCAGGCTCATGATATATGTGGTTGACAAACAGCTGGCTTTGCAGATGAGATGTACACACACAGACGCTTATGAACATGTATGTACGCATCTGTGTGTGTACGTATGTATGTTTGTATGAATTTATGAATGTATGTATGTACGTCTCTAAGTATGCATGGATGTATGCATGAATGTACGTATGTATGCGTATGTATGCATGTATGCATGTATGTATGTATGCATGTATGCGTGCATGTATGCATGTAGGTGCATGTGTGTGTGCTGGTGCCGATTTGAAAATAATTTTTAAGTTCTATGGGTGGTTGAGAATTCAGATACTAGATTATGTATTTCACACCCCTGTGTTTTGGCTCTGTATAACCCAAACTAGGTAACCATCACTCCACAAATTAAGAGTAGGGCTCGGGCTTCTTTGCTTGGGCTTGGTATTGCCTATTCATATTCGGGTTGGTGCACTGGTCAATAGAAGCGACTTATTTTGTTATGAACTAGATTTAAGCTTAATCCCTAACCTTAAACCACACAACCCTAAACCCTTGCTCCCATGTGACCATGTGATGGAGATTGTCATCTTCTTCGAGCATGGGCCGGGCTCCTCGGGCAGATGCAGCCAAGGGTTGGGGGCTTAGGGTTTGTAATTTAGGTCTTCGAATAGGTTTTAAGATGCTAGGCCGGTAGGGTTCATGGGCCGTAGATTCAAAGGTCATGGGCCGTGGAGCCCTTAGCGGGCTGTGTAGCCCTCTATAAAAGGGGAACGGGCCGTAGAGCCCTTAAAGGGTCATGGGCCGTTGAGCCCTTAAAGGGTCATGGGCCGTAGAGCCCTTAGGACTTAGCAGGGTCATGGGCCGTAGAGCCCCTAAAGGGTCATGGGCCGTTGAGCCCTTAAAGGGTCATGGGCCGTAGAGCCCTTAAAGGGTTGTGGGCTGTAGAGCCCTTAGGACTTAGCAGGGTCATGGGCCGTAGAGCCCCTAATTTTAAAGGGTTATGGGCTGTAGAGCCCTTACTGGGGTCAGCGGGCTGTGCAGCCCCGTAATGACGGGGTTTTGGGTTGTGTGGCCCTAACTTAGTCTTAAAAGGGTTTTGGGTTGTAAGAGGGTTGTGGGTTGTCATGCACATACTGGGGTCGTGGCTTGTCAAAACCTTAGGCCTTCGGGTGGGGTCGTTGGCTGGGGCTGTGTAGCCCGTCCAGGGCACTGGGCTGTAAGCCCTAAGAGGGTCATGGGTTGTGCAACCCAGTCGTAGCAGGGGGGGCGCAGTGGTTTGTTGGATGCAGACTCAAAGGTTGGGGGTTGCTTCAATTCTTCAAGATGCAAGGTTGGTTAGGCATCCAGGGTCGCAGGGTAAGGTGTTGAAGGCACATTAGGGAAATCGTTTATGGCAGAATAATGCATAGCTTTTCATCCCAAGCGCTTAATCAAATCCTAAAGCCATAATTTAATGCTTTACCGCAACACTAAATACCCCCGGCCCGAGGAGCTTCCAAATTGCCTTCCAAAACCTGCCTGTGAGCTGCACAGACCATCGCCCTAAGCCCAATTTTAAACCCTATTGATTATGCCGGCTCTCCCCCACGTTATGACTAGCTAAACCTTGCACTTGCACCCTAAGCCTTAAATGCCTGAGGCCGGACGTACCATGGCTGCTTCGCGAAGCTGCAGCAGAGGACGTCAGGATCCAAGAATTGGGGTTCGGCAGGGCTTGTGGGTTTGGGTTCAGGGCTTTGGTCCTAGGGTTTAGTTTCGAGGACAACATCTCCCCAACAGCTCCCCGTTGCCTCCCCAACAACTCCCCACCACGTCCCCAACACCTCAACACCTCCTCAACAGAACCGATTTTGGGGGTTTGGGGTTTAGTGTGGGGTTTAGCCAGTGGGCGCTTGCTTGAAGCTTTCGACAGTCGGGCTTCCTGAAGGAATTCTTGGATGTTGTGACGTCAGGCTGAGAGGTCCCGTAATAAAGGGTCTTGATTTTACGAAAGCAGCCAATGCCTGTTTGTCTGAAGATCGTCTGGCTCAGCTGTGATGCGAAGCCTGTGACTGACAGTGACACCTAGCATGCATGACGCAATCGGTCAGTCAGCAGACTTAGAACCTGGCTCATCAGGTCAGACACTTAGACAGCTGCAAACCCTCAGGGCCCATCGGGTTCAAAAAGGCCTTAGGGGCACGGCCTAATTCACGGGCACAGATACAATAGGCCTCGGCTGTAGGTTCCTTTTGCGGCGCCGCCATGGGGATCAACTCGCGCTGGAAGCGTGACCGGGAACAAGGTGTCGGTCGGTTCTGGGATGCTGCAGTGGGGCGCAAGGTGAGATTTTTCAAAGCTTAAATGGTATTGAATCCTTAAACACCTGAACACTCGAACCCACTACCCACTACAGGTGCCTGCGAAGCCGAAGCCTCCTGCGCCATTGGTTATTGCACCTCGAGCACCTGTGGCAAAGCAGCCGACCGTCAAGGTGCAGGTGCTGGGTTTACTATTCTTTTTGTTTGCAAGGCTCAGGGTTTGCTTTCGGGTTGTCCATATAAACTTTCCTGTGCTGGTAGCTTTTGTCGGATTGCCCTGATTCCACGCCACAGGCAGTGCCTCCGAAGGGGATGCCGGTGCCGCAGGGTTCGACGCCAAAGGCGGTGCCGGCGGCCAGGCCAGCGATGAGGCCGGTGGAGGTGGGGCCGAAGGCCAGTGTGGTGGCGGCGGAGGTGGCCACAAGGGCGGCGGTGGAGGCAAAGGCGGTGGTGGTGCCCAAGGACCAGGAGAAGCCTCAGGAGGACGAGCCAGATCTGTTGGAGGAGATCCTGGCGGAGAGGGCGGCAGCTGCAGCTGCGAAGTCTGGCCCGGAGGTTCAGATGTCTGCGGCGTCGGCTGAGTCTCCGCAGAACTTCCTCGCTACTTGTTCCGGTTGAGATATAATATTCTTTCATTCCTAAGCCACATAAGCCCTAGGCATTTAATAATCCGAGACCACATAGGGCCTAGGCTTTGGAATGTTGTTTGTCATAGTTCTGGACAATGATCGGTCAGTTGCCCCAGGTCATGGACAGCGATGCTGCCGAGCCATCAAGCTCCTCGAAGGATGCAGCCCAATCGCATTTGGATGGATTCGCACTGCTACTTTCTTTTCATTAGGGACCGGGGTTTAAAGGTTAATTAACTGAGGGGTAAATGGGCTGTGACAGCCCAGGGGCCGAGCAAGCTTCCGAAGGGCTGGACGCAGCATCAGGAGCCCGCGCCCTCTGGCAAGACATTCTACGTGCACTCCGCTATGCAGATCACTACATATATGAAGCCCAGCCCCTGGAGGAAGTGGCGTGCAATTTCTGCAGATGGTGGCTCGTCTAATTCAACCCAGGGTTAAAGTGGGTTTTGGAGTTTGAAACTCGGGGCGTAGAATTTCATCACCATCTGGCCGGTTCCCTGACATAGGCATGGGCGTCAAGATCTTCTTCTTCAACGAGTTCACCGGCGAAACCTCGGACGTGAAGCCACCTGGTGTCCGGGATTGGACGGCTGCCGTGTCTGGAGCTTCAGCTGCTGCTGGTGCGAAGCGTCAGGCGGCTCCAGAGACATGGCCTTGATCAATTGGCTGATTGGTTTGTCCATTGTAAGTTTGCCTCTTATTCCTCTATTGGGCTGTGGGGTCACAATCCGGTCTCAGGATTCATCTTCGTCGTCATCCGATTCGTCGAGGGACAAGCGTGCGCTCAAGGCGGTAAAGTCCAAGGCGAAGAGGAAGTTGGAGAAGAAGATGGAGAAAGAGGAGAACAAGAAGAAGAGGGAGCGAGTGGAGAAGGCCAAGGCCACTCGTGCCCTCAACAAGCAGCGCAAGGAGGAGGCTGCTGAGTGAAAAAATCGTTGTGCTGCTTTTGCCCGTCGCGGATGCACCCACTGATCCTCCAGCCAGCTGTTCTCGACTGCAACTTGTGCATTGCCCGCTCGCCCAGGCCGGTCTTCTTGAATTCTTCATCGACGAGCCTGTGCCTCAAATCTTTCGCTACTCACATTTTGACATGACAATGCCATCTGCCGGTCGTCTTGTGCGGGTTGCCTGAATGGCAGTTTGAGGAGTGTCCTCTGCAGTGTCGTTGCTAGTCACCTTCACAATGCCAATCGCCCAACGAGGCCTGGAGCCTTGGACATCGGTGACTTCTCGGAGGCTGGTTCTACTTGGGGTCAGGGTTCCAAGGATTGTTGATAGGTGTGGGGGTGGCTCCGGTTTCCGTTGGCTGTGGGGAATAACTTTCTTCATGGAAAAGCGCTCAGGCTATCTTGGGTTCAGTTTAAATTTAGCCAATTCAGCTTGTCATTGGTCGAGGTAGTTGGCCTATCTGCTGATGTGCATTCTCATAGATGTCTTCTTCTCGATCTACGGCCTACCAATTGTCAGGTAACAGGCTTGAAGACGGTTGCCTAACAGTTCTGATCACAGCTGCAGCTACGGCCAAACAGTGCCTTTGTCAAAGACTGCACTATGACAAAGATTTTGTTGCTTCAGTCGCTTCCTCGCAGCCGAAGATTATGACTCTGAGACAGTCCAGTGGGTCTTTGAGGCTTGGCCTATATCATCGCTAATAGGGGCGGTCGATCTTGTCAGTCATTATCGGGCCCCACGACAGTCCAACTTAACTCCTTTCCTCCTTTCATTATCTTGTTGTGGCGGTGTGTGCTTCATGGTAATGTGAGCCGTGGAACTGCGTCGTGTGCGGAAGAGATTGTAAAGCTTGCTGATGTTGAACTGTGGGTAGGAATACCACGACGAGATTTCATCACTTGCCCCGGCGACAGTTTGCACACTGCCTCTTAATGCCCAGCAGAACTGCTTCCTGCAGACCTTACAACCATAAGCCAATGCAGAATGTGACCAAACAAACCTTGTGAAGCTCTGCAGATTCTGACACTTCGATCATTCATTCATATAAAATATAATAAAATAATATTAGATGTGTATGTATATGTGGGGTTTCACAAAGGATGCGCATTGGGTTTGGTTTCGTGGTGTCCCCTCGGACTTGGATTTCGTCAGCCCTGAAACTTTTGACTTGGCGCCAGAGTCAATCAGCGACAGGCAGCAGCTGATATCACGATAGCGAGTGGAGGGATTCCACAATCAAGGCCGGGTTACTTTGACACGGGTCCACACTTTGAACTACATGCAGGAAAGCACAGAAAGTGGCTCAAAACCGGTGGCCAGGATGAGCCCTAGCGCTTCAGTATAGATGTAATATTAGGCCTTTTATAGGGGATCGGCGGCTTCGGGGGGGATACAAACTAGGGGCCAGTTAGAGGGTCGTGGGCTGTATGGTCGACTAGGTCACGGGCTTTGTAGCCCGCCTCGGGCTGTGTAGCCCTGGGAGCCATGGGCTGTTATAGCCCTAGGACTGGGCTGTATAACCCTAGCATTCAATGGGTTAGGAGTTGCGGGCTGTAAAGCCCTAGCCTTCATTATTTGGGCTGTATAGTCCTAGAAATCACGGGCTGTGTAATCCTAGGCACGGAATGTCTAGCCCGGCTGTGTAGCCGTAGGAGTGACGAGTTGTACAGGTGTAGGACTAGAAAGCCCTAGGACCAGGAGTCACGGGCTGTTTAGCCCTAGGAGTAGGAGCCACGGGCTGTATAGCCCTCGACTAGCAGTCAGGGGCTGTATAGCCCTAGGATTCACGGGCTGTATAGCCCTAAGAGTCACGGGCTGTGTAGCCCTTATTAATTGTGAAAGCTGCATAGTCTTTAAACGTTAGAATCATGGGCTATGTCGGCTTGGGGTCACGGGCTGCAGGGAAGAGTTCCAGGGTAGGGTGGGTTTTTTTGGTGTAGCGGATATCATGGATTCCGGATTGTGTAACGCTAACTTCAGGTGGTGCTTCATGGGCTGTATGGCTCTCAGGACTTTGTTCCAGGGACGGCAAGGCTCCAGTCATAGTGTTGTGTTGCAATTCCAGGTCTGTGCTTCAGGTATGGCAGGCGGGACATATTATCATATAAGGCCAGGCTATTGTCGAAGTTGCAATAATCATTTAATTGGAGGCTTTGTCAAGGACTCTGGGCTCACCAAATAACTTGTAACATGAACCCTGTCCAAACCGAATGCTAGATATCCCAACGGCTATCCTATATTAAGCATCCTGCCCCTAGCAAGGACTACGAAGCTGGGGCTACACAGCCCTTGAACGCAATCAGCCTGGGCCCCTCCCTTGGCTCGCAGATCTCTACAGCCCGTGATTTTTTCCCCCACAACCCCGAGGGCTACACAGCCCATGAAACAAATTCCACTATACCAACGTTACAGCAATGCTGTGCCCGAACAAACTACCCGAGGTGGATGGATGCGACGGTCGGCGAATCACTTCCTGGCACTCACCAACGCCAGGAACTCATTTTCACGGGCATTCGACAGTTTCGAGGTTTTAAGTCGTAGGTTTACTGCCCAAGGATAGATGGATTGCTGAGTCGAGTCGGGTGAATAGAGTCACAGTCGGGTAGGACACAGAACCCACCCCTGGGTTGAGGATTGCGCAGTTTATGATTCGAGGGCATTCTGAAGATTAGAGCAAGCATCAGAACCACAAGTCTAAGGACCAAGTCTCTGCCCTGCACCGACCAGAACTGGATGTGCCTCAGCCCCTTCTTTAGATTCAGGGTATTCAGGGTTCTGTGGTTGCGGTGCTGAACTACTGGTCCGCAAGATCTGGCTTAGCTTCGGATGCAAGAGGCTTAGCTCCGTGGCGCCGCGCACGGCGACGGCAGCATCACAACAGCAGCAGCAGCAGCAGCAGCAGCAGCGGCAGCAGCAGCAGCAGCAGCAGCAACAGAAACAGCACATCGGCAGCAGCATCATAACAGCATGTCAGGGTCCAGCAGTATAATCCTCCTTGACATGCAGTCATGGGCAAAGGGGCGCGCGAAAGGCGTGATGCCAAGTACGGCTTCGGCGACCACTGGCAGGGTGTGCCGAAGTTGCTGACTGCAAAGGCGGGTTGATTTTTCAAGATTAATCGAACGGTCTTTTTTCTACAGGTTTGAACCCTTCCCAAAGACCCCTGATCAGGCAGCTGGCTTGGTGCCGGTGAGACCGCGAGCTCCGCTGCCTGCGGGTGTGAGCATTCCTCTGCGACCTGCTGCTTGGCTTTTGGTATTTACCTGGTATTTCCTTTTCTGGTCATTGAATTTGGTCTAATTCATGGTCTTTCGGCTATCGCAGGTGGCTCCACGAGCTCCGCCGCCGGCGAAGGTGCAAGCGGCAGCAGCTCCGGAGCCGAAGGCAGCTCTGGAGCAGCAGAGGCCGAAGCTGCAGCCGGCCAAGCAGCAGCCCGCAGCTCAGCAGCAGCAGCAGCAGCAGGCAGCCAAGCAGCAGCCCGTAGATCAGCAGCAGCAGCAGCAGGCAGCCGAGCGGCAGGCAGCCAAAGAGCAGCCCGCAGATCAGCAGCAGCAGCAGCAGCAGCAGCCGGCCGAGCGGCAGGCAGCCAAGCAGCAGCCCGCAGATCAGCTGCAGTAGCAGCAGGCAGCACATCAGCAGCAGCAGCAGCAGCAGCAGCAGCAGCAGCAGGCAGCCAAGCCTAAGAGCCCATTCGATTGCGAGCCAAGCAGTATTTACGACCGCCCGATGGTGACTGATCCTCGTGTTTTCCTGGCAGGGCTACTGGTTGCTCGCCTCATCAGTGGTAGCAGAATTCACATAGGCTTGGATGCAGGTGTTTTGCAGTTCGGCTTAGATTTGTGATGTTGCCTATGGCACAAAGATTAACTCAACTATTCAGGTTCGTTTTCCGTTTCAACGTCAGTTTCACTGTTAAATAGTTTGGCTTGGTCAACAAATCCTTTCAAGTTGGCTGCTCACCCTTTCTTATGCTGAGGTGGAGACACGCGCTGGCTCTTCCCAGTCTTCGTCTTCGTTATGTTGAGCCGGATTGATTGGGATTTCCTTTTCTGGAAAACTTAGGAGGGTGAGGGCGGGATGATTGGTAGCAGCAACAAGCTCATCATAATAAGGTGGACCTTTTGGCGGAGCGGCTCCCGGAGGGCTGGACGAGGGGCGTGGCGGAGAACGGCCGGGAGTTCTTCGTCCACAGGGCAATGTCCCTATCCTCCTGGCTACGGCCGTCCTTTTGGCGCCGATGGCGCGAGATGGGCAGCTTCGGAGCCTGAGCCAGCACGAGTTCCCATTTTGGATTTTATCAAGGTTATTCTAGTGTGAACCATTCAAGTCGGTGAATTCTGAAGCCTGCCGATTTCCCTTCCAAGTCAGGTGTCCAGGAGTTTTATTTCAACGAGCTGACTCAGGAGGTGATGCAGACCATGCCAGCTGGCCTCAAGACCTGGGGCAGTCTGCAGCAGGAAGCTGCGCAGGCCAAGAAGGCGGCTGAATCCGATCTGCAATGTGAGTCAAGCTTCATGTTTTAGTTCACCACTGTATTTGTCTTATGGTGTCTTCTGGTCAGTGTGGTTCCAAACATGCCAAGGAGGCTGCTGCGAAAGCTGGCGGTGCAAAGGCTGCTGCTGCTGCTGCTGCTGGCAAGCGGAAGGCTTCGAGCAGCTCATCGTCGGGCTCCAGCAGCCGAAGCTCTGGCCAGCAGAGGCGTGATATCAAGGTGCTCAAGGCGGAGATCCACAGGAAGATTGAGAAGAAATTGAAAAAGAAGAAGGAAAAGGAGGAGGAGGAAAAGCGGCGGGTTCGTCGCGAGAAGGCCAAAGATGCCAAGCTAACCAAGGCGGCGGCCTCCGTGAAAGGAAAAAAGGGAGCGGCGGCACTTCTGATGACACATTGTTGCAGAGTCCTGATTGCATCCACTGTCCGCTTAGCTGAAGACCTCGTGGCATGTGTTACCCCACTGCCTGGAAGTGCTCATGATCTGGGGGTTCATTAATTCAGTGTTTCATGTGTGTGTGTGTGCTCAGGCCTGTCTTTGTGACATTTGCAGCCCACCGGAGCCTTGGTGTTCTTCAGTGTAGGTCCTGGCGTTGACTGAGTGATCCTACAATCCTACAATTTAGTCCAAGATTGGCAGACAGAGCTGGCCTTGCATGCTGTCGGCGCACGATTCTCCCAGTACTCGAATGCGCTGTCACTGTGATGTAGTCACTATGCCTTGGCTTGCGAGTTGCTGGTTTCAAGTTTTGGTCTGCTGGATGCTCGAGGCTGCTTCGCGCCTGAAGCTGCGCATCACCTTGGAGGCGGAGCGGCTTAAACATCTCAAGTTTCAGCAGGTTGCAAGAAGCTGAATTCAGGGTCCATGGTCTTGCGTGTTGCTTGCCAGCTGCTACAATATGTGTGCTGCACCAGAGTCAAGTTCTGGGTTATGGTGCCCCCCATGTTTGGATAGCTTCGATGTGCTGTGCAACAGCTGCTGAAATTCATGCTAGGGCAACAAATGATTTCATGGAATGTTTTAATAAAGCTGATGCTAGACTACTAAGTCGTGACTGAACGTAGTGCTACATTTCGGAATGGCGGATGGTGGTGGCCCTGCAGCTGAAGCAGAGGTTGGCGAAGCACCGCCAACGCCCCTTGTTGAAAGTGTTGAATTCTGTACATAGGAACGCCCCACACCTTTGGTGAGCCCAGGCTACGGTATAGTATTGTATAGCTGTATACTATGTTACCGATGCAGCGCCTTTGGTTCAAGAGTAAAAGCGTGACCGCTCAGGGTTTTACAGTTTAACTTGGTAGCGGAGCAAGGAAGCCTGAAGATCCAGGAAACCTGTGGGCCGAAGGAAACCGGATTGGAACCGGAAGAAGTACACGAGGATACCTGGAAACTGGACAGTAAATCTTGGAATTCGCCATGAAGGTGGTCATGGAGAAGATGTACCAGGACCTCTTGCTATTTGTGGTTGGATTCTGTATGAGTATCAGGCTGAGCCAAGGAAGCATTCAGGAAACAAGTTGCTTGTGGATGAACACGTCTCACCTTGTTATTCGACCTCAGCCGTTTACCCTCGAAGAGGAAATTTCGGATTGTGTATGGGATCAATTGTATCCCCAAGAATGGGAGAACGATCGGAAGAAGGATCTCTCGTCCCAGCGGCAGGAACTATGGAACTCAAAGACAGTGAGATCTTCCAGGATGAACCTCACCAGAAAGTATCTCGGGTCACGGAACACGAACCGTTGCCTAGAGTGGCAAGGCCTGTACATGAAGATGTCATGGTGGACCGGAATGCGGAGTTGGAAGAAATGCGGCAAAGTGCAGAAGAGAGGCGAGCTACCTTGGTGGAGCAAGCTAACCTCCTGCAGACGCCAGGAAGGAAAGCTGAAAGTACTCCAGCAAAGACTCCAGGTACAACTGGAGGAAAGTCGCGAGAAGAAAAGAAGAAAGAGAAGAAGACTGCCAGGAAAGAAGCCAAGCAAAGCCGTAAGGCCGAGAAGGCAAGGAATAAGCAGGAAGAAGAAGCCACCAGTCCTCAAGGTGTTCGACGTAAGTTGGATGAAGCTATGGAAGTGGCAGGATCGATTGAGAACGTCATGTTGCTTGAGAAAGAGTATAAGAGATTCAGACTTGACGGAAAGTATCAACCCCCCTTCCTTAGTATCTACAGCCGGATGTTGCAGAACAATCAGAAATTCAAGCCCAGATCTTTCTATGATCCCCCAGGAAAGGATCAAGAGACAGAACAACTCGAAGCTCTTAAGGAAGAAGAAGAGAAGAAGTCCGAGGCAGAGTCTCGGAAGAGAAAGTTGGCCGATCTGGAAGAGCAAAAGCGGATCTTGGAAGCTGAGACAAAGGAAAAGCAGCAAGCACTGGAGGAAGAAACCAAACGTCTTCGCGCAGTGGAAGAATCGGAGCGTATGGCCAAAGCACTTCAGGAAGCTAACAAGCAGCAAGCAAAGCTCAAGGTACCCGAAGCAGCACTGGACTCGGCGGAAGAATGGTACCGCAACAAAGCCCTTGAAGTCGTGGACAAGCTACGAGCTCGGAAAGACGAGCAGGTGGAAAACGCTCGTAAGGCCGAGGAGAATTGGCTCCAAGCTTGCAGGAATGTGGAGAAGGCTCAAAGTGGATTCATTGTGGCATCGGAAAGACTGCAAAGTGCCATGGGACAAGCCCTCAACATCGCAGTACGCCACGGAGAAGAAAAGGGTCTACTTCAGATCTTGCAATCCATCCACGATGGAACTACTCAAGCACCGGAACCAGCTGAACCCGCTGTTAAAGCGATGCCAAAGAAAATGCCCGAGTTGGGAACGGATGCTCAGGTTGGAAAGGAGAAAGAGAAGAAGCTTCCAGAGCAGAGAAGGTCTGGAAAAGGGAAGAAGCAACCGCCTGAGGAAACCCCAGGATGGGAGTGGACAGAAAGAATTTATGAAGAAGACATCGACGAGAATCGCCCTCTACGAAGCGGAGAAGAGTATTTACCTGGGTCCGAACCTTTCAGTCCGACTTGGACAAAGGAGTTGGTACAAATCCTTTCTGGATTGGCTATGCGCGGGATTGGAGAGAAAGACGGAGAGTATCAGCCCCTATGGGAGTTCCCTTGGCAGATCACTTCGTATGAAGACTATGAGACAATCCAAGCCCAGCTGGAACCCTACAGTGTACGACTCATCCCGTCTCGCCGAGAGTGTAAAGGTGCTGGACGCTTCGCGGAAGTATGGAGTATGCATCCTGCAGGAAAGGGTCGTTTGGACATCGAGCCAACGGAGACTACCCGGAGACGTACTGTGTACGGAAGCTTACCTCCAGGAAAAAGTTTGTGCTCGCTGTGCTGGCATGGTGGACATTGGAAGAAGGCATGCAAGTTCAGCCAGCTATGCTTCTGCCTGTACGAGCCAATGCTCACGATACTGGATCGCAGAAACAAGACGAGGCGACTGTATCCGATTCGAGGAATCACTCGTCCCGGATTCCAAGGAGATACTACGAATCCGTACAAAAGATTTCTCCCGATGCTCGCACTTTGCGACTTTGGGAGTATGTCCAGGGAAGTCTCGGAGAGTAACAAGCGATTCTGGAAGCAGGCAAAGGATGAAGGAGACTTTCCAGTTCTGTATCGAGAAGAGCAAGCCAACCGGAAGAAGGAAGCAAGCCAAGCAGCTACAGCAAAGAAGAAGACCAAGCCAGAGAAGCCCAGCATCTGGACAGCCAAAGAGGATGAAAAGAATGTGGTGGTTTTGGACTAGCCTAGCCCGGAAGCACCAACCCGAGAGGAGCTTCGGCAGAAGTACGAAGAGCACCACAAGGCAAAGCTACGCAAAACGTTGGAGTCGCGTGAAGCAAAGAAAATCTTGGATGCCCCGGAAGCGGATGCAAGAAAAGATCAAGAAGTTCCAAAGGAAGCCGTTCCGGAAGAATCTACAGTACCAGAAGCACCCGCAGTGCCGGAAAAGACGCCTGTCAGGGACACCATGCAGGACGAAGCAGGCAGTGACAGTAAGATGTCGGATGAGGCCAGCGAAAGTGAATCCCCTGTGGAGAATTCGGAGTCGTCGGAAATCGACGAACCAAAACGCCGTAAGACCGCTAAAGAAAAGCAGCAGGAAGAAGCTGGAAGAAGTGAACCAGCAGAGCAGATCGACAAGAATGATCTGTGAGGCGCTTGAGCAACTCGCTGCCCAGTGTACGAAGTTGCGTACAGCAAACGCTGTGCCTGTACTGATAGCACTTCTGCTCATCTGGAGTTGCGGAAGAATGCAAAAAGGAGTGACACGCAACAGGGATATCGTCCCACATCTACCTTGTATGCGAAGGAAAGTTAACCGGATGCATGGTATTCGTTGGAGACGCAAAGTGAGTGGATGCAAGCGGAAATTCGGAGCAATGGTACTTGTCTGTTTGCTTGTCAGGACGGAAGCTATGCAAGGACCTCAAGCTGCACAACCAGCAGCAGCCGCCGGAGTGCCAGTGCAAGATGGAGTAGATGGAGATGGATTAGGCATGGTACCTACTCAAGAGATACTTGGACAATTGGTCCAGAACTCCAGAGTCACTACAGAAGCTATTCACCAGCTAGTTACCTATTCTGGAAACCAAGGAAATGCAGGAAGTTCGTATGAAGGAATACTCTCTAAGGCATTAGAAGGTGCAGTGAAGATGTTGGGAAGACCACCATCATTTGGTGGAGGTAAAACCGATGCACAAGATTTCATGGACTTCAAAGAACAGCTTTATAATATTCTTGCGTATGCGGAACCCAAATATTCGGATGCCTTTAAGAACTTGGAGAAGTTGGGAGACCATGAAGTACTACCAGCTACTTTCTCGGATGAAACGTATCAGACTATGTCAACGAAGCTGTACTCGCTATTGAATTCTTGGTTGTCAGGAACCACGAAGCAGCATGCACGAGATCCCAGTATCGCTGGATCCCGGAATGGATTTGCTTTGTGGAAGTCATTGCTGAGGATGTATCAGCCGAGTACGAGAAGTCGGAGTCTAGCTTTGATGCAAGCGATTCATGGATATCCAAACTTTTCACCCGGACTAAGTGCTGTGGCACAGATTTCGAAGCTGGAAGAACTAGTCAAAGACTATGAGAGATGTAGTGGAGTGAGCTACCCTCGAGAGATTCTCCTGTCGACTCTCTTGAGATGTATTCCTAGTCCTTTGAAGGAACACATCCATCTTCAGCTTACGGATAAAACAACATACAGCCAAGTCAAAGAAAGTGTACTAGTCTACGAGCGGACTACGAGAAGCTGGATGCCGAACCAAGTATATCAACCCCTCGAATCAGGACATGGTCAACAGTATCTAGGAGCAGTAGAGAATGCCCCTACTGGTGGAGGACACCAAGCAATGGAAGTGAACAGAGTAGAGTACAAAGGAAAAGGATGGAAAGGAAAAGGCGGAAAAGGAAAAGGCAAGAAAGGTTATGGCAAGATGTTTGGAGGATTCGGAGCCATGCAGGCAGGAAGAGGATTCAGCAGGTTTGGTCGAGGTAGAGGCAAAGGTAAAGGCCGAGGTAAAGGTAGAGGAAAAGGTAAAGGTAAGAAAGGTGGAAAAGGCCGAAAAGGTAAAGGAAAGAGTAAAGGAAAAGGAAAGAAAGGAAAAGGAAAACGACTTGGAAGGACAGTTTGTAGACTTTGTCATCAGGAAGGACACTGGGGAAATGAATGCCCCAACATACATTCTGTTCGTAACGTGGAAGCCGAAGAACAGTCCCAAGCGGAAACGTATCCCAACAATCCACCGAACCAAGAACCTTACCCGAAGCCTAATGTGGTCGAAACTGGTAGTATTCGCCAGACAACAAGCCGACCAGACCCAAGGATTGTCACCCGGAGAGTAGGAGTGTCAAGCGGATCAAGTGGATTCAACCCAAAACCATTTTACCACATAGCTACGCCGCCAGAAGAACATCCGGAGACCTTCCCAATCAATTCAGAAGATGAGTCCGACATTGACATCATGTATGTCAACACCATCCGTATGGTTCGAGATGTTGCAGATGGAACTGCAGAACCTACTGGAATCTGCCAAGGTTGTGGTACACGCCTGGAACCGGTGTGCAAGCCAGTTGCACCACCGACAGAGTCTGGAATCCCACGAGTACCAGAACATGATCCAGGAGAAGAACACTATCTGAGGCAACAGAGGAAGCTGAAAGGTGAAGGAAAACCTTACGACCAGAAAGCCATCGATGATGCGGTGAAGCGAGAGAATGAGTGGATCGAGTCTCACCTCAAAGCAACGGAGGAGAAAAAGGAGACCGAGACTGATAAAGTTCGAATGGTTCGTGAAGAATTCCATGATGTAGCAGAGTGGTATGTGATGGATGCAACGGATGAAGATGGAGACTGGTTTGTTGTAGACAACCACGAAGTAGTTCGAGCAGTTCAAGTAGAAGAGACTGTACCCGAAGAAGCACTTGAGATTATCATTTTGGATTCTGGATCGGATGCTAGTTTGTTACCTAGGTCACATCCGAAAGCGACACGCATGAACGCAGGAACAACGGGTATCATGCTAGAGGATGCCCAAGGGAATGCAATTAGGTCAGCAGGAATGGTCACGGCAGTGATCGCAGTGGAACAAGGAGAGGACTGTTGGGCAGCCCCCAGTATTTCGGAAAGCTTTATTGTAAGCGATGCGACAAACATTCTGTTGTCGATGGGAAGACTGCTGAAGAATGGCTGGAAACTGGAGTATCAGCCAGATGTACCTGAGGGTGAGAAAGCTCTTAGTGTTCAGTGGAACCTTACAGTGTCGTCAATGGTTTTGGTTAGCCCAGATGGAAGAGCAACCGCAAGGATCTTTTACAAACGGAACAGTTGTTGTTTGTTAGGTAGATTGTCTGTTGTCGGAAATGATCGTAACACTTCGTAACACCCGTTGGACGGGAGGAACAAGTCGGAGCGATGGAAGCTCACGAAGTAGCACTGACAGTAGGACTGCAGTGGAGAGGAGCGTCACCGTACGTATTCCAAACTATCTACGGGAACTGTTGGACAGTACACCCAGTGGAAATTGGACGATCATGGAAGATGGTACACCGTTTATTTTGTATCAAGGAACGACTTATATGGATCCGAAGGATGCTTTCCCAGGATGGAAGTACAGGACGACAATGATATCAGAAGGAGGAAGTGAATGGTCACTAGTCGAGTTGTACTCGGACTATGGTTCTATCAGGAGCCACAATGTGGAAATTGCAGAGTGTCATGGGAGACCAAAAAGGATCTGTGTTATCCTACATGCAGTGAGTGGAAACTTTTTCACTTTCTGTCGAGACTTTGAAGCGATCATGGTCTCGAGAGGACCGGAAACACCTTTTGCTAGAGGTGAAGGAAGAGTTCCAGAAGAGCTTAGTGCACCGGTGGTACCGGTAAGTATCGCCCCTGGAAGGAGCGAAGGAGTATTGGGACCAACCTACGATGGAGACGGAAATCCGTTGTCAGAGTTGGAGATGCAGAAATCTGCACAGAAGCTAAAGAGCGAAGAGAAAGAGAAAGTACGAGTGGAAGCAGAACCGTACAAACCCTCGGAAGAAGAGCGACTTGCTCATGAAGCAACACACCTACCTTTTGCTCATTGGTGTGAGTCATGCGTGGAAGCCAAGAGTAAGCAGGATCACGAAAAGAAGAATCCCGAACCAGGAAAGGACTCAGTGGGAGTGCCTTATCCAATAATTCAGTTGGACTTTATGTTCCTACAAGGAACGGACACACCAGCATTAATTAGTTGGAATCTGTTCATGGACAAGGATGTCAGTTGTGATCCCTGTATCTGGAAAGCAGACGGAGAGAAAGACCGTGGAGAAAGTGTTGAAATGGGTACACAGTCTTGGACACTTGGAGGAAGTCGGATTTGTTGGAGATTCGGAAGAGGCAATGTTGTCACTGATAGCTGCAATCGTGGAAACTCGAAGGAAGATGAACCGCAAAACACACGATCAAAACAGCAAGCCGTATCAGAAAGGAAGAACGGCAAGAGTGGAAAGGTTTATCCAGACGGTGAGGAACCAAACAGTTTGCTTGGTACGAGCAGCCGAAAGAAAGCTTGGTATAGAGATTCCCGAAGGCCATGCAGTGTGGGCCTGGGGATTGTGCCATGCGTCATGGTTGCCGAACAGGTACCACAGACACACCGCGATAGGGTCAACCCCTTACGAAAGTGTCGTTGGTAGACCTTACCTTGGGAAGATTGCCCCATTCGGAGAGTATGTGTATGCGCTGAAGAAACCAGAGAAGAAAGGAACAGCGAATTGGATTGGAGGAATCTACCTTGGTAAGAACTCTCAGGATATGCACTTGGTAGGAGTTGAAGACGGAATCTTGGCAACAGGATCTGTAAGGCGAATCGCCACTGGATGGAGAAAGGAACCAGTACTGAAGCTGAGTGTAACTCCATGGAACCCCAAGAAGCCAAAAGGAACGTATACCAGACAGCCGTTACCAGCCCCAGCATTGGCAAGTATCGCAGAGGAAGAAGGAACAGCACAGGAACCCGTAGTTCGTGCGGAAGATCGAGGACAATCCCAAGAGGAACAAGTCGAGGAACTGTTAGATCTATTGGACACAAGTGGAGCCTCAAGCGGAGGCAGGGCCTCAAGTGGAGGCAGGGCCTCAAACGGAGGCATGACCAGCACGGGATCTAGTTCTCATTCCCGGAGTTCAAGTTCAATGCAGGACGCACCACCTGGAGAACCAGAAGGACGTGTCAGTGATGATACTATGCTAGAAGACCTCAGGAAGAGAGCTGTAGAAGGAGGACAGGAAGTCGAAGGATCGCCGAAAAAGTCACGAGAAATGCCATCAGCACCATCATCGCCTTCAAGAGGAATCTACCCGCCTTTGTTCGCAGGCAGGGTATCTCAGGAAGATGATCCCTTTCATTGGGATGAACATGAGGATCTCACGGCAGTAGAAGGAGAAGACGTGGAGTATGAAGATCTCATGGAAGAAGAGATGGAAGAAGTTCCAAAGAATGACCAAGGAGAAACACCACCCGAACTAAGTCCAGAGGAACTGGATGCCTTGGATCAGGAAGCAGCCGTGGAGGAACTGAATCGCCTTAGCAAGCTAGGAGTAATCGAGGAATTCATGGAGGCGAATGCAACAGGTGATGAAAAGCGTATGGATTTGCGCGAAGTCTACGACTGGAGGCATCGTGACGGACGTTGGAAAAGGAGGTGCCGCATAGTGGCCAGGGAGTACAGGGCAGGTGCGAGCAGCACAGCTGAGACATTCAGCCCAACGGCAAGCAACGCCGCGTCGCGCCTAGTCTTGTTGTTACACCTGGTGTATAACTGGGTCGTAGTCGTACTTGATATAAAGGACGCGTACCTTCAGGTCCCGCAGCAAGAAGAGGTGCTAATCACAATTAGTGATTGGATGAAGCGAGCCGCGAACCTGAAAGAAGGAATAGTGTGGAGGCTCAAGAGATGCTTACCTGGTCAAAGAAACGCCGCAACAAGGTGGTATGAACATTTGCGGAGTATACTTGAGAAACTGGGATTCGTGTTCTCAGTACATGTACCCGCATTAGCTAGACACACCACAAGGAAGCTGTGTATCTCTATCCATGTAGATGACGAGCTACTAGCAGGAGAAAAGGAGGAAACCATTTGGTTGGTAGAAGAATTGGAGAAGGTATTCAAGGTGGAGAAAGAAGGACCATACCCAGCGAATGGAGTCGGAAGTGGAGAAGAGATGCGATATCTCAAAAGGAAGTATGTCTTCACCCGAGAAGGAATTGTTGTCCAACCGAATGAGAAGTATGTTCGGAAGCTCATTGAGTTGTATGACCTTGGAAAATTAAAGAGTAAGGCCACACCAGAGCATGTGGATCTGGTGAAGGAAGACCGGGCCAAGGAGTTGAGTGCTGAAGAGACAAAACGGTTTAGATCTGGACTCGGATCGATTTTGTACCTTGCACAGGACAGGATTGACATTCAGTATGCTTCAAAGTGTTTGGCATCAAGTATGTCGAAGCCGACGGTGCAGGCACTAAAGTGTCTGAAGCACTTGATTCTGTATTTGAGTGGAACAGCCACAAGGGCTACTCTGTTACCGTATACCGAAATCGGAAGCCGGTTGATCACGAAGTTGAATGGCCATGAAGACGAAGAAATTGCCAAGGACGCAGGACATGTGGTGGAAGCGTATTCGGACAGTGATTGGGCAAGCCTGAAGACCCTGGACAGAGCCCGAAGGAAGAGTACCTCATCAGGAATCATTGTACTGAACGGAGTACAAGTGTTATCATTTTCTAGGACTCAGAAGGCCACATCATCATCAAGCTGTGAAGCAGAGTTGTATGCACTAAGTGGAACTTGTGGAGAAGCAATCCTAGTCGGAAGGCTATTTGAGTTCCTAGTAAACGCGCCTGTACGCGTGGAGATACGGTGCGATTCATCATCTGCACGACAGTGGAGTCAACGACGAGGAGTTGGACGTCTGAAGCATGTGGACGTTAGGCTGTGTCAACTGCAAGATTGGGTGCGAGACAATCTTGTAAAACTTGGTACAGTGCGAACCGCGCTTAATGTAGCGGATCTGAACACCAAGAAGTTGTCATATGCCCGAAGGTCATTTTTACTGTATCACTTGTCTCAAGTAGAGTATGATGAAGAAGGAAACTTGGAGTATACTGGAGAGAAAGAGTATGAAAAGCATGAACAAGAGAAGAAACTGAAGGAGTATGTCGGAAGTGGACAAATCAAGAGTCTCATTAGAGCCATACAGGTATTTCATTTGATGAAGCCGATTACCGCAGTATTGCTCAAGGAGGAAGTATCTGACGCCCAAGTAGAGACCTGTGGAGCCTTGGAAAAAGGTATGAGCGCCATGGACGGAAACTTCACGAAGTTTGAAGTTGGAATGATGGTATGCGTATTTTTGCTCGCAGTGCCGTATGTTATCACGGTATGGACGAAGCTTGGAAGAATTTTGGAAAACCTGCGAGGTATTGGACGTGTGAAGATCAGTACGGGAAGCCGTGCACGTGTATATCACCGTGCTACTTGCTGGCATGCCCAAGGGTCACACAAGAAGCCAGGCCGGTGGGTCTGGAAGGACGTACAAGAAGCCGAGCAAGATGGCTTTAGGGCATGTTGGATTTGTTTCCCAGAGACGAAACCAGAAGGAAGCTCGAGAAGACGCCGAGAGCGCACAGAGCCGCCAACCCCAGACGAAAGCGACTGGGAAGTAATGGAGCTTGACTTTGAAGTAGAGTCAAATGGCGGATACACAAAGAAGTGCTACTGGTGCGGAGTACGAAAGTGTACAAGGGAGAAGGTAAACCACCAGAAATGTTCTTGCACGGAATGCATCAAGACATATGCGATGGAACAATGGAGGAAAAGCTATGACAGAGCAGTAACGGAAGGAACGGGTGATGCCACGGAAAAGGAAGAGACCCACGTAACGGATGAAGTGAAGCATGCATGGAATGCTGGACAAAAGAGTGGCAATGGAAAAGGATCTTTGAAGAGACGTGGAAGAGCAGCGATGGGAACACCATCAATCGTACACACAGATAGTGTGCGTATGCCCATCATAAGTGAGGAAGACTACCGACGTGGTGGAAGAGTCACATCTGGAAGAAACAAGCAGGATGTGGAGATAAGCGATGAGAACTTCGTTCGTGGAATGGAAACCCAGGAAGAACCGGAGAAGAAGAAAGAGCCGGAGATGATCGAGTACCGCGGAAGGATGATTACCGTGGAAGAGATGGGGAACAAGATGCTATCCCCAGAAGCACAGGAATCGTATGAGAAGTATTGCGAACAATGCAATGAGATGTATGACGCGTCAGGAGAACGCGCACAAGGATCGGAAATCCCGATGGACCTGTTTGGGAGTTCGAAGCCAATGGATGTAGATCCAGGTACACCGGACAGCACGGAACAGAGAACGTTGTTCGGAAGTCAGTAAGACCTACATCGTGTACGAGTATGAGGCAGAGAAGTGAGTGTAGGCAAGACTGAAAAAGTTTCACCTCGGAACGCACAGCAGCGAAAGCGCAAAAGAAGGAAGAGCGCTAACGCAGGAAGTTTGTGTGGAATGTTTCACTAGGACGAAGTACTTGTTACTGTACGAGTCAAGACAAGGACGGTCTGACACACCTCCTTAATTGGGGGGCGGTCAAAAGGTGGGTTGCACGGAGTGTTTAACCCAAGGACTTGCAATGGCTAAGCCGATGCAGTCACGGGCGGAGGTATGCCCGACCGATGACCGATCGAAGTACAGCACAAGGACTTCGAGGCAGGGTGTTGAATTCTGTACATAGGAACGCCCCACACCTTTGGTGAGCCCAGGCTACGGTATAGTATTGTATAGCTGTATACTATGTTACCGATGCAGCGCCTTTGGTTCAAGAGTAAAAGCGTGACCGCTCAGGGTTTTACAGTTTAACTGAAAGAGACACACCAGATGCTTTGAGATCTCATCTGGAGACTTGTGCTGACGGCCACAAATCGTGCCCGACATGCCGGTTTGCTGCAGGTGGGACCTTATTGGCCAAAATTGTTTTTCCGTTCAAGTTTATGTTGGTCTGACCAAGATTCGATTTATCATGTGTGTTCCCTCATTGGTCTTAGGCTACCTTGGCCGATTACGCAGACATAGCTCCGCGATTCACAGTACATCCTGGAAACACAGTTGGAAGCGCCGCTCACCGGCCAGCCGCCCCAACACCACAGCTGGCTGATTTACAAGTGCAGCCCGTTCCAGGTTGGTTGCTGGGTTTGTTGCAGGGCCAAGTCGAATACGGCTTTTGGTCGGTGCGAAGTGAAGGCCATGGGTCAGGTGTCAGATTTATTGAATCATGCCAAGGGCAAGAAACACCAGGATGCGCTTCAGACACTGGGCTTGCAGGATCCAGAGGGTCAGGGCGACGGGCAAGTGGCTGAGGATGACAATGGCAACGTCCATGGCATTTGCTCTGGTTTGTCTCTCAAGGTTCCACGGATGGACACTTGGATCTCAGTCCTGAACTCTGTATTATCCCGCGCATCGTTTCTTGCAACGACTGACAAGGCTGCAAATATTGGGTCTGGCTTGCTCTGCCTTGAAGCAGATTCCTCGGCGACTGTGTCGAGGAAAATCTTGCAGTGCCTGCGATTTCCTTTGGACCAGCAGGACATGTGGCATCTGAAAAATGCAGTGGCAGCCTCCATAGCCCTTGACCGTGGAGAGGGCTTCCTCATCGTTCATGCCCGTGTGCTTTCGCGCCGGGGTCTCTACGACACGTTCCTGGGAATCGACGGCGGGGGCGCGGTTGACGCAGACAACCCAGATGCGTCTCTTCAGATCCTCCAGGCACTGAAGAGAGTTATTGCACGGGCCGTGACATCGCGAGGTGATTCTCGAAGGTCCAGCCTGTATGCTGCTGACGACGAGCAGCCAGACCTCGAGGTATTCAAGCACTTCACCTCGAAGGTTTTGTCGATGGTGGCCGACGGAGGCCCCTGCGAGCAACGGGCTTTGTACGAGGCGTCGCCATTAAGCTTGAATCCCCGAACCGCTCTTTCCTGCGGCGTGTCTCATAAGCAGGGACAGATCGCATCGGCTGCGATCAGTGGAAAAGCTTTTTTGGAAGCGCCTGCCCGACACCTTCGACCGATTCTGGCAGAGTTTGCTGACGGGCAAACACTCCTTGGCTTCTTTTCTCGAGAACTCTGAGAAATTCAGTCAGGCATTCATGCGCAAACAATCCGAGAACAAGGCTGCAGCACAAGAAGATGACATTGTTTCCTCGGCAAGTTTCGTCGGCCTGATCAAGTCGCTGTCCTTCGCAGATCACAGGTTCGACAGTCGGAAGAGACCACTGTTTCGTCTCTTCAAACTGTTTATCACAGTGCTCGACCTCTTGGAGGACATAGCAAGTCAAGGCGGGCAATGGGACCGTGAGGACCGCAACATTGCAGTCAATCTCCTCACCCAGATCGGGGGAGACACAGGATTCTGCACCTGTGTCTCCGCAGCAGTCATCGCAGACACCATGCTTTTGGGGTGGCCGATGCTGAAGGTTTGCGACCAGGACGCATCAGATTTTAGCTTGGCCGGACCGATGGCGGCTAAGACCTTGGCCACCCTGAAACATTTTCTCTACGACGGAGCAATCTGGCTGCCACAGGCCAAAGACACGTTGACCCATGCGGTATTATCATCCATCCGCGATCGAGCTGTTTTTGTTGGACGCGGTGGGAGGGATTGCCGGCAAATCAGCGTTCGCTGGCCTGCCCCAGACTCGCAGGCTCGATCACAGCCAATCAAGGTCGCCAGAGAGCTGCTTGGCTGTTGCTTCTAGTTTGGACACTACAATAATATTCAGCAGTGCGGTTTGCCTGTGCACGTGTTTTTCTTGGGTCGGCTCTTGATGCGGTTGGTTTCGACGACCAAGGTTTTATGCCATCTTTGAGGCCTTCTTCAAGTCCCACTTCCCAGGGTACGAGGCCAGTTGATTTTGCTAAAGACACCTCACGGACAGTACTCAATAATTTCTCGTTTCGATGGCAGGAAGCAAACCTTCTGGGAGCTTTCAACTTGACTGTGGAGATGTCCCTGTCTGACCGCCAGCGACTATTTCTTGCGCTTTGCGAACGGCTGGGCTTGAATGGGTCTGCAGCATGGCAATCAATGGTTGGGAGCGGTCCAACGACAGGCTTGCTGCAGCAGGCTCGGTACTGGAGTTCTGATGCAGGACTTCTGGTTGCTGGGCAGGAGGACCAGTCCAAGTTGGTGTGTCATTTGCCACAAAGCCCACATCAGAGAGCATGGCTACGCACTTGGCAGGGTGCAAGGAAGAATGCCTCCCACGCTGCAGCCTTGAAGGTCATTGAATTTTACTTATCTTCCTTGGCCGGGACCGGCACTGTAGAGCGGTCTGTGGGGCAGCTGGGCTCTCTTTTGTCGAGGCGGGCTGGGCTTCACGAACGCACCGTCGAAGCGATGATGAAGATGCTGCAGCAGGACGAGAAAGGGCGCCGAACAACAAGGTTGGACCCTAAGCAGCTGCTCACAAAAGAGGGGCCACGTAGGACGGCCGGACAGGCAATCGTGCTGCATCCTGCGAGTGCTTACCTTCTCCGGGTTCAGAAGCGATATGCTTTATGGTTCGGAGAACGAGCTGCTGCAGCATGGTCTTTGGAAGTCCCAACTTTACAGGAGCTTGCGGTACAGCAGGCCAAGGCAAAGAGACCTAGGCTGTACTGCCCCAGCCCGCAGCATGCGAATTCCGAGAAGGCGCAACTTGAGGCGCATGCTGCTTCTTGCATGACTGCAATTGCGGCCGTCAAGACGGATGTGGGCCCAGACACCATGACAGTTCTGGGCAAGCCTCTGGGCATAGTTCCTTCTGGGGCCTCACACGGCGACCTCATGTCAAGCATGGCAGAAGAAGCTTGGGAGATGCGCAAGAGGCGCAAGACGGCGCAGTCGCAAAGGTCTGACGGAATCGAGCCCCAAGCACTTGAGTTCTATGGCCAACACCCTTCATCAGGTGCCGCGTCATCACAATCTTTGCCAAGCACGCCTTGTGGTATGCGGGCATTGCTGGCTTCTCAGTCTGGCTCAGCTCAAGATCCAGACGCTAATGATGGCCTTGACTGGAGCAAAGGCGTGAAAGCAGTAGCCAAGCAGGCAGAGGTCGCCGAGAAGATGGCCCAGGCACAGATACTTGCCGTTCCTGGGCAACCGGCTGCTTTTGTAGACTCCAAGGGAGGTCGCATGCTGCCGAAGCCAGACACCAAAGCTCAGCCAGAGAAGGTGCCTCAGATGCCATTCAGGCCAGTGGTCATCATCCGCAAGGGTGCCGAGGAGGCGAGAACGTGGCTTCCGAAGCCCTTCAACATCGGGGCTTTTCCTGGGTCGTGTGATGTCGTGCTGGTCCCATCTGTGACATCTAGCTCTGCCGAGGCGCTGCTTGCTCGCCTGGAGGGTGCCCGATTGATAGACGTGGACCACCGTTGCGTCCAGTACAGAGGCAGCAGCAAGCAGCACCACCTTTTTTATGTCCAGGATTGCTTCGCAAGAGCATACCCAAAACACACAGAGGTGCTGCTTCAGTGCTCAATTCGGAGCCCTATGATGAGGACAGGTGGAGTCAAGGTGCCGCGGCTCACGGTTCAGAGAAGTGCGCTGCCAGAAGAAATGAAATGGCCAGACAGATCCTTCCAGCTGGTGCGTTCACTTGCAGACGGTGGCCAGAGGATGCTGGATCTTGAGGGTTTGCTGCAGATCTGTGGCCGATGTTACGGGCCAGTGCCAAGCGCTGCATCGGGCAGCAGATGACGATTGGGAAAAAACATGATTGGTCTGGGTGCAAATGGTGAGCAATAACCTTCTCCAGACTTGATTCACATAAAATCGTCTGTACATAGTGGAGCAAGACCCAACTCACAGTGTTTGAGCAGAACCTTCTCAGGATCCATGTAACCCCGTGCCTCGCTGGTCGGGGCCCTCCCAAACTTGTGTGTGTGGAGATCATCGCCAATTCCGATATTGTGTGAAACACATTCGCTTCCTCGTCAGGAAGTGCGTAGAAACTGCAGAGAACCTGCCCTGCTCTGTCCCCAAAGCTTTTTCGAACTCCTGTGGGATACACTCCAAGCCCAAACACTTCTGCAACCCGAACAGACCTGAGCCTGAACCCGAAGTCCAAACAGGTTGAGGGCATCCAGGTTCGGATCAGTTGCAACTGATTGGCTTCAGGTTCCTTTGTATTCTCGGGGTAAGGATTCAATTGCACAGGCTCTGGATTGCAAGATTTCCGGCTTGGCTTAGAATACAGCTTTAGCACATCAGGATTAAACAAGTACTACCTAGTCCCTTTGTTACCGGGCCAGATTGGTGAAATCTCCCGTTTCGGTGCCTGGAAGTTCAAAGATATGCCTCGTGTTTGCCATCAGGTGGCTCCGTTCGTGGTGTTGGCCATCTCCGCGATGCTGGACAGAGGTCCGCCCACCCTTGTGACTGCTTGTGTTCAGCAACTTTCTTCAATTCGTGCAGCAGGCCTAGTAATATCAACGCAGTGGTGTCCATGCTGGGAGATTTTTGATGCCTTGCTGGAACTCGAGGAGCAAGCTTTGTCCTGTGTAGAGACTTCGTGCGCAGTGTATGATGAGGGTGTCACAGTGACTTCCGCCACATGGCGTCCTGATTCTTCCATGATGTATACAAGCAAGACACTGGTATCCGGTGCGTAGTGTCGTTCCAGGCCCAGGTGTTGAGCTGGCAGGAAACTGGTAACTTATACTCTGCAAACCAAAGTTTTGTAATTTGTCGCCATGGTCCGTGCAACCAACGATGATGCTGGAGTGATCAGGGCGCCCAGCTCATATGGGCTGTTTTGCCAGGAAGCCTCGCAGGTTGGTGCGAGTACCAACTCGACTAGGAGGCTACGCTGCAAGACAGTATGCAAAGACAAACAGTGGCTTTTACACAAATGGTGCTTGTACAGATTTCAGCAGGGTTTTCTGTCGGTTTTGCGCCAGGGGATTTCTGTTTTCCGTAGGGCCTTCTGACTATTACTGGGTGACAGGAGCCAGCTGTATCAGTTTCCTGCCTGAAACATCCTAGGCAAGCTGATGACTCTCTCAGAGACCATTACAAGAAGGAGGCGAAGGAGTGTGTGAGACGCAACGAACGAGAGCGCAGCAATGTCAGGTCAAATAGATGCAAGGAGCAGCCAGGGGCCGCGGTGAAGTTGTCTGCAGAGGGGAATGAGCACTGTGATGTTGATGCAAATGCTGATCATGATCGACCTGAATCTGAAGTGTTTCGGGTTTTTCAGTTCGGGGCATTGCAGTTCACAATGCAAGACTACCTTGGCAGTGGTGGCAATGGTGTGGTGTCGAGAGTTCTGTGTGAGCAGACTGGTGAATCCCTAGCCATCAAAGTCCAGAAGAAGCAGCCGTGTGAGGGCCATGAAGTGTACATTCTGTCAGAGGAGTACAAATTCTTGGCTGCTCTACGTCACCCTCACATCATCTCCGTTTACACTTTGTTGACCCAGCCTTCTCCCGCCATATTGCTAGAGCTTGGGGAACAAGACCTTCTTGGTTGGCTCGCAGACCACCCGCTTGAGCTAGAACGAGCAAAGACAAGCAGCTCGGTAATGGAAGCAAGGTCGAAGATGACTGTGCAGCTCATAGCTGCGATGCATTACATGGCCTCCAAGGGCATACTTCACGGGGATTTGAAGCCGAGAAATGCCATCGTGATTCAAAGCAACCCATTGTGCCCGAAAGTGAAGTGGACAGACTTCGGTTGTGCACGGGAGATCACAGATGGCCAAACGGTGACTGTGCAAGCGAACTCTGTGTATACCATGAACTACAGACCTCTGGAGCTCCTGGTTGCAGGTGCTGACAAGGCTCGCAACAGAATTTAAGATGCTTGCCCAAATCTGTTTCAACTCAGTTAAGCCCCAGCTTGGCCCACGTTCGGCGGGAATGTGTGTCGTCCCTGGAAGGTCAGAATTGGTTGGAATGCAGGTGAAAGCGGCCCATGCCGAAATCTTGTCTGAGGCTAAAGATAGGATGGCACGGCGCCTTCAGGGCAGAGCTGACCTGTCCAAGATGATTGCAAGCTGCCTGCAGCCCAGTGACCACCGAGTTTCGCTTGCAGAGCTGGCCAAGTACTTCATAGGATGAGCACAATGCTTTAGCGTATGGCAGTTCGCAAAATGTTTGCTTGGGTTAGGGTTTGCACACACGCACACACGCATGTGCACACGCGCACACACACACAGACAGAGACACACACACACACACACACACACACACGCACACACACACACACACACACACACACACACACACACACACACACACACACACACACCTGCCCCAGGCAATGCTACTCAAATAAATCAAACCGTGGTTGTGTGTTGTTGAAACTTGCTCAGCAGCTAACTAATTGTCAACGTTGGGGCCGGCCATGAAAAGGGTCGCAGTTCAGAAAATTCCCGTGTAGCCCTGGGAGTCAAGGGCTGTTATAGCCCTAGGAATGGGCTGTGTAACACTAGTGTTCAATGGGCTGTATAGCCCTAGGAGTTGCGGGCTGTGTAGCCCGTCTAGGTCTTAGGTGTGTAGCTCTAGGAATGGGCTGTAAAGCCCTAGCCTTCATTTGGGCTGTATAGTCCTAGGAATCACGGGCTGTGTAATCCTAGGCACGGACTGTCTAGCCCGGTCCTTTGCTTTGGCTCTGAAGTTGGCCGTGTGTTGCCCCATAGAACCATCTAGTAGCTGATTCCCTCGGGGCTGATGAACGTTGTAATGGTATGTGGATGTTGCAAGTGCTGCTTTTCCTGGCCCCTATTGCATTGTGCTTCCGAACTGCAAGATGCGCAGTGTGCCTGGTGTTTGCTCTGTCGCTCTGATTCAGGCCAGCGGCAGATGATTGTTGTCCGAAGGCCCGGCAGCCCAGTGTTCGCGCAGATTTGCAGGATCCAGATCAAAACGCTGTTGCAGGTGGACACGCCGCTGCGGAATCTTCCTGCGACGAGTCGGTCACGGAGGCCGCTGGCGATCTATGTTTCGCACAGCCAGGCTGTAACATGTGGTGCCACGAAGTTGAACTGCTGCACACATCATTGCCGTTAGCCAACACAAGTCAGTTTGTCGGCATGTGTCGATCAGAAGCGAAGACCCCCGAGATGTTCGGTTCTGGCCTACCACTGTAACTCTTGAGATTTGGAAATTAGGGGAAGCCGGCTGAGGAGTTGACAAACGTTTGTCAGAATCTTTCGTGGATTTCACACGTATGATCCAGATCAAAACGCTGTTGCAGGTGGACACGCCGCTGTGGAATCTTCCTGCGACGAGTCGGTCACGGAGGCCCCTGGCGATCTATGTTTCCCACAGCCAGGCTGTAACATGTGGTGCCACGAAGTTGAACAGCTGCACACATCATTGCCGTTAGCCAAAACAAGACAGTTTGTCGGCATGTGTCGATCAGAAGCGAAGACCCCCGAGATTTTCGGCTCTGGCCTGCCACTGTAACTCTTGAGATTTGGAAATTGGGGGAAGCCGGCTGAGGAGTTGACAAACGTTTGTCAACTCCTCAGTTTTAGGCTGTGAGAATCTTTCGTGGATTTCACACGTAACTCCTCAGTCCAAAACTCTTCAGTGATACTTCCTATCCATGAAACATTCGGAAACAGGCCGGTTGAGGAGTTGACAAACGTTTGTCAACTCCTCAGTTGGGGTTGCTCATTCGTGAAATCTGAGGAGTTAGAGTCTAGGGTCGCGACCATGGGGGGCAAGCGCAGCACGCCTGCGCCCAGCAAGGCTGTGAATGCCAAGAAGCTGAAGGGTACTCCAGTTTCGTCGATGGCATCAGAGCTTGAGAACCACCCATGCGTCTTGTTCGTGGCAGAACCCTAAGGCTCCATGTACCCATATAGTATATACTTAGGCCTAAAAGTACCCATATAGGGACCCCTTTAAGGCTTAAGTATCTGCTATAAAGGTACATGGAGCCTTTGGGGAAGCTGCCCGAGCTCTCACTGCAGAGTTCAAGGACTGTGTATCGTTGGGCGCACGGGTGCTGATGCATTGCTGCAGACTTTGTTTAAGGGCAAGATTGAATGTTGAAGTGTGTATCCATGCATCCCCAGGATTTGCGTGATGTGGATCCTGTTGACACCGATGGCGTGTCTGCTTATGATGCGAGTGAATACAAACGGTGGATGAAGAAATCCGGCGCCTAGGAGTGCAACGTTTGTTTGTCGGCCTTCGACCTGAGCCGCTTCACTCACATGAGCATTCCGCCTGCTCTAGGTGGGCACCCTGAACGATGTGAACTGCAACATCATTTGTTTAGCATAGAACACAACCAAACTTGTGCTGATTGTGGCCTTCTCACTGTCATGTGCCAGGTGATGTGAGGACCCTTGCCGTCAGCAAGTTTTGGGCCGCTGATGATGAGAAGCCTTGCTGGAAGCCTCACGGAGCCATTGAACCGATCTCAGTGCGTGCCCACTCAAGCAACCTTCCCGATCTCGACAGCTTGATTCCTTTGAACCGGGACCCTGACCGCCTGGCGTTTGTGTATGCTTGGGTGAAAGCCAAAGAGGCATTTCAAGGTGGTGATACATCCTATGAAAAGACTTTAAAGAGCTTTGCCACCCGTGCGCGGTCCATCCGTGCCCTTCGTCTTATGGGTCTAAGCTACCGTGCATAGCAGCATTTTAGTAGAAAGCACAGTCGTGACATCTTTACCCATGGTGAGACATGAGGTGAAATTTCTTCATGTGGCTGATGAAGAGTCAGCCGAGAAGAAGAAATGGGAATTGGCCCAAGACGTGAGGGATGACTGTGAAGCCCTAGTTCTCCAAGGGTGGAGGCAAATCAAGGCGGTCGGCCTTCTTCCTGCACTGTTGAAGTCTGTGGCCAAGTCTGACGCGGCCGAGTACATCGAGAAGTGGCCACCCGACTCCCCCAAGTAAATCTCGTGTGTACTCCGATGTGTGTCCAGTCGTTTCAATCAAATCCCAGTGATTGTGTCTGATCCAAGGCTCGGGAGTCGTGTGAATCTGAAGGCGGCCAAAATCAAATCAATGCTCAAAACCTATGATCGCTTTCAAGATACTCCTGGGTGTGAGCAGCTCATCATCAAGCTTGACGATGCCTACTCCAGCAACCATGCGTTCGCTCACATGCTGGCCTTTGACCTTCTCACAGGAAAGACAGCTTTGCCCAAGGTTCCGTCGCAGCAGCGATCGCTGCTGTTATGGACGTTGGAGAACCTCAGATACAATCTGTGAGCTGCGTGATGTTCTCACACGATACATAGCAGGTCAATGTGAATGCAGCATTGCATGCGGCATTACAGCAAACTCTGCTTGTGTTGCACATGCAGCGACACAGTCGTGTGCACCTGGGTGCCAAATGCACGTGTGTGTTTGTGTGTGTGTGTGTGCACGTGCATCATCTTTGTCCATCTTCACATGTCGACGAAATTTACACACTCAGGATCATCGTCGCAGACATGCTGGAGCAGAGGTGTGCTCTGAAGCCTAACAAGGATGTCATGACAATGATGATCTACCGCGCCCTCTTGAAGCGCCGCCTGTGCACTCTGGTGGCGAGCAAGTTCAAGGGGCCCGATGGTGGGGATGCGACCAAGTGCCAGACGGACATGTCGCCGGCCACAGTGTTGAGCACGGTCTTTGCCTCCGTAGGCAGCTTCCGTTCCTCGGGCCTTGCCGACCAAAACTATGTGTCTCTGCCTTGGTTGGCTGCCTTGCCCTCCTACACCTCGGAGGCTTTGCTATTCGGTGCCAAGCTTCTGCGCGGCCATGCTGTTTTCAACGAGTTGCTCGAGAAAGCCGTCACCGCGGACCCGTTGATACCGGCGGAAACATTCCTGCTGTCAGACAAGTGGAAGGCCGATCTGTTCGACTATGCAGGTCTGCTTGAGCAGAAGAAGGCTGCGGAGCGGCCCCCTGTTCAGGAGGCAGAGCCAGCCGTTGCTGTGGAGGCTCCCCCCACTGAGCCCGCTGCGACGGAGAGCATTGCTGAGATCATGCCAGATGTTTCGGTGGATGTGGAGGTGGAGCCGGCTGCTCTTCCTGCATCGGTCGATCGCAATGATCGCAAGGCCTGCTTCGAGCTGCTGGTGGTGCCTGAGAGCATCATGACGACGCTCAAGGAGCATGATGACCACTACTTCAATGAGGTGAAGGATTGGGCCCGGATTCGCGTGCAGACCTTCTTGGAGTTCGAAATCAAGGAAGAGAAACCGGCAGCTCGCCGGGCGCAGGTCACCCGCTTGTACGAGAAGCATGGAGCCATGCCGATGTTCATCATCTATGACAGCAAAGCCAGGCTGAGGGAGATGAAGGACGACTTGCTGGGGTCTCCTTGGAAGCGGCCTGTCCCGATTGCGCAAGCAGACTTCAAGGCCTGGGTCACCTCCTTCTTCATGGATGTGAAAGCGCACATTAACTGCACTAATGCAGACAAAGACTTGCAAGCTAAGCCACAAACCCTTTTCAATTTCAATATACCTGCAATGTGTTTCGGGAAGCAGTGCCGAGGAAGGAGAAGTTGTCTCCCCAGATGCGGGAGAAAGACTTGTTTGTCTTTGCCGACGGCAGGTCGCCGGCCAACTACGAAGTGATCTACAAGCTGCTGCAGACCACCCTCAAGGACGTGTCAATGCTGCCGAAGAGGCGCTTCACCGTCATCAGACGGTCATACACGAATTCCGAATTCAGCGGTGGATACGCCACCCCCCGTCGAAGGACCGGATTGACGCCGCAAGCCCCAGATCCCTTGGAGAACCTCTTTCTGGTTATGCCCAAGGCCTACGACCTCCCCTTCAGACAGGTGTCTACATGCCCATCGGTCATCAGCGACAACTTCCACAGGGGCTGGCAGGGGTTGGATCTGAAATCCGAGTGGGAGCAAAACTTCACCATGGTGACCCCTGGCACGTACGCGATGCTGGGCCAGAAGTCTCACACCGAGACGGATTTGGAGACAAAGACGGAGCAGTCGCGAAGTTTGAAGGACAACGATGACGATGATGATGATGAGAGCGACGTGCCGGAGAACACTCCGGAACAGAACCTGGAGCAGATCCAGAAGCAGTACTTGCAGCCTTGGGACAATGCTGAAGTGCATCAGCAACTTCTTTGCGAGCTGTACATGCCCGCCAGTGGCAAAGCTCATGTGGTGAGCTTGGAAGCATCCACGAGCTTGGCGGTTGCTTGCGCCCGCAAGCGTTGGCACACCACGATGTATGTTCAGAATGAGAAACATCGCCAGCTCCTGTCGGAGATCGTCACCTTGAAGATAATGTACGAAATCATGTCCGGAAGGGCGGACGGATTTGTCATGCGGCAGCGTATCTTGTCAAAGCAAGCATCCCTCAGCGGCAGCGATGCCGGCCGCCCACCTTTGCCGCCGCCAACCCCGGCCCCTTCATCGGCAACCGCTGGCAGCATGGGATACAGTCCAGGTGAGAAGAGTGTTCTTGAGGATCTCTGGGGTGGTGAAGACGTGTTGTCCGATGAAGCGGGCCAGGATGAGGAAATCGGTGGGTAGAACTGTAGCAGGAAGCAGGGCGGTTTTGCCAAGAGCCCTCCGGATCTTTTTGCCAGTGCCATGTCATTTTCAGTGGCACCTTGCTGCCCCTTCCGGCCCAGCGGGGCATGCTGAAATAATGAATAAGTGCTGCGATGAAGATGTCTCTGGAAAACAACCTAAATCTCCAAGCTCCACAGACGGGCCGGCTGGGGTTTTTAATTGTGATTCTCCTGAGCAGCACCCATAGCGACAGCAGGTCGCATTGAAACTTTCACCAACTGCTAGTTGGAGCTCGAAGCCAGTCTGTGTTGCTGACTAGACCAGTGTTTTGCATTGACAGATGTACATTCACACATGTGTTGGTTCCCTGTCTCTTTCTCACCTGTCTGTCTCTGTCTCACTCACACCTTCAGGCTCTCTCACTGAATCTCACTCACTCACTCACTCACTCACCCACTCACTCTCTCTCTCTCTCTCTCTCTCTCTCTCTCTCTCTCTCTCTCTCTCTCTCTCTCTCTCTCTCTCTCTCTCTCTCTCTCTCTCTCTCTCTCTCTCTCTCTCTCTCTCTCTCTCTCTCTCTCTCTCTCTCTCTCTCTCTCTCTCTCTCTCTCTCTCTCTCTCTCTCTGCCACCCAAGGCCTGGAACTGCAAAACTTCGGTCCGTGCTGTCGTCCAGGTTTTAAAACCTTGGAGCTGTCAGTTCTATTTAGAGCGATGAAAGCCATCTGTGCAGGAGTGGATCCATGGCCGCCGACCGCTGCAGGCCACAGGATCGTCTGAATACTGTGACAGCATGTGCATGTCAACTGTCAAGCTGACACACGCGTGTAGTGCAGAATTTGATGAGGGAGGAATCCTTAGGGAGTGTCCAGTCTGGAACTTCATGGTAATAAAGGGTCATCATCTCCAACACGACCAGTCTGTGCTAGATGCCCAAAAAATGCGACTACGTCCGACATTAGTTCAGAAACCCCGAATAAGGGGGTACAGGCCTTCATAAATATCATTAACTTTACATGAGATCAAGGCAATAATACTACCACCCAGGTTTGACATATCCGATCACTGGTTAATGTTTTCCAGAGTGGAGTGAACGGCGTGATCATGTGTTTGACACTGGCTACTAATTTTAAACTTGGACACTCTCCAAGCTGTTGTGTGGAACTTGGGGAAAACTGCTTGCTATTCTCGTGAGGCTGAAGATTGCTGACCCCTATTATGACAACTACAGTCGCCACCCGCCCTTGATTGATTCCCCACTCTCGCTGCAGGTGGCTTCACGCTCTGGTGTTACAAGTGTTCAAGCTCCACATAATTGGCGGGGAGCCCAAGGCGAGTCTTTCCGTGTTAAGTCTGTGTGAGCAACTGCTGCGGTGTATGTCTTGGCAATGACAACTGCCCGGCAATGCTGGCCTGAATAGCATTACATAATACAACAGACTTTGATCCAGACATGCTACCTGTTGCCGTTTGGCTTCCTGTGCTTGCAAAATAGGGTGCTTGTGAGTTTTGCCTTCCCAGCTCACCCATGGCAAAGTCGGCTGGTCCGAGGACTAAGAAACAGGGTGGAACGCTCAAGAAGCGGCCAGCCGCCTCCGGGAAATCGATGCATCCGATCCCCAGCATGGCCAAGACCAAGCTTGCAAGGGTGTTTACCCTGTTCGATCAACAGCAGTTCATGCACGACCTGACCAACAAGCTTAAGGTGGAACCCATGCAAGGCTGCCGAGTACCATGGGCGAGCATGTACGACGGGAGCAATATGCCTGGGGAGGTCATGCAGTGTATGAAGCAAGTGCTACGTGTGCAGCCGGTGCAGTTGTTCGGCTGCCTGCCAGCATTCGTAGTGCGTCTTGCACAAAGTAGCATGTCTTGACAGGCTTTGGCTGGTCTCAAGTTCATAGCCCAGGTGCCGAGATTCTGCGTTACAAGGCCTACTACAATAACATGCGCAATTTTCGCATGAACCACTTGTTCGAGGACTTCCGAAGTCCTTGATGTGCAACGATCATACGGTAAGAAGGCCGCAGTGGTTCTGCCAGGACGGCAAAGCCTTGAAAGAGAGCAAGGCATTCTGTTGGATGCATGGGGCCTCATGCAACGTTCCGCCCACCACGTCGCATTCTTCATAGGCGGCTTCATGTGCCGTTCGAACTCGATGATGAATCTTAGTGAGCATTAAACCAATGTTTCGTGTGATCAGAGACTCTCGATCATGCCTGAGTCACTTGAGGAACAATGCTCGTTTCAAGGAAGATCCGCTCAGCAAGACCGCCACCTCTCGCCTGACATTCGATGCCTTGGTAGAGGTGCTCAAGGTCCATATGCCTTCTCATTTCGTCTTGGAGAATGTCAAAGGCTCGATGTCATGGCCTTAATGGGTACACGTGGGTGCCAAGCTTGGAAATCCATTCCTTAGCTGTGGGCATCTTGCCGATGATGTTGTGTGCCTAGGGAGTTACTTGCTCAGGATGAATCGATGCAAGGCTGCAGATCCACCAACGGAAGCTGCAGATCCACCAACGGAAGCATCTCCCATGGACAAGTATGACACCCCTTTGGAATACTACCTCGATACCCTGAAGCAGCTGGAGTACAGCATCGCTTTCGTGGAATTGAAAACCTGTGCTCCGCTTCCAGAGGCGAGGGAACGAATCTGGATTCTGGGCTCCAGAACCTCCTACACCGCGGAGCAATGGAAAGCAGACGTCTTGTTGACGGAGCCGGCTGATGATACTCCCTGTCACCACTTGAAGGCCTACTTCGATGCTTTCGGCAAGACCGCTGATGCCGTCAGGGATGACGACGTCACAGAGTGGGGCGTTAATGCGAAGTATGCATCGGCATATGCCAAAGCCATGGAAGAGATGGTGAGTGCAGGGAGGTTGTCTGCGACCAGCAACATCTCGGACGTCAAGGCTCGCCCCTCGAGTGAGGCTGCCTGGCAAGGCCTCACTGAGTGGGGAAAGGCCACTCTTGATGTGTACAGTGCTCTGGCAAAGGAACAGGAGGCCATGATGTCGGGGGGAACAGAGTCTTCCAACTTCTACCCCGTGTTTGACCTCTCTCAGGCTTGTTCTCGGAACAAGCTGACTGTAGATGGAACTTGGACTACGGTGTGCACAAGCACGGTTTTGACTTCCTTGAAGGACGCCAAGATCATGAGTGGTGAGGGTATTTTGGCGGTTCTGGGCCAGAACCCCTCAACCAAAACGTGCCATTTTTTGAGCGATAAAGAGCTCACTGATCTAGGAGGAAATGCCCAGAGGACCGCCGATTGAAAAAAATCAAGCGGGATTGAAAATTCTCAGCGTTTTGATTGTGTCGATCAAATTCAATAGAAAACGATCTTTTTCAATAGAAATTTAAATCCTCAAAATCAATAGAACTGCGACATAAAAATCAATAGAAACCTCCACATCAAAATCAATAGAAAATCTCCATAAAATCAATAGAAATTTTCCATAAAATCAATAGAAATTTTCCATAAAATCAATAGAAAATTTCCATAAAATCAATAGAAATGTTATCTCAAATCAAACGAGAAACACTTCTGACATCAATAGATTTCAGCGCTATCTCTGCCTCCACCACTATATATAATACCTCTACCTCGACCTCAACCTGTACCTTTATCCGTATCTCTTCCTGTATATCTCTACCTTTACATCTTTACTTCTTTATCTCTCTATCGCTGTATATCTCTCTATCGCTCTACCGCTCTATCGCTCGATCTACCGCTCTACCGCTCGGTCGCTCTATCTCTCTATCTCTTATATCTCCCTGTCCCTCTATCTCTCCATCTCTACCTGTATTTTTATTTCTATATATCTATCTCTTTCTTTTTTCTCTTTCTCTATCTCTCACTTTCTCTTCCCCACCCTTTCCAAGAAGGCTTTTCTTTTTTCTCTTTCTCTATCTCTCACTTCCTCTTCCCCACCCTTTCCCAGAAGGCTTCCAGCCTAACACTTCTTTTTCACAGCAGCGGCAGGGAATCTTGGGTGAAGCTTCTTTTGAGCTCTCCTTCGAAACTTGGCCTTGTAAAGGCCTCGGAGCCTAACATTCAAAAACGGTTCCTGGCTACTTGGACTTGGACGTGGAATTGGACTCAGGCATTCCAGCCTAACACTTCTTTTCCACAGCTGCGGCAGGGAATCTTGGGTGAAGATTCTCTTGAGATCTTCCTCAAAACTTGGCCCTGGAGGCTTGGAGCTTACCTTTCAAAAAAAAGCTCCGGGCTACTTGGGCTTGGACTTGGTATTGGACACTGGCAGCACGCATGGCTGCAAGCCGTCCCTGACTCTCGGGTTTTGCTTGATGATCATTTTTTGAATCGGGGACAAAAAATCCCAAACGAGAAGGTGACCCGGCGGAGCTTCCGCTTCAGCTTACTGTGAGGGGTCGTGGTAAAAGTCAGGCTCCTCTGGCCACTCCTTCATGGCCTGCTCAAAGTCACTCTGAGTGATCGGAGGGTCATACATGCCCAAGACCATCGTTTCCTGGCTCAGGCTCACGTTGTCCGGGCTCTGGTTTGGCCCCTTGGCCATGGTCGCGGCAGCTTGGCAAGCTTCCCAA